>ML797129.1:135579-176020 GCA_009831015.1 Picea engelmannii
AAATCCTATCCCACATCAAGGTGTCATAAACACCCAACAGGACACGCAACATCCCCCACCTCAGGTGGGCCAATACCATAATCCCAACAATCCAGTAGAGTGAACAATTCTCCTCACCAGTGAGGAAGAAATCCTGCTACAAACACGCAATCGTCAGTATCCTACAACAGCTGAGTCTACTCCCATCTCTTCAGAGAAAAACCCTACACCAATGGGACCCCAGTTGATGATCCCCCACCCTTCGGCCGAACCACCATTACACACCCCTCGCATCCCCCTTGCGCAGGAATGTTCACAATCCACAGACTAGGGCAGCACATAACTACAGCTTGGTAGATGACTTAGCACAATCCCCGACTGCCATGCCAGTTCTGGAAGTCCTCCAGACTTGCCCAACGCAGCGGAAATCACTACTTTCCGCCTTGGGGGCAGTCGACCCTGCCGATACTCGACTCATCACTTTTGACCTTGATAGCTGTGAACCTCGTCTTCCCGTCGCAGTTGCTATTCAAATACCAGTCAAAATATGGAAAATCACCATCCAACGGTGTATCATCGATGAAGGGGAATCTACCTGCATCATGTCCAAAACAGTATGGCAGAAACTTGGTTCCCCGGACCTCTTACCCTCCGCCATCACATTGCGAGCTTATGACGGGAGACCATCGTCCCCCGAAGGGCTCTTCCAAAATGTCCTCATAGAACTCGGGGGCAAAACCATTCTCATTGACATTGAAGTTATCGACGCTCAACTCGATTATAATGTCTTGTTTGGCTGTACCTACATGTATGCTATGAAGGCAGTGGCCTCTTCCGTCTTTCGGACAATCATGTTCCCCCACAATGGAAAGATTGTGACCATTGACCAAGTCTCGCATTACGAGCCTAACCCATCTGCCAATCTCGATAACATCCTTCCTCTCATTCATTCTAACAAAGATGTATATCCACTCATCGAGATGGGTCCTAGTATTTTCAAAGATCCATCCTTGTTAGGGACGTACCATGGAGCACCACCACTCCTTCCCCCTAGCCAAGTATGCGTCATTTTCTCTAACCAAACTCTCCAGGAGGATGATCGTCCTCCTCAGGAGGCTTCAGTCATTCCTGACATCTCAACAGTCGCAGCACCACTCCCACAGGAGCCTCCTGCGCACTTGTTGACCCCTATGGTCCACAAATCCACACCCCCTCAAGGGCCTAGTCCCATTTGGGAGACAGTTCCCCGACCCCACACTCAAATTCCCTTCTTTTACCCTCCACCCGGTATAGAATCTTTCTAGGTAGCCGCAATGCTCACCCTACCCAATATGGTGCTAGCAATCCCAGTGTGGTACTTACATCCACCTGAGATGGTACCTTGCCCACAGGAAGGACTCCCCATGACGATTACTGTCATCACTCCCACTACCCCCACTACCCCCATACTCCCTACCCCCCCTGCTACAGTCGGGGGCAGGCGACAGAAGAAGGAGCCCACAGCTCCACTTCCTCCATGCATCCCACCACCTTGCACCTTGTGTGACAAAGAGGGTCACCAAACCAACCACTTCCCATCACTACCGGAATTATGGAATTTGATTCCCCCCAATCCAACCCCCACACCACCCATTACTACTGCTACCACTCAACCTTCCAGTAGTAAAGGGTTGAGGACCAAATTCGCATGTGCCATCTATTCTGAGTATGGCCACTACACCCATCATTGTCCAGCACTGCCACATTTCCGACAGGCATTAGCTATCATATGCCAAGACTTTCAGAACAACCCACGCCCTGCCACGTCCTCCACAACAAATATCACCGACATTCGCTATGTCACCACTTCAGTCAATGAATGCATGAGGTGCCCCTGCTCTATTTGCAATTCATTAGCACATTTTACATTCCAGTGTCCTATAATCCTCACATACAGGCAACGTCGATTGGCCCTACATCACCAACCTGCAGCGGCGGTAATTGACCTTACTCCATCACTCGAGGCTCTTCATGTCATTTCTCCAGAACCCGAGGCACTCCCAATACCTCCTTGGTTCTTAGATGGCACATCTGAGGATTTACCCCGTAACACTCCCAACTCTCCTGCTCATTCCCCTACAGAGATTACCCATCCAACCACCATGGGTACCCCACAGTACTTCAACATATGGTTCATGACGAGTGAACCCTCACCATCTGCTCGCACTTCTCCCCATGCTTCACCAGCAGGGGGAAATCACACTAGAGTTGAGATCCCTCCTCATGATCCATTATATTCTCGTCGTTTTCAATGTGACGAAGACATATTGGAAGAGCTACAACACCCAGACTCTCCCTGGGACGCACTACATCACCGTGCTCTCTTCCTTCCGCAGGGAGCCCACATGCCTCCTAGCCACAATCCCATTTACGTGGTCGAAACCAAAGATTTTATCCCATCAGGGCCTATCGATTGGTTCAATAATCCCATTCCTGCACCCGACGCTTTTGAAGAAGGTAATTTGGCTAACATTTCCCCCACCATCAAAATCGACATTTCCATTAAACCGGACATCATCGAAGAAATCATCATTGGAGCCGCTTGTACTCCACAGGAAATTGCTGCCTACAAAGCCCTCTTCCAAGAATACAGGGATATCTTTGCCTGGTCATACATGGAGATGCCTGGCCTCGACCCATCTATTGTCGAACATCGTATTGACACCTGGCTAGACATCACACTAGTTCGCCAGAAACAGCGACCGCTACACCCATCTAAGGCCGCGGCTATCAAATCCAAAATTGATAAATTACATACGAATGGATTTATTTACCCCATCGCTTACACTTCATGGGTTTCCAAACCTGTACCCGTCGACAAAAAACAGGGATCTATCCGCGTCTGCACCGATTTTCGTGATCTCAATAATGAATCTCCCAAAGACAACTTTCCAATGCCTTTCATCGATCAGATTATTGACGACTGCGCAGGCCATGAGGCTCTCTCCTTTATGGACAGATTCTCTGGCTATAACCAAATTCAAATTCACCCAGCCGATCAGTATAAAACCGCATTCATTACCCCATGGGGTAAGTTTACATATCGGGTCATGCCCTTCGGCCTCAAAAATGCCGGTGCAACTTTTCAGCGGGCCATGACATACATTTTTCATGATCTCGCTGCAATCATCCTCGCCTACTTGGACGACCTCACAGCTCGATCTAAGAAATGCACCCAACACCTAGATGATTTACGAATCATCTTTCAACGGTGTCGTCAGTACAACATCCACTTGAACCCTCTCAAGTGTGTGTTTTGTGTCACCGCAGGGTGCCTCCTCGGTTTCATTGTTTCACAAAATGGTATCACCATGGACCCCCTCAAAGTCCAAGCTATCACCGAAATTCCACCGCCTCAGAATTTACGACAACTGCAGAGTCTACAGGGCAAAGCTAACTTCCTTAGATGCTTTGTTCCTGATTACGCCATACGGGCACATGGTTTCCTCCGCTTACTACGTCACGATATCCCCTTTCAATGGGACGACTATGCCCAACAGTCGTTTGACGACCTCAAAGCAGCGTTTTCAAATGCACCTTTAATCAGTGCACCTGACTATAATCGCGACTACATTATCTACGTATCAGCATCCGCTGTATCAGTAGTCGGTGTCCTCGTTTATCTCGGAGATGACAATCGTGAACACGTCATTTACTACGTCAGTAAGAACCTCTTAGGAACACCCTTGAAGTACAAACATGAAGAGAAACTAGCTCTCGCAGTTGTCCTCGCAATCCAGAAACTGCGCCACTACATTATGCTTCGCACCACCAAGGTCATCGCAGATTCCAACCCTATGCAATACTTACTCAGTCATCGCCAAGTTAACGGAAAATTCGCTCGATGGATCATTATCCTTCAGGATTATGACCTCGAGTTCTCAACACCCAAGAGTAAAAAGGCCCTCGTTCTCACCGAACTTGTCACGACCCTTCCCTTTGACACACCCAATGCCCCCATCAATACTGACTTCCCTGACGAACATCTCTTTTACATCGCTTCTGATGATCCCTGGTCTGGCGACCTTATCTTCTACCTACGAACTCAAAAGTTCAGTAATCACCTATCATGAGATGATTTTCGGTGCATTCTCCATCAGGCCCCCCGCTATCTCCTCATCGGCGACATCTTATATCGGTGGGGCGTCGACACCATTCTTCGTCGCTGCTTGACTATTGATGAGGCTGATAGAGTCTTAAACCACTGCCATAGCGGCACCTGTGGGGGCCATCTTTTAGGCATTGCCACGACTCAAAAGATTATCCGGGCCGGTTACTTTTGGCCTACCTTGTTTCATGATTGCATTCATGCCGTGAAACGATGTGAGCAATGTCATCTCTATGCCAACAAAGCCCGCGCTCCCCCCATTCTTCTTCACCCTGTCATTACTGCGGGCCCCTTTTGTAAATGGGGAATTGACTTTATGACTTGTAATCCCCCCTCCAAAAATGGTCATAAATACATTGTTGTCACTGCCGATTACTTCACCAAATGGGCCGAAGCTATGCCCACCTTCAACAACACCGCTGACACCGCAACACGTTTTTTCTTCAATCATGTCATATCCAGGTTTGGAGTACCACTCCAACTCATTTCCGACCATGGGAAACACTTTGAGAATGAGATCTTCATCGAACTCTCTTCTCGGTTAGGCTTCTCTCATGAGTTTGCCTCACCATATTACCCTCAGTCAAACGGACAGGTCGAGGCAGTGAACAAAGTCCTCAAGACCATGTTACAATGCACGGTTAATAAACATAAGACCAATTGGCATCATATGTTGTTTTCCACGCTATGGGATTATTGAACGGAAGTCAAGACCTCTACGGGTTTCACGCCATTTCATTTAGTCCATGGGGTCGAGGCAACTCTTCCCATCGAGTGCGAAATTCCCACCCTTCGCACCGCAATTGAGATTTTACCTGACACTGCTCTAATGGAGCAGCGCTTGCTGAACTTGGAGTCTCTAGATGAAGACCGTCGATCTTAATTACAGAACAATGAGGTAGCTAAAAAATGATCCAAGGCTACCTGCGATAGCCATGTCAACCTTCGATCATTCCGCGAAGGCGACCTTGTCCTGGCCTATGATATCGCTCATGATACCTTGGGCCATGGAAAATTCGAATCACTTTGGCATGGCCCTTACATCATCCAACATTGCCTCACCAAAGGTGCATACATCCTGGCCTCCCCCGAAGGCCTCTCGCTCAAAGAACCCATCAATGGGCTCTACCTCAAGAAATTCTATGCTTAAACATAGTCAAGCTACTTTAGGTTCTTTTTATTTTTTAGCGTTTTTAATCTTTTTTCTCCCTCATCTAAAACTATCCTTTGTGCTATTGACAGATGACTCCTCCACCAACTTACCACATTGGTTACGTCGACGGCGCCAGCCGTTGGACACAAAATCTCGCTTCAGCTGCTTGGGCTCTCTACACCCCTTCACATGAAATGCTACATTCCAGCAGAATCTGTTTAGGACCAGCAACCAATAACCAAGACGAATACACTACTATCATTGGCCTCTTGATTGACACCCAGCATCATCATATTCATCACCTTAGCATTTTCCTCGACTCTCAACTGGTCGTTCTCCAACTCAACAATGTGTACCATTTACGCGATCCGTGCCTCTTTCGCAAATACGTGCAGATAAGATTATTATCTCGACATTTTGATTCCATTACATTTACACATATTCCAAGAGAATTGAATCAAACAACAGATGAAATAGCTAACATAGTGTTAGATTGGCATATATCACATCAAGCTACACATACATAAACATCTCATACGTCTTGTCACAGCATATAGATAGGATCAACATCATCATCATCAACACACAAAACACATGTACAACACATTTGGATCTCAAAAACATGTATACTCATATATATATATGGGCCCATCAGGCCATCTGAATGTTTATATACAAACAAAAATACATCGGCCCTCAGGCCCGTGCCACATATCGGTACAAAAATCGGCTCACCAGCCTATCAAAAAGGCCTACAATATACATACATACATCAGGGTTCCTCTAACGCACCCCTGGCTGCCCCTCCCTCAGGAGGAGGTGGTGGCCCACCCCCACCTGCCCTAGGTGGTGGTGGTGGAGCATCCGCAGGACCCTCCTACCCAGGTGGCAGGCGTCCGCTAGTCATCGCGGCGAGCACTACTGCTCATCGCACTAGTCCCCGCCATGGTGACAGTAACCCTATACACTGTTCCAGGAACCCCTCGTCCTGGATACGGATCCACATGCCCTCAGGCACGTCCTGCAACACCGTCTCAAAACGACGACGTATATCATCCACATCTACTCCAGCTTCCACTGGAGGAGCGTGTGATGGCCTTGCACCAGGGTCATCAAATCGGCACCTCCTCGTCGGTCTCTCGGGCTCTGCTGGTGCCCCCGCAGCCTCATCCCGTCTCCGCCTCCCTCCACGTGGAGGTCTCTCTGGCTCTCTCTGAGCCGACGCTCTGTACAACTCCACCTCGTGCCCGCAAGGTGCCAAATCTGCACATGCATAAAGCAACAAACAACAGATCATATCAGTATCTATACATCATACATATGAACTGGTATATCAAAATCACAATCAAAACATATACAAACACTCAACATACCTCGGTCATCAAAAACCTCCCCAGGAGGCAATACCATGTCCGGGTCCCCCCGAAAGTCAACCCCAGCATAGGGGTACTGAAGCATAACCTGTAGCATCTGCCGCCATATCTGCGCCGCTTGCACAGTAAAATAATGTCCACCTTCGCCACCACCGTGGCGAACTAAAATCTGGGACCACCGCCTCAATCGCGGCTCTCGCACCCCAGGCACCTCTAGAAAAACCCATGGGCGCAACATCGGTACCCTCTCCAAGAAATAGGCCACCAGGATGGAGCCAAACACAAACTCCCCGGTACCTGTCGACCGACATCGGTCCAGCTGCGTGATCATCCACACGTGAAGGGTCAATCCCCAAGAGAACCACTCACAGCCCACCACCACCCTCTCCATCACCAGCAGCTCGCCACCACTGATTTGGTGGGTTGCTCGTGACCCATACACCCAAACAATCATTGCTGTTATGCAACGATGCAACAGGGCATCCAACCCATTGATACTCACTGCACTCCCAGCCATGTAGTTCTCACCTGAACAATATCGTTTAGTGACATCCCTCAGGAGAGTATCCCTCGACAGCACAGGCTCTGCCGGAAACGGTGTTCCCCGGAAGGGGAGCCTAGTCAAGAAGTATATATCCTCCACCGCAGTGAAAGGGATCTGCTCTCCTCGCACGAGGAAGCAGTGCTGATTAGGGCTCCACATCTCCAGCAGGAACTGGAGTAGGTACTCCTGTGCCCGTATCAACGGGCACTCAAAAAACTTTAGCAACCCACTGGCTGCTAAAGACGCTCGAGCTATAGGCCCCGCATTGGCCACAGCATCTCACAGCTGCGACCAGTCTCGCTCACGCCATCACACATCCATGGTCACTGCTAGCCACCTGCACACAGCACAGAGTCCTACATCAATGTATGCAAACACCAAATGCATAAAAAAGACTCCCCTTTTCACCCTTCAAACTTGCCTCAAAGGCGCGATTTTACCACCCACAGGCGCGCACACCTGTGCACCTGTTCGCGATACAGGCGCGCACGTATGCGCGCCTATTTTTCCCACAGGCGCGCTCGTGAGCGCGCCTGTTCAAAATACAGGCGCGCTCTAGGGCGCGCCTGTCAAACCCACAGGCACGCATTAGTGCGCGCCTGTCCACCTCACAGGCACGCCCCTAGGGTGCGCCTTAAATTCCACCTCACGCGCACCACTGTGCACTTATTCAGTGGACAGGCACATACGTATGCGTTCCTTCCACTGATTCGTCCGTGCATGTGGGCCCACACCCTAGTCAAAACCCCCTAAAACCCATTGTACGACCCCCCCTACCTACCCTGCCCAAAAAATAGAAACCTATTTCTATGCAGGACGATCAGACCACTAACCTGAAACTCGCACGCCGTCGATTGGGTACCTCGTGCTCCCTGAATCACTCAATCTACTCTGAATCTACTAGGAAACTCACTATAGCAACAGGTACAAATGAGGTGGCAATGTGGGCCCTACAGCTATATATAGGTTTTTTTGCCAAACTTCCACTCACCATTCCGGGAGCCCACAGCATCCGTTTTTCGAGCCATCTTTAGCCACAGGATCAACGTCCCACCACCTACATCACAGCCGTCTCTGGGCCACTTTTCATCCTGAGCCCCTGGGGCACCCTTTTTTCATATCATGGCCAGGTACACACATGCATTGTCACATTTATCTAATACATGTTCATGTTTTTTATTCTCTTCAGATATTGTTCACTTTGGGTATTTGGTTGTTCTCTGTGTAGGTACTTGATCATCACCTCTTCACATCATTCCTTCAGGTATATACTCAACACTGGCATGTAGTCTCTCCCGCTGTATTGCATTTACATTTCCAGTCACACCCTCTGATATTGGCCTTTAGGATACCCATTCCCGGCTCTTCAGTATTCACACCTCCAGTTGCATCTTCAGTACTGTTACCCAGTAGCATTCTCACCCACATGAGTTGTCCCATTCATAACACCTTTTGGCACTTTTGACACTCATGCTATTCTTCATTACCCTTTAGGGATGGGAGTCCCGATAGTCTTTCATCATGTTGCATATCAACCACATACTTCTTCTCCTCATTTTGCTAGCTTCCCATATGGACTCCCAGATCATCGCTTCATGGTCACGTTCTTTTTACCTGCACCTCCGCAGGATCACGAACCCACCATTTCATCCACCATCAATTTTCCCATCTGCGAACCTATCTTCATTTCACCTACCTCATACAGAAACTCACCAATGGGGCCCCCACCCTTCATCAGTTTTCCAAGAAATTTCTGCCCTCCTTGGGGCACTCATTTCACACTGGGGCACCCATTTCTGTATTTGTACATTTTTTCCACATTATTCATTATTTATTGTACAAATCGCCGTTATTTTCCGGTTATTTACTTTTGTCGTCACCATTGGTGACTTGCTTTCCTTTTGGCCACACGCAACCCATGTCACCCTTGGTTGGAGCATTACTTCTCATTTACCCTCGCCAACATCGTCCATATCTTCAGAGTACTACCCAGATCACTTACCGATACCCTCTGAATTTGTCCACCTTGTCCCGCCTCTGGCGCAACTTATCCTCAGTCTTGGCATCCCCCTGACACTTGACCTTGTCACATGGTTGCGGCCACTATTTGTCTCACACATTCTCCAACCAAGGGCAGTCTTGAGTCTTCCCACTTCTTGACTTCACCCATGTACCTCTACCACTTCTTCACCACAGTAGATTCCATGAAGCCCTTTGCTTTTGGGAGTCACGTCCCCCTTTTGTCGACATCAGCAAAATTTTCCATAAGGGCGATAGTATCTTGATTCTCATTTTCCATTCAATGAGAGATCTCAGACGGCACAAGGGGAAACACCATTTCTCCCTGATGTCGTTGACCCCCATAACATTTGACGCCAACACTTTCTCATGTTGTGGTGGGTCTTACTTTGCGACTATTGCAGTTTGTTTTCTTATCAGTTGCCGAAGACCTCTGAACTTGGTAGGGCCATCAATGCCCACATCACCGTCGTTGTTTATTTCTGTGACCTTTACCTATGGTTCAAAGTATGTTCCTTTACAGAATTGTCTTTTGCCTTTATCATTCCGCCCCCGAGGGCACTGCAGTTATCTACACCAATGTTTCTGTTATCATTTGTCAGGGTTAAATAACACGAGCATGGGGCATGCCCACCTCGTTTGTACACAGTTGTATATTGTTACTCACCTTATGGAAGGTCGAGTTCTACCAGTTCCTTTCTTCTCCAAAGGATTGCTCTACACGGTCCCTCTCTTGCTCTCCCTTACAACACCATTCTCAGTAAAAGAAACATTGATGGATTTTGGCTATACGTATGCTCCTAACCTCATCCATCAGGAGGCATATGTTATCACTGAAATTTCGTCCACACATGGCGACAAGAACTCCGCATCGTCAAAACAGAAAAGAAGTTATTCATGGCACAAGATTAATTCCATAGCATGGAAAAAGGGTCAAAAAACTATACAAAATGACCAAAATTGAAGAGCTCTTTACAGAACTGGGGTGCGTGCACATATGCGCGTAACAACAATGTACAATGCGCGCATGCGTGCATGATGTGCAGTTGTTGGGCAAAAAACCCGTGCACCTGCTAAATGGCACATTTATTGAAATTGGTCGGCCTCCCAACCACTAATGGATCATCTCCCAAGTCGATTTGACACCAAATCCGAGCTCAATCCTCATGGTGGGCTGGTCAAAGACCTAATTGAGCCCTAAAGCGCCCCTTTTCACACTCCAAAGAGGTTACATAAACACCCAATGCTAGGCTATAAAAATCCATGAATAACCATCACTTTCTCAAGGAATTATATGCATTGTTATGCTGCCAAGATTGTTAAGGACTCATTCTTTGACAAGAGCACATAGGCATCATTTCACAAGAGCTATCCATCTCTCCCTTGAGTGGATAAGCTTGGAATTCTTTCACCCACATTTTCATCTTTTCATTGTAAGGAGAGCAAGCTAGTGAGGGCATCAAGAGCCTTCCATTGGAGAAAGAAGGGACCCAAGTCCCCTTTCTTCATTGTGCCTTTGGATTTCATCAATAGATCAGCTTATACATTGGTGATATTGGTCCATTTGTATTTATTTTTCATTTTCTTCATATGCTCATAGTTTTAATTAGTTTTAGTTTAATTCTTGTCTATTGTTTTGTTTTGTTTTCCCTAACCCTTTCCTTTCACAGCTGTCATGCCTAGCAAAGCCCAACTGGGCATGTAAGCACCTTTTATTTGCTCACCTAGTGACGAATTGGGTGCAAACAGCAGTTATAAAAGAGTATCTGTGCTCGACCTTGACCCATACCTCCTCCTCTTCCTCTTCCTCAGAATCCACCATGAGGGTTGAATTTTCCTCTCCCACGGGAGTTATATTGCGTAGTATTTCCTTCTTGTTGTACTTCGCCTTGAATTTTGTATATATCCCTTTACCTTTAGTGCATGAGGTCGTAAACCCTACAATCCCTATCATCATTGTTATCACTAAAATTTCATCCACACATGATTACAAGAACTCAGCATCGTCAAACAGTGATGAAGTCATCTATGGACCTGAATTAATACCAAAGCAGTCAAAAAAGGTCAAAAACTATACAAACTAGTGAAAAATTGAAGAGTGCTATGCAAACATTGGGCGCGCGCGCATGCACAAAACAGGAATGCAGAAATCACGCACATGCGCATGATGCCCGACTGTTATCGCAAAAAGCCACGCACCTACTAAATGACGCATTTATGAGAGTGGTCAACCTCCCACCCACTTATGGTTCAGCTCCCAAGCCGATTTGACCCTCAAATCTAGACTGGATCCGACTAGTGGGTTGGTCAAAGACCTAGGAATGACCTAATTGGCCTCTTTTCACACTACAAAGCAGTTAAACAATAACCCAAATGAATGTTATAAAAAGCCATGGATGCACCTCATTTTCTCAAGGAATTCAAAGTAATGTTATGTTGCCTCTATTGTCTTGAGGACTCCATCATTGTTAAGAGCATATTGGCACCATTGCATTGAACAATTCATCTCACCCATTGAGTGGATTTGTAAAGAGTTCTTTCATCATTTTCCATTTTTCTTTTGTTGTAAGAAGAGCAAGCTAGTGGGGGTCCAAGAGCCCTCCCTTGGAGGAAGAAGGGACTCATAGTCCCCTTTCTTCTTGGTGCTTTGTTTCACTAATAGATCAGCCTCAACATTGGTGACATGGGTCTTATGGTTCTTTTTGTTTCTATGTCCCTATGCTCATGAATTTAGTTTTTATTGCATCTCTTAGTTTAATTCTTAGTTGTAGTTTTTATTTTCTTTCCCTAACTCTTTTCCTTGCAGTTGTCCTCCTCAGCTGACCCAACTGAGCTTGCAAGCACCTCTATTTTTCTCACCAAGGTGATGAAAGAGGCGCAACAGATTGGCGACTCTGCTGGGGAAAGGTATCAATTTTCTACCCCATTTGGGTTTTTCTTGCTCTTCTTTTAGTTTGTTTAACTTGCAGATACACTAACCGGCCTAAGTCGACCTGCCAACCAGTCAATTCCAAGTTGAATTGAGAGAAATCCATTCGTATTTTTCATTCTCAGTCATGTGCCATATATGCACAGGTTTTTAAGCCCGCATACACGCATCGTGCGCCCATGCGCCTGATTCACAGTTTTGTTCTGCGCACGTGCACCTGTGGACTTGTCTCTGTTCGTGCGCATGCGCTCTGTACGCCTTTGTCTCCACTGAGACCCGCGCACCTGTGAAAAAATTTACATTGTAAAGTTGTTGAGATGTGGGGAAGGCCATTTACCTTCTTAAAAATTATTTCAAGCATGTTTTAAAAGCTGCACCACACTTAGTCCCCTCATCATATAAAGGGGTTAGTAAAAAAACACATAGGCACTTAGGAGGATAAAATCAATTTCCCTTCTTTTCTTTTTTCCACATGGATGGATTGTTTTGACTCACAAGATAAGTTGGAAATCATTTTTAATCACATTTAACTTGCATTGGGACTAGAAGTTGAGTAACAATTTCTTAGTATGCTCTTCTCTCGCGCCTCCAAGCGATCTTGAGAATCAAAAAAAGGTTTTGAAACAATTTCATCTCTCTTAAGAACATTAAAACCTTTAGGAGGGGACAACAACCCGTCTTGGGACTCCTCTTAGTTTACTTTTTCAAACACATATTAATATTGTAATAGGCCCATACATGCCCACATGCTACAAAGATAAGATAATGTTTGAATTTTGGCTTTCTTAGATCAAAACACTAGGGAAGTTTAAAGGTTTTGTAACGGGCCCATACATGCCCACATGATCAATCTAGGATATTTTCAAATATTTTCTTAGATTACATCACAATAGGGAGTTAAAGGGATAGTAACAGACCCACATGTCCACATGCTAGCTTCCTAGGGACTTTTGAATTACACAAGGTTGTACCAAAGACACTTAGTTAATTAGGTAATCAAGCACTTGTAAGGACCAAGCGAAGTCCACATGCAACAAGGTGACATCTAATTCACTAAAAATTGGCACACTTTCACTCACACACAAAAGTCACTTATCACTCACATAGCTTCTTCTTGAAACGTGGAGGTCAAAGTAAGTTTCCTCCAAAGGGATTCCGAAAACACCACACCCTTTTCTTGACGAAACTATCCACTCCCATTTTTAATCAACGAGGTCTTCTTGCGCCCCTAACCTCCCAAAACAACTACATATAAAATATTTCTAAAAACTCACTAAGTTTTCCTCCGTAGGAGGTGCCAAAATAAAGTTTTTAGTCTAGGTAGGATTTCGGGGATAGGCATCCAAATTAATCCCTGTTATCTAGTTCTCACATTGTCAAAACCATAGAAGTTTTCAAATAGGGAACTGAAAATCCTCCAAGTCAAGTGTTCCTAATACCATAAGGTAGGGAGATACCCGTGAAGGGTTGAAGGCTGAGGTCCGGTTGTTTTGTGCGTCCCCCCTTGAGGCACCCACCTCTTGGATGGGATCCAACCCGTGACCCATTTCTTAGGCCGAAAATCTAAATGTTGCACTTTAACCGAGGTACCTAGTGACCAACTTTAGGACATCTACCCAAGTGGAAATTGTGGGCTGCAATTGCACCTTGATTGGATTTTGTGTGGCTATTGGGAAATATCACCAGCTCTTTCGGGATATGCCCCCTTTACCCCTCATTATAACCAAATATTTCATCCTTCACTAGTTTCTCTTCCAGTGACTTCAGACCCCACTGTTGAGTACTATTGGAAGGTCCAGTGCTATTTGAGAGGAAGGACGTTACGTCTTCTAGGACATGAGCATTTGCTTTCTTTTGATTCCCCACATGGACAAAACCCACTTACCCACATATATGCTTCTTTTTCAAAACATTTTATGATGCACATCTGATTACAGTTTGATTTGGATATATATATTGTGTAAACATCCAACGCAAAGGCTCTTGTTTCTATATTACTCTCACCACTCTTTGCACACATTCACACAGCTAGTCTAACATCATAGGGGAACCACATAACCCCTGTCATTCATGATGCTTGCTAAACCTCCCTCCTATCTTAGGGGGAGTGTCTGGTTGTACCCACTCATCGACACCTCCTTCACACACTCCTGTGAGTGCTACTGTTTTAGGATCAACTTTTCTTGGTTCTACATTACTTGGGTCCACTTCCCAAGTTCATCCATTCACTCGCTCTCCTTTACACGGAAGCAAGGGATCCACTTCCTCTCAAGGTGGAAGAACCAACCCACCTAGACCCCCTCAAGGGTCAGGTTCACAACACACTCACACCATGGCCAGAGCTAATCCTCCACCCTCACTGCAAATTCCATATTTGGCCTCTCTCAACATACCAGATCTCAACAAACTTACCAATGATCCTATATTGCGTGATCCCACATGGCCTGCAATGCCCACCAAACTACCTTTGGACATACCAAAGTTTGAAGGAAAGGTAGGCGATGACCCTGCCAACCATGTCATGAATTTTCACCTATGGTGCTCCTCCAATATCATTATGGATGATTCCATCAGACTGTGATTATTTCAACGCACACTCACTGGCCCATCGGCCAAATGGTATGTCGTAGAAAAACCAAGGTCCCACGTAACTTTTGAGTCATTGTCCAAAGCATTCTTGACCTTCTTCCAATTACCCATCCACCATGACAATGGTCTAGAACTACTTTCTAATTTCAAACAAACCTCAGCCACACATATCGCTGACCACATTCACGAGTGGCGTAGGCGACGTAGTTTGTGCAAAGCAGAAACCACCAAGCAACAGTGTCTCGACTGGTTTCTTAGATCACTTGTCTCTCTCCTCAGTAAGGATGTATCTTCCACCTTCCCTCAATTCGAAGAGGAAGCCATCAGTAAAGCCCGACAATATGAACTCATCTATGCATAGTTAGGATACTTATACACTGTACTTCCTGATCTTCCAAAACCTGTGCCATTTGGCCAAGACAAACTTGGGATGTCTCACTCCACAGACGGACTGATTGGTGCCACCACTCACCACGGTCCACAATCCCAACCACCACCGATGTATGGAACACCTCAATACCCGTCGACATACGGGGGCACTTCTTATTACCCCCCACCCCCTTATCAACAACCATACCCTGTTTCTATACCTCCACCCATTAGTGGACCACCACCGGCACCCCCCATACATCCACCTATCCCAACAAACTTTGGTACCCCCTCTACCTTAGATTACAGTACTAGTGAAATAACTACACCTTCTTATGTACCTTATGGATCGATACCACCATAGAATCTATACTTCCCATTTCTTGGTCCTCCACAACCCATGGCTCCCTCACATCCTCATGCGTGGGTGAATTTTGTTCAACCCTCTGCCATTCAACAATACCAAAATTTTGAACAGCTGAATATGGCTAATCCAACCCATCCATTGAACAACACCAAGAAGAAAGGATGGAACAGGAATAACAACAACCCAGGTCAAGGCGGGAATCAACCCCCACAACACCAATCCACTGGGGGCAACCAGAACCAAGGGAACCAAAACCCCCAAGGGCACAATAATAACAAACGCCAAGGGAGAAATAAAAATAATGTTAAAACCATCTTCCCTTGTTCCCTTTGTGGTGAGTACGACCATTACACTCATCATTTCCCCCAAATCACTGATTTCAAACGGTTGAAAGACTCTGGCAGTCTTCCCCCTTCTCCAGCACCACCTACCCCTCAGCAGGCACCACAAAAATACGTGCAACAACCCCCTCCCATCATGCTGAAAAATCCTATTCCACATCAAGGTGTGATAAACACCCAACATGACACATAGCATCCCCCACCTCAGGTGGGACAATACCTCAACCCCAACAATCCAGCAGATCGCACAATTCTCCTCACTAGCGAGGAAGAAATCCTTATGCAAACACGTAATCGTTAGTATCATGCACCCGTTGATTCTCCTCCCATCCCTCCAGAGACAAACCCTACACTGACAGGACCCCCATTGGTGATCCCTCGCCCTTCCTCCAAACCACCGCTTCACATACCTCGCATCCCATTACGCAGGAATGTCCACAACCCACAGGCTAGGGCAGCTCATAACTATAGTTTGGTAGACGACTTAGCACAATCCCCGACTGCCATGTCAGTATTGGAGGTCCTCCAGACTTGTCCTACTCAGCAAAAATCATTACTTTTCACCTTGGGGGCAGTTGACCCCGCAGATACTTGACTCATCACCTTTCATCTTGATAGCGGAGAACCTCGTCTTCCCGCCTTGATCACTTTTCAAATACCAGTAAAAATACGAAACATCACAGTTCATCGGTGTATCATCGATGAAGGTGCATCCACATGCATTATGTCCAAAATGGTATGGCAGAAACTTGGTTTCCCGGAACTCATTCCCTCTACCATCACCTTACGAGATTATGACGGACGACCATCCTCTCCTGAAGGGCTCTTCCAAAATGTCCCCGTAGAACTCGGGGGAAAGACTATTCTCATCGATATCAAAGTTATCGATGCCCCTCTCGATTATAATATCTTGTTCGGTCGTAGCTACATGTATGCTATGAAGGCAGTGGCATCTTCCGTCTTTCAGACAATGATGTTCCCTCACAATGGGAAGATCGTTACTATTGACCAAGTCTCATGTTATGAGCCTAACCCATCTACCAACATCGATAACATTCTTCCTCTCATCCACACAAGCCATGATGCATATCCACTCGTCGAGATGGGTCCTGGGATTTTTAAAGATCCATCCTTGTTAGGGACATACCATGGAGCACCACCACTCCTTCATCCTTCCAATAAAGTATGCATCATATCATCTAACAGAACTCACACAGAGGATACCCTTCCTCCTACAGAGGCTTATGTCATATCTGATGTCCCACTCGTCGCAGACACCCCCCCTACAGAACCTCTTGGACACTCGTTGACCCCATCAGTCCACGATACCACATCTCCCCAAGGCCATATTCCAATTTGGGAGACATTTCCCCAAGCCATCACTCAAATTCCCTTCTTTTACCCTCCACCAGGTATCGAAGATTTTCAGGTAGCCACAACGCTTACACTACCTAATATGGTGTTAGCAATCCCAGTTTGGTATTTTCACCCACCAGAGATGGTCCCTCGACCATCCCTTCCACCCCAAAAAGAAGGAATCCCCATGACGATTCCCATTATTACTCCAACCACACCTCCCCTCACTAACCCCCCTGCCATAGCTGGGTGCAGGAGAAAGAAGAAGGAGCCCACAACTCCACTTCCTCCACACATCCCACCACCTTGCACACTATGTGAGAAAGAGGGACACCAAACCAACAACTATCCGTCACTACCAGAATTACGGAATTTGATCCCACTCAATCAAACTCCCCCAACACTCGCCACTACAACTAACCCTGCCACTACCACCCCCCCTTCTAGTAGTAAAGGATTGCGGAACAAATACACTTGTGCTATATGTTCAGAGTATGGCCATTATACCCACCATTTCCCAGCCCTGCCACACTTTCGACAGACATTATCCGCAGTACGCTAGAACTTCCAGAGAAACCCCATTCCTGCTACGTCCTCCTCAACAAATATCACTGACATCCGCTATGTCACCACTTCAGTCAATGAACGTATGAGACGCCCTTGCTCTCTCTGCGATTCATTAGCTCATTTCACATACCAGTGTCTTATGATCCTTGAATACAGGCAATGCCAATTGACTCTGCTTCACCGACCCGCAGAGGCGATAATTGACATTACCTCGTCACTAGAGGATCTTCATGTCATTTCTCTCGAACCTGAGGCCCTTCCAATGCCTCCATGGTTCTTAGATGACTTATCAGAAGATTCACCCCCCAACCCCCCCAACTCTCTCGCTCATTCCCATACGGACATTCTACACCCAACCACCACGGGTACCCCTCTATACTTCAATATATGGTTTATGTCGAGTGAACCCTCAACATATCCTAACATTGTGCCCCTTGCTTCTTCACCAAGGGGAAACCACACAAAAACCGTCACCGATATCACTCCTCATGACCCCTTGTATTCCTGACACTTCCAATGTGACGAGGAAATACTCGAAGAGTTAAACCACCCATACCTCCCCTTGGATGCGCTACATCGTCGCGCACTCTTCTCTCCACAGGACGCCTCCATGCCTCCTAACCAACACCCCGCTTACATGGTCAAAACCAAGGATTTTATCACGTCAGGTCCTATCGACTGGTTCAAAAATCCCATCCCTGCCCCTGATTCTTTTGAAGAAGGAAACATGGCCAACATTTCCCCCACCATTAAAATCGACATTTCCATTAAAAATGGCATCGTCAAGGAAATCACCATTGGAGCTGCTTGCACTCCTCAGGAAATCACAGCATATAAAGCCCTCTTCCAGGAATATAGGGATATTTTTGCCTGGTCATACACAAAAATGCCTGGCCTCGATCCCTCTATTGTCGAACATCGCATCGACACCTGGCCCGACATTACACTAGTTCATCAAAAACAACGATTGCTACACCCATCCAAAGATGCGGCCATCAAAGCTGAAATTGACAAATTATGCGCTGTCGGTTTCATTTACCCCATCGCCTATACCTCATGGGTTTCCAACCCTGTACCTGTTAAAACAAAATAGGGCACTATCCGCGTTTTCACAGACTTTCACGATCTCTATCACGCATGTCCCAAAGACAACTTTCCAACACCTTTCATCGATCAAATTATCGACGACTGCGCAGGACATGAGGCTCTATCCTTTATGGATGGATTCTCTGGTTATAATCAAATTCAAATTCACCCTGTCGATCAGTATAAAACCACATTCCCTACCCTGTGGGGTACTTTTGCATATCGTGTCATGCCTTTCAGCTTAAAGAATGCCGACGCAAATTTCCAGCGAGCCATGACATACATCTTTCACGATCTGGCCCATATCATCCTCGCCTACTTGGATGACCTCACAGCTCGATCCAAGAAATGCACCCATCATCTCGATGATTTACGAATCATCTTTCAATGGTGTCGTCAGTACAGCATCCGCTTGAATCCTCTCAAGTGCATGTTCTATGTCACTGCAGGGCGCCTCCTCGGCTTTATCATTTCTCAAAGTGGTATTACCGTAGACCCCCTCAAAGTCCAAGTAATCACCGAAATTCCACCTCCCCAGAATTTACGTCAACTTCAGAGCCTACAGGGAAAAGCTAACTTTCTTAGACACTTTGTCCCATATTATGCCATACGTGCACACAGTTTCCTTCGCTTACTATGTCACGACATCCCATTTCACTGGGACAACCATGCCCAACCTTCATTTGACTATCTTAAAACAACACTTTCAAATGCACCTTTAATTAGCGCACCTGACTACAATCACGACTATATTCTCTATGTATCAGCATCAGTTGTATCAGTAGCTGGTGTTCTCGTCCAGCTCGGTGATGACAATCATGAAAATGTCATTTATTACATTAGTAAAAACCTCTTAGGGCCACCTTTGAAATATAAAAATGAAGAGAAACTTGTTCTAGCAGTCATCCTCGCAGTCCAGAAACTGCACCACTACATTTTGCTTCGAACAACAAAGGTCTTCACAGATTCCAACCCTATGCAGTACTTGCTCAGCCTTCAAAAAGTTAACAAAAAATTTGCTCGATGGATCATTATCCTTCAGGAGTACGACCTCGAGTTCTCAACACCTAAGAGTAAGAAGGCCCTCATTCTCGCCTAACTTTTCATGGCCCTCCCTTTTGACACCACTAGTGCCCCCGTCAACACTGACTTTCCCGACGAACATCTCTTTTACATCACTTCAGATGATCCTTGGTACGGCGAACTCCTTGTCTACCTCCAAACTCAAAAGTTCGGTAACTACCTTTCACGAGATGATTGTCATCGTATCCACCATCAGGCCCCCTACTACCTCCTCATCGGAGACATCCTGTACCGATGGGGCATCGACACCATTCTTCGTTGATGCCTGACAATTGACAAGGCCGATAGAGTCTTAAACGACTACCACAATGGTGCATGTGGGGGCCATATTTTGGGCATATCCACTACTCAAAAGATTATCCAAGCTGGTTACTTTTGGCCTACCTTGTTTCATGATTGCATTCATGTCGTGAAATGATGTGAGCAATGTCAGCTCTATGCCAATAAATCCTGAGCTCCCCCCACTCTTCTTCACCCTGTCATTACTGCCGGCCCCTTTTGTAAATGGGGCATCGACTTCATGACTTGTAACCACCCCTCCAGCAATGGGAACAAATACATTATTGTTGTCGTTGATTACTTCACCAAATGGGCAGAAGCTATGCCCACTTTCAACAACACCGCTGACACTGCAGCGTGTTGTTTATTTAACCACATCATATCCCTCCTTGGAGTACCCCTCCAACTCATTTCCGATCATGGGAAACACTTCAAGAACGAGATCTTCGTCAAACTCTCATCTCGGTTAGGATTCTCTCACAAGTTTGCCTCACCATATTACCCTCAGTCTAACGGACAGGTCGAAGCAGTTAAAAAAGTCCTCAAGACCATGTTACAGCGCATGGTTAATAAACATAAAACCAATTGGCATCATATGTTATTTTCCTTGCTATGGGCTTACCGAACGGCTGTGAAAATAGCTACTAGTTTCACACCATTTCATTTATTCCATGGGGTTGATGCCACTCTTCCCATCGAGTGCGAAATTCCCACCTTTCACACCGCAATTGATCTATTACCCAACACTGCTCCAATGGAGCAGCGCTTGCTGAACATGGAGTCTCTGGATGAAGATCGTCGATCTTCCTTACAGAACAATGAGGCAGCTAAAAAATGATCCAAGGCTACCTTTGATCGCCATGTCAACCTTCACTCATTTTGCGAAGGCGACCTTGTCCTGGCTTACGATATCGCTCATGATACCTTTGGCCATGGAAAATTTGAGTCACTCTGGCATGGCCCATACATTATCCAACATTACCTCACCAAAGGCGCATACATCTTGGCCTCCCCTGAAGGTCTCTCTCTCAAAGAACCCGTCAACGGGTTGTATCTCAAGAAATTTTACGCTTAAACATAGTCATTCTACTTTAGGTTATTTATTTTATAGAATTTTTAATCTTTTTTCCTCCCTCATGTCTAAACTATCCTTTGTGCTATTGACAGATGCTTCCTCCACCAGCCTACCACATTGGTTATGCTAACGGCACCAACCGTTGGACACAAAATCTCGCTTCGGCTGCTTGGGCTCTCTACACCCCCTCACATGAAATGCTCCATTCGAGCGACATATGTTTGGGTTCAGCAACCAACAACCAATCCGAATACACCGCCATCATTGGCCTCCTGGCCGATGCCCAACATCATCATATTCGTCACCTTAGCATATTCCTCGACTCTCAACTAGTCGTACTCCAGCTCAACAATGTCTACCGCGTCTGTGATCCTTGCCTCTTTCGCACATACCTACAGGTTAGAATTTTATCTCGACATTTTGATTCCATTACATTTACACATATTCCAACACAATTGAATCAAATTACAGATAACCTATCTAATATTGTGTTAGACTGGCATATATCACATCAAGCTACCTCTACACATACATAAACATATCAAAAAACCTGTCACATCATATATATAGAATAGACATCATCAAAACATTAACCAAAAACATGTAAACATCGCATATATCTCAAACATGTATACTCATGTATATATAAAGGTCCATGGTGCCATCCGAATGCTTACATACAAAAAATACAAGTATCTGCAGGCCAATGCAGCACCTTGGTACAAAATGGGCTCACCAGCCTATATACAAAATATATATATATATACATCAATGCCTAAAGAGCACCACTCACGGTGCCTCTAGAGCACCACCGCCTGCTCCTCCCTCAGGCGGTGGCGGCCCACCACCTCCTGCCCCAGGAGCTGGTGGTTCCCCCCCTACCGGCCCCTCCTGCCCTGGCAGCAGTCGTCTGTTCATCATCATAGCAGCCACTGTTTCCCATCGTACTATGGCCCGCCATGGTGACGGCACCCCCACACACTGCTCCAGGAAAGCCTCATCCTGGATGCGAGACCATATTCCCTCAGGCACATCCTATAACACCATCTCTAGACGACGGCGTATGTCCTCAAAATCTACTCTGGCAGCCGCCGGAGGAGCATGTGATGGCCTAGCACCAGGGTCATCAAATTGGCGCCTCCTCGCTGCCCTCTTTGGCTCAGCTGCCCTCCTCACGCCAATGTCTCTCTTCCCACAGCGGTCTCTCCGACGCTCTCTACAACTCCACCTCGCACCCACGAGGTGCCACATCTGCACATGCAAAAAAACACCAGATAGTATCAGCATCTATATCATATACATAAGGAATTCTATCTCAAAAAACACAAAACATACATATCAACATCATCAAATCAACATACCTTGGTGGTCAAAAACCTCCCCTGGAGGTAGCACCATGTCCGGATCATCCCAGAAGTCAACCCCGTCATAGGGGTACCGTAGTATCACCTACGACATCTGCTGCCATACCTATGGCACCTCTGCAGTGAAGAAGTGGCCACCCTCGCCACCACCATGGGGAAGCAACACGGTCGACCACCACCTCAATCGCCGCTCTCATGCCCCAGGTGCACACAATAGAATCCTAGGTCGCAACATTGGCACCCTCTCCAGAAACTAGGCCACCAGGATGGACCTGAAGGCAAACTCCCCCGTATCCATGGACCGCCAGTGGTCCAACTGCCCCACCATCCTCGCGCATAGCATAAGCCCCCAGGCAAACTACTCACCAGCCAACACTCTCCACATCAACATCAACTGGCCCCCACTGATCTGCTGGGTCGCTAGTGACCCATATACTCTCACAATCATCGCTACTATACAACGATGCGCCAGGGAATCTATCGATCCAATGCTCACAACCGTCCCGGACATAAAGTTCTGACGAGAACAGTATCTCCGACCAACGGTCGCTAAGGCCAGATCCCTCGGTAGCACCGGCTCCACCAGTAGGGGAACACCCCGAAACGAGAGCCCAGTCAAGAAGTACATGTCCTCCACCATAGTGAAGGGGATCTTCTCTCCTCGCACAAGGAAGCAATGCAGCTCCAGACTCCACATCTGGATCAGGAACTGTAGGAGATACTCCTGCGCCCGTATCAAAGGGCACTCAAAGAACTTTAGCAACCCACAGGCTGCCAAAGTCGCTCGCACACCTGGCTCCTCAATAGCCAAGACGTCTCATGGCTAGGACCAATCTCGCTCTTGCCAACCCAATGGCATCATGCAAACTGTCCACCTACAGCCACAACAAAGAGTCTTATATCAGCCCATGAGACCATCAACAACATCACAAAGATCAATTTTACACCCGTCACCTTTGCCTCTAAGGCGCGGTTGTTTCAACCCACAGACGCGCACACATACGCGCCTATTCATTACACAGGCGTGCATGTATGTGCACCTGTTAGCTTCACAGGCACACTCTCAGGCGTGCATGTTACCTACACAGGTGCGCTCTCAGGTGCGCCTGTTACCTACACAGGCGTGCACTGGTGCGTGCCTGTCCACGCCATAGCCGCGAACAAATGCATAGCTGTATAGCTGACAGGGGCGCACATAGTGTGTGCCTTTTATTCCCTCACCAGCGCCCCCATGCGCGTCTATCCGGTGGGTAGGCGTGCATGTGTGTGCGCCTACTTTCAGATCGCCCGCGCACGTGGGGCCCACATCCACAAAATCCCTCTGTACGGCCCTCCATATAGCCCTTGCCCAAAAAATGAAATTCTATTTCTATGCAAGATGATTAGACCACTAACCTGAAGCTCGCTAATCACCAATCGGATGCCTCATCCTCCCCGAATCTCCAAATTTCCTCTGAAAACTGCTCGTCCAGTCACCATCGCAGCAGGTACAAATGAGGTGGCAATGTGGGCCCTACATCTATATATAGGCCTTTTTGCCAAACTTCCACTCACCATTCTGGGAGCCCACGGTGTCCTTTCTCGATCCGTTTTCAGCCACGGGATCAACATCCCGTCATCTACATCACAGTAGTCCCTGGTCCTCTTTTCATCCTGAGCACCTGGGGCGCCATTTTTCATACCCTGGTCAGGTACGCATGCGCATATTCACGTTTATCAAATACATGCTCATATCTTCAATTCTCTTCAGATATTGTTCACGTCGGGTATTTGGTTTTCATGTGTGCAGGTTCTTGATCATCATACATCGGTACAACCCCTTCAGGTATATACTCAGCACTGGCATGTAGTCTTTCCTTTTGTATTGCACTTACATTTCCAGTAACAACCTCTGACATTTGCCTCTAGGATCCCCAGTCCTGGCTCTGCAGTACCCACACCTTCATTTGCATTTTCGGTACTGTTACCCAGTAGCATTCTTACCCACATGATTTGTCCCATTCATAGCACCTTTTGACACTTCTGACACTCATGCTGTTTTTCAAAACCCTTTAGGGATGGGAGTTTCAATAGTCTTTCATCATGTCTTGAATCAACCACATACTCCTTCTCCTCATTTTGCTAGCTTTCCCACACGGACTCCCAGATTATCTCTTCACGGTTCTATTTTTTGACTGCACCTTTGCAGTATCATGAACCCTCCATTTCATCCACAATCAGTTTTCCCATCTGCAAATCTCCCTTCATTTCACCTACCTCATATAGAAACTCACCCATGGGGCCCACACCCTTCATCAGTTTTCCGAGCAAATTATGCCCTACATGGGCCACCCATATCACACTGGGGCACCCGTTTCTGTATTTGTACATTTCTCCCCAATTATTCGTTATTTATTGTACAAATGCCTTTATTTCTAGTCATTACATTACCCTTTTTGTCGTCACCTTTGGTGACCTGCTTCCTTCTTTTTGGCCAAACGCAACCCATGTCACCCTTGTTTGGAGCACTACTTATCATCTCCCCTTGCCGGCATCATCCATATCTTCAGAGTACCCCACAGGTCATTTACCTCTACCCTCTGATTTTGTTCACCTTGTCCCACCTCTGGCACAACTTATCCCTGGTCTTGTCGTCCCCCTGACACTCAACCTCGTTGAATGGTTGCAGCCACTTTTTATCTCACACAGACTCCAACCAAGGGAAGTCTTAAGTCTTCCCACATCTTGACTTCATCCATGTACCTCATCCACTTCCTCACCTCACCTAGTATATTTCACGAAGCCATTTGCTTCTGGGAGTCACGTCCCCCTTTTTGTCGACATCAACACAATTTCTAGAAGGGCGACAGTATCTTGATTCTCATTATCCACTCAATGAGAGATCTCGGATGGCACAGGGTGAAACACCATTACTCCCTGCTGTCGTTGACCCCCATAACATTCAATGCCAACACTTTCTCATGTTATGGTGGGTCTTACTTTGCGACTATTGCAGTTAGTTCTTTCATTTTCCGAAGACCTCTGAACTTGGCGGAGCTATCAATGCCCACATAATCGCTGCTACTTATTACCGCGATCACTGCCTACTATTCAGAATATGTTCATTTGCAGAATTGTCTTCTGCCTTTATCATGATCTCCCCCGAGGGCGCTGCAGTTGTCTACACCAACACTTCAGTCATCTTTTTCAGAGTTACATGACACGAGCATGGGGCATGCCCGCCTCGTTTGTACACAGTTTTCTATTTTACACACCTCATGGAAGGTCGGGTCCTACCGATTCCTTTTTCCCTCCAATGGATCACTCTGGATGATCCCAGCATGCTCTATCTTACAACAACATTCTCAGTAGAAGAAACATTGATGGATTTCGGCTATACGTATGCTCCTAACCTCATCCATCAGGGGGCATCTGTTATCACTGAAATTTCATCCGCACATGATTACAAGAACTCAACATCGTCAAATAGTGATGAAGTCATCCATGGACCTGAATTAATATCAAAGCATTCAAAAAAGGTCAAAAAATATACAAAGTAGTGAAAAATTGAAGAGCGTTATGCAGACATTGGGCGCGCGCGCATGCACGAAACAGGAACGCAGAAATCATGCACATGCGCACGATGTGCGACTGTTATCGCAAAAATCTGCGCACCTACTAAACGACGCATTTATGAGAGTGGTTGGCCTCCCACCCACTTATCATTCAACTCCCAAGCCGATTTGACCCTCAAATCTGGACTGGATCCGACTGGTGGGCTGGTCAAAGACCTAGGAATGCCCTAATTGGACTCTTTTCACACTACAAAGCAGTTAAACAATAACCCAAATGAATGTTATAAAAAGCCATGGATGCACCTCATTTTCTCAAGGAATTCAAAGTAATTTTATGCTGCCTCTATTGTCTTGAGGACTCCATCCTTGTCAATAGCATATTGGCACCATTGCATTGAACAATCCATCTCACCCATTGAGTGGATTTGTAAAGAGTTCTTTCATCATTTTCCATTTTTCTTTTGTTGTAAGAAGAGCAAGCTAGTGGGGGTCCAAGAGCCCTCCCTTGGAGGAAGAAGGGACTCATAGTCCCCTTTCTTCTTGGTGCTTTGTTTCACTAATAGATCAGCCTCAAAATTGGTGACATGGGTCTTATGGTTCTTTTTGTTTCTATGTCCCTATGCTCATGAATTTAGTTTTTATTGCATCTCTTAGTTTAATTCTTAGTTGTAGTTTTTATTTTCTTTCCCTAACTCTTTTCCTTGTAGCTGTCCTGCTTAGCATACCCAACTGAGCTTGCAATAACCTCTATTTTTCTCACCAAGGTGACGAAAGAGGCGCAACAATCATGCCCCATGGTCTTACAATACGTGCAATACAAATTTGTGGGTGTCCGAACATATTTTTTCATGTAATAGCACTCACCAGGGTGATGTCTATTTCTACATACCTTGCACCAGGGTAGGGTAACTTGCTTCAAAGGAATCAGAGCTCCAGAGGCCAATTATTCATGAAATAGGGGACATTGATCCTTGTCATGGCCTTCTGATTTGCATCTGACACACCAAATATCTTCCCTTTTGTCTTTTCCCTTGTCTTTCTTCATATCTTCGACCTGCAGAGACAAACTAGTTATCTAGCTCACGATTTGACTCATACCTGAGTTGGATTCTCGCATAGGGGTTGATTCTAGCTTCATAGCGATCTCCAGTGCCTCAGCCTATGAAGCAATCTTTTGTTGCATTAGAGGAACTTTGATGTGTGGTAAGAGAGTAGAAATGAACCATTCCTTGTTCTGCTCATCTGGGATCTAGAAACTCAAGTGGCTCGTCAAGGTTTTAAATCTTTGATCGAACTCCCATACTAGTTCAACTATTCTCTTCTTGATTTATTTTAGTTCCATAATGCATTGTGACTTCGACTTGGGTTTCTTGAACCCGAAAATAAATGTGTTCTTTATCTCATTCAACGGTTTAGGCTGGGTAATTTTGTTAAAAAACTTCATGTACCAGCTAAGTGCATGGTCTCTTAGGGTAGTACTAAACTAAGCTCATTTGATAGCTTCGTTGATGATGTTATTAATACTCCATACAACTTCACATAGAAACCATTGCTAATCAGGATCTTCAGATACATCTCCTCTGAAGGTGGGTAACCTCATCTCATCTGCCATAGATATTCCTAGGTTTCCTGACTGAGTCTGTGTTGGGATACTAGTGATAGTGCTCTGAACGCTCGGGTGACTCTGATTACTCTGATTTCTTAATGTTGTTGAATCAACAAGGGGAGTAATAGTACTTACTTCAACAATCTACACAGTTCCTAAAGATTTTGGACCTTCTCGACGAGGTTCGTCATCTTTCCCTTCCTCTGGCCTAGTGGACTTTGAATGCTCTTCGTCTGTTAGATCTGCTTCTTCTCCACTGTAAAAACCCTCATCCCCATAATTCTTATTAAATAGGTTCGCAATATGAACTTCTCTGAACACTCTCCCAATGTGCATATGTCCAGCCTCTGTGTCATTGTCCTTGTCTGAGTTCTTGAACATTAGCTATTTTAATCTATCAGACTACTGTATATTCAATATGTTCTTCTCATGCAATAGTATCTTGATCTTCAACTTCAAAAAATTTAAAAATTTTCCTCTAGGTCCCTTAAATAAGTATCTCTCTGCTTGGCTATACGATTCTACTCTGTCAACAATAAACTTGGTGATATACCCTCCAATGGTACTATCAAACCAGTTATCTACTACTCTTGACATGACGTTATCAACTCTCTTTACCTTCTTGATCAACGCCGACGTCCAAACCACAGGTGGCCTAGATCTGATCTCAAATTGGGTATATTCTAACCTAGCTAGTGACTCGTATAACTCTCTATGGATTCCTCCAAACAAAATATCATGTATATCAATAAATATATATCTTTCTAGACAATCTTCTATACTAATATTAGGGTTCTTGTTCTAGGCTTCAACGAAGTCCTTTTCTTGATCTTCTATCCACTGTTGAATCTGTGTCTTTGATGGAAACCACCTTGACATTCCCTCAAGAATATTCTGGTCCCAACAACAGAACCATTTTTTGGCACATGGGCAGACCTAGGGTTTATCTCCAAGAGCACACCAACAAGCCCTAACTATTGGCCCTTTAGAAAACACCTGCGAAGCAGATGCAGTCTCACCCGAAGTAGCTATCTGCAGGACAGAGATGTCTACAACCAAATGGAATACCAGGTGGATCTAATACAAGAACAATACAACATTTATATATATCACTTACCATTTCAGATCTACTCCGCACAACTATCTATCATATCTAACACACTAATGTAAATATCAGTATATCAAATGACAAAGAGTAGGGAATCAATCACACACAACACAAGATATATGTGGTTCACCCTCTCTCTAGGGATACGTCCACATAACTATTCTTTATAATATATTAAGATGAATCATACAGTTCTTATCTGCGCTCTCAACTAGCAGATCTTCTTTCTTATCCTTTATTTCTCTCCCCTTTTTGTGCACCCAAATGCATGACCGATCTTTTCACCCAACTGAATATATTACAATACCAGAAGGCTCTATGCTCAACACTTCTCTCTCACACAATAGTAATGAATCCTCAACCAAATTAGTACCAACAATAATAACAACAACAACCCATCCCAGATCCTTTAGACCTCTATTTATACATTACAATAGCTCACTGATAGACTTAGGTCAAGACCTAAGTGTCAAAACCCTAGATACCAAAACCCTAGGTGTCTAAAACCCTAGGTCAACTTGACCCACATTTTCAGGGCTTCGCCAACCTGTCTTTCCTTCTTTCTCGTGTGATGCTCCAAAGCATCCAACGGTGGATTTTTTTTCTTGTTGAGTTGTCCACGATCCATATTCCTTGCTAGTCTTCCATCCTTGATATCCATGTCCAACACCTTTCTTTGTGTTACTTCGCTCCATATTTTCTGCTCTTTTGCTCACTTCGACCCAGTAACAGTCACTGTGTTTTCCACGCAGTTCGCATTTTGCCTTTTCTTCCTTGATCTTTGCTTACTTCCATAACCAAGGGCCAACAATTGTTGATAACCTCAATGTCGATGAAGATGGATTTTCCCCCAAGTTCAATGGGGACATTTTGGAAGAGCCCTTCAGGGGAGGATGGTCGACCATCATAGGCTCTCAAGGTGATGGTGGATGGTACTATCTCAGGGGAGCCAAGTTTCTTCCATACAGTTTTGGACATGATGCATGTGGATGCACCTTCATCGATGATACATCGATGAACCGTGATGTTATGAATCTTGACTGGTATCTGGAAAGCTACCAGGGCAGGGAGATGTGGTTCTCCACTATCTAGATCAAATGTGATGAGTCTAATATAAGTTGGATCAACTGCCCCCAAGGTGGAGAGTAAGGATTTCCGCTGAGTTGGATAGGTTTGGAGGACCTCCAATATGAACATGGATGCAGGGGTCTTTGTCAATTCATCAACCAAACTATAATTGTGTGTTTCCCTAGACTACAGGTTATTGACATTTCGTCGTAATGGAATGTGAGGGATACGAATGGTAGGTTCAGTATTAGGGTATGGGATCATCAAGGGTTATCTGGCTGTAGATGGAGTTTCTTCTGAGGTGGTTAGAGTAGATTGAGGGGGCACATTGTATTGATGACCATGCATTTGTAGAAGAATGTATTCTTTGCTAGTGAGGAGGATATTGTGATCCATCAGATTTCCAGGGTGGATGGGCCCTGGGTTTTGGTACTGGCCCATTTGTGGTGGGGAATAATGTACCTCATTTTGGGTATTCATCACACCTTGGTGTGGAGCAGGGTGCTGCAACACATCTGGGGTTGGTTGTTGCAAGTATTTTTGTGGGGCCTGCTAAGGGGCAGGTGTCGCTGGAGGATGTGGCGTGTTCATGGATTCTTTCATCCTTTTGAAGTCGGAAATTTGGGGAAAATGGTGAGTATAATGTCTATATTCACCACAAAGAGTGCAAGGAAAGTTCGTTTGGAGGTTGTTTTTTTTGTTCTTCCCTTGGAATTTGTTGTTATTGTCCCCTTGGGGGTTCTGGTTATCTTAATTCTGGTTTCCCCCAACAGGTTGGTTTTGTTGGGGGTTATTTCCACCTAGTCTTGGGTTATTATTGTTTCATTTTTTTCCTTTATTCTTGGCATTATTCGACTGATGGGTTGGATTTACCATAGTCAACTACTCAAAAGTATGGATTTGGTGAAGGGGAGAGGGATAAACAAAATTAACGTCGGCATGTGGTTGTCCATGTGGAGGACCATGAAATGGAAAATACATATTGTTTTGTGGAAATAATCCATAGGGTGCGTAGCAAGGTGAAATGCTTTCACTAGTGCCTAGGTTATATGTTGAGGTAGAAGGGGAACCTGAACTTGGTTGAGAGGTCGAACGCATCATGGGTGTCGGCAAGGGCCCACTCATGGGTGGGGGGGGGACGGGATATGGTTGTTGGTAAGGGGGAGGAGGGAAATAATATGCTCTTCCATATGGTTGTGGATATTGAGGTTGTTGATTTTTCAATAATCTAGGTTAAGCATGTAGTTCATTCCATTTTTAGCATTTAACCATAAACAATAATGTTGCAGCAAGCAAGATCACAAGAAGAAACACCATGCACAAGAACACAAGAAGTATCCTGGGAAACACTTCTTAACAAGGGAAGAAAACCCATCCAAATCCTTTGCTATATTATTCAAGATAAAAACCTTCACCACCAATAATATAGCACACAAGAGGGTGCTCAAACCCTAGAATAATAGCACCCAAGAGAGGTGTGAACTTTTCCCAAGAGGATGTACTTGCTGAAATTTCCAAACACATATGAAAGATATGGTTCCTCAATGGGAAATTTACTTTTACTTATACTAAACTGAACCTGTCAACAAAAGTGTTTATTGGCACAATAGGGTCGACATCACTAGCTTGTAATATAATTAATATTAACCAGATTAATTATATTTTACATTAATTACCAGTCACATTAAGGTCGGGCCAACCTGTACCCTTTACATTACATTTAGGGTTACAGGTAGGTCTGACTCTTGAAAAATATAGAAAGGGATCTGATACACCCATTGGTGCTCATCCACTAGGGGCACATCCATAGGGATGTCCATATCTCTAGCTCAATGCATTACATAGAAGAACTACTTATTCACTTGTGCTCAACCACTAGGATCATGTTCACCTATGCTCATCCAAAGGAATGTCCACTCAACATATCTTCTTTCTCACTGCATTACACAGGAGAGTCATCTGGAGTTTCTCGTCAACTCTTCTTCTCAGAGGAGGATAATACATCATATTCATTTTGTTTCTCATGATGATGCAACTAGCACTTTGGGATTTCACATGTTAACCTTGTGCTCAGCCACAGGCTTGTCCAAATATGCAGATCACCTTTATCAATGTGCTACACAGGAGAATCATCTGGAGTTGTTCTCAACTCTCTATATGGAGGAGGTCATATCTACATTCTATCTATGTCTCAGATAGGAGCCACATACCCTTCTCACGAGATTTCTCTCAGGTTTGTAAGTTGGAGAATATCTCACATAGTTGCAATGATCCACATATCACAGGTTTGTAAGATGGATAATGTCTCACATAGCTGCAATCATAAACACTCCCTCTCATCTAGGGAGGAATTCTTCATCATGCCAAGTCTCACACATATGTACTTTGAAATTTGTCTTGGCTAGAGTCATCAACACTCCCTCTTAACTAGGGAGGCATTTCTTCACCAAGTTAGTTTGGTGAAGATGTCTGCAATATTCTCATGTGTAGGAAGGTACTACATGTGTACAATTTTCCTTAGCATCAAATATCTGATATAAGGATATTTCATCTCATCATGTTTCAATCCATCGGGAAATACTAGGTTCTCAAGGAGCTTTACACACGGCTCTTGGTTATCACCATAGGATCCATCTCATGGTAAAGTAAATGTATCAGAAGCTTGTGAAGCCACATGGCTTCTCTCATTTGATGCTATATAGTCTACTTCTGTGGTACTCAAGGCCACAGAGTTTTGTTTCCTATTGCATTACGAAATCATGGAAAACTTCATGGTAAGACAGCAACCAAATGTGCTCTTACAGTTCACTGTACTTTTCTACTCAATCTGAATCGGCATATCCTACAAAATCAAGTTCACACTAGAGGAATATCTTAGGCCATATCCAATTGTGCCTTGTATATATCTCAATACATGTTTTGTTGTTGTCTAGTGAGTCTGTCTCAGTTGACTCATGAAATGACTACTCACTGCATGGCATGAATCAAGTTTGTTGTTAACCAGATACAACAGTGATCCAATCAATTGTGGATCAAGCTCATCTAAATCATCATCAATCTTTTTCTTTAAATCCATCACGGTGGATTTTGCATTCTTTTCATACTTAACTTCTTTAATATTTTCACTGTATATTTTCCTTGACTAGGGAAAATCTCATCGGCCCTATGTCATACTTCTTGTCCCAAGAAGTAGTGCATCATACTCAGATTTTTCATCTTGAATTCATAATTCAAGTATTACTTGTATCCAACAACAAGTCTTTCTGAATAAGTCATAAAAATTAGGCTCTCATCACCAACACTATAATAATATAAGTTTGGATCAACAACACTCTTGATGAAATCGAAACTCATCGAGAATCTATCTATCTGAAGTAGTTTCCAACTCATGGATGGTATTACAGATGGAAGTGTATCAGGTTTACTAGATCAAGTGTCTCATCATAGAAAACTCCCTTTGATTGTGAGAAACCTCTGGCTATATATCTCATTTTGTATTTATCGACACTTTCATCAACTTAATGCTTGATCTTATATATCCACTTGGAAGTTACCATAGACTTCCCTTCTAGTTCCTAAATAATATATTATACATCATTATTTAAGATATAATGGTATTCTTCTATTATGGAATCTTTCCATACATGTTCTCCTACTGCTTCTCTAAGACAAGGAGGCCCAACATTAATTTAAGTGGCTCATGACTGAAGGATAGCTCTAAAATATCTTTTTCTTTCTTAGGATGTTCCTTGAGAGGATTTGTATGTTTCTCTACCTCTTGCAGAGTGATTCTAGGTAGTCCTTTTATGCCCTACTGCAATATCTCTGAACATATTAACTAGAGAAACTGAATCAACTGGAATAATGTATGTCTCCCTATGAACTACTGAAGGGGGAAAAGGTTTTGTTTCGCTGCCGATCTGCATCTGAGATTCTCTAGATCTTTGAAAGGCTATCTCCTCTTTAAGGACAACATCTCTTCTTGTCTCAATCTGTCTCTGATTAGGGATTTAGATCTAGAATGTCTTTGAAGATTCATTGTTATCTCATAAATGTATCCTTCCCCCCTAAAGTGTTATAAGGACAACATCTTTGCTTGTCTCAATCTATCTCTGATCAGGGATTTAGATCTGGAATGTCTTTGAAGATTCATTGTTATCTCATAAATGTGTCATTTCTCCCTGAAGTGTTCGATATGGCTTGGACTTCATGAAAGTAAATTGGGCACCCAAATATCTTGAAGTGTTCAATCTCAGGCTTCACTCCGATGAAGGTTTCTTTAGGAGTTATGTTTTTCAAAGTCTGGTGAAGTATCTTGTTCTGAACATATACTATGTCATGCATTCTTCTACCCATGGAATCATAGAAGGATTATGATCATGCATTATTGCATTGGTTTCCTCAATGATGGTTCTATTCTTCCTCTTTATCAAATAGTTTTGAATCCCTTTGATTCAAGTTATTCCTCTAAAGGATAATTTTTTTTTTCTTAACATGTATGTAACAAGAAAACAAGAGGAACCAAAACAAGAATATCTCCTAAAGGAGAATAATGAGTACATCTCTAGAATCAAAACAATTTAAGGATTGTTGTCACATCTACAACACCTACTTGTAATGTAGAAAAATTTATAAATATAGGTTAGAGGAATGACAATTACAAAAAACAAACATGGATTCTTCACTTCCAGTGTGTCGTTCCTCTGAAGGAACTAAGATCCCTCTGGATCCATGACTTCAACAAAAGGTTCCTTCATCCTGTAATTACCCTCATGACAATGATACAGATAATATATATAAAATTTCATACATGAGGGTTTTTATATGTTGATGTCTTCATTTCTTTGAGGTCTTGTTTTCCTGGAACTGAGTTTTCTTCAATCATCAAGCTTTCCTCCCATTATGATTTTGCTCAGTTTTTTTTTATTCTTCACAAGCCCTTGTCCACTTGGCTAGTAAATCTAATGGCTAGGCTAGGCTATCAATTTTAATTTTATTTGGACTTATGACTGCCAAAAATAATCCTTTTAAAGATAGGAGAACATTGGTGAGTTGAAGAGCTCCTTCAAGGAGTTGCAAAAACCCTAATTTTGAAATTTCTACAGAAATTAGTGAAACCCTATAAACCCTAGGGCCAAAAATTCAAAATGCTCGGAAATGCAATTTGAATCTTTTTGGAGGTGCACTAAAGGAGGTCGTACACTCCTATACTAATTTTATCCTCAATGTCGAAGTGCCAAGTGTTGAAAACCCCCAGAAGGGTAGGTCGTACGAAATTTTTGGAAACCCTAGGAGGGTCATACGGTTTTTACATGAGAGATAGAGGATGGTTGAAAGTTGATTGTGCAATGGGTTATTCAAGACATATTCTCTAATACCATGTTTATTTTTCAATAATCTAGGTTAAGCATGCAGTTCATTCCATTTTTAGAATTTAACCATAAACAATAATGTTGCAACAACCAAGATCACAATAAGAAACACCATGCACAAGAACACAAGAAGTATCATGGGAAACCATTCTCAACAAGGGAAGAAAACCCAACCAAATCCTTTTCTATATTCTTCAAGAGAAATACCTTCACCACCAATAATGCCTATCACACAAGAGGGTGCTCAAACCCTAGAATACTACTGCCCAAGAGAGGTGTGCACTTTTCCCAAGAGGATGTACTTATTGAAATTTCCAAACACATATGAAAGATATGATTCCTCAATGGGGAATGTACCTTTACTTATACTAAATTGAACCTGTCAATAGAAGTGTCTATTGGCACAACATGGTTGATTTCACTAGCTTATAATATAATTAATATTAACTAGATTAATTATCTTTTACATTAATTATCAGTCACATTAAGGTGGGGTCGACCTGTACCCTTTACATTACAATTAGGGTTACAGGAAAGTCTGACTCTTGAACACTATAGCAAGGGATATGATACACCCACTAGTGCTCATCCACTAGGGGCACATCCATAGCAATGTCCATATCTCTGGCTCACTGCATTACACCGAAGAACCACTTGTTCACTAGTGCTCAGCCACTAGGATCATGTTCACTTGTGCTCATCCATAGGAACATCCACTCAACATATCTTCTTTCCCACTGCATTACACAGGAGATTCACTTGGATTTTCTCATCAACTCTTCTGCTAAGAGGAGGCTAATACATCATCTTCATTTATGTTCTCATGACTATGCACCCAACACTTTTGGATTTCACACATTCACCTTGTGCTCAACCACAGGCACATCCAACTTTGCAGATCACCTTTCTCATTGTGTTACACAGGATAATCATCTAGAGTTATTATCAACTCTCTATATGGAGGAGGTCATGTCTATGTTCTAGCTCTATATAAGATAGGAACCACACACCATTCTTAGGGGATTTCTCTCAGGTTTGTAAGCTAGAAAAGATCTCACATAGATTCAATTATCCACATCTCACAAGTTTGTAAGTTGGATAATGTCTCACATAACTGAAAGAATCAATGCTCCCTCTCAACTAGGGAGGCAGTCTTCATCATGACAAGTCTCACACAGATGTACTTTGAACTTTGTCTTGGTTGGAGTCGTCAACAGTCCCTCTCAACTAGGGAGGCATTTCTTCACCAAGTTAGTTTGGTGAAGATGTATGCAATCTTCTCATGTGTAGGAAGGTATTGCATGTGTATGATTTTCCTCAACATCATATCTTTGATATAAGGATATTTCATCTCATCATGTTTTGATCCATCAAGAAACATTGGGTTGTCAAGGACATTTACATGCAGCTCTTGGTTATCATCATAGGATCCATCTCATGGTCAAGTAAATATGTCGGAAGCTTGTGAAGCCACATGGATTCTCTCATTTGATTCTATATAATTTGATTTTGTGGTACTCAAGGCCATAGAGTTTTGTTTTCTGTTGCATTAGGAAATCATGGAAAAATTCACGATAAGACAACAACTGAATGTGCTCTTCCGGTTCATTGTACTTTTCTAATCAATCTGAATCAGCATATCCTACAAAATCAAGTTCACACTGGAGGCATATCTTGGGCCATATAAAATTGTGCGTCGTATATATATCAATACATGTTTTGTTTTTGTCTAGTGAGTCTTTCTCGGTTGACTCATGAAATGACTACTCACTACATGGCATGAATCAAGTCTGGTGTTAACCAGATACATCATTGATCCAATCAGTTGTGGATCAATCTCATCTGAATCATCATTAATCTTTTTGTTTAAATCCATCACAGGGGATTTTGCATTCTTTTCATATTTAACTTATTTAATATTTTCATTGTATATTTTCCTTGACTTAGGAAAATCTCATCGGTCCTCTATCATACTTCTTGTCCCAAGATGTAGTGCATCATACTTAGATTTTTCATCTCGAATTTAGAAGTCAAGGATTACTTGTATCCAAAAACAAGGATTTTTGAATAAGTCATCAAAATCAGGCTCTCATCACCAACACTATAATAATATAGGTTTGGATCAACAACACTCTTGATGAAATCCAAACTCATCAAGAATCTATTTATCTGAAGTAGTTTCCAACTCATGGATGGTAGTATGGATGGAAGTGTATTGAGTTTACTGGATCAAGTGTCTCACCATAGACAACTCCCTTTGTTTGTGAGAAACCTCTGGCTATAGATCTCATTTTATATTTCTAGACACTTCCATCAGTTGCATGCTTGATCTTATAGTTCCACTTGGAAGTTACCACATACTTCCCTTTTGGTCCCTGAATAATATCGCATACATCATTCTTTAAGATATACCGGTATTATTCTATTATGGAATATTTCCATACATGTTCTCCTGTTGCTTCTCTAATACAAGGAGTCTCAACATCAATGAAGTGGCTCATGACTGAAGGATAGCTAGAAAATCTCTTTTGTTTTCTCGGGATATGCCTTGAGAGGCTTTGTATGTTTCTTTGCCTCTTGCAGAGTGAGTCTAGATAGGCCTTTTATGCCCTACTTCAATATCTATAAACATATTAACTAGAGAAACTGGATCAACTGGAATAATGTATGTCTCCCTTTGAACTGTTGAAGGGGGAGAAAGTTTTGTTTCACTGTCGATCTCCATATGAGGTTCTCTTCGTTTTTGAAAGGCTTTCTCTTCTTCAAGGAAAAAATCTATGCTTGTATCAATTTGTCTCTTATTAGGGATGTATATCTGGAATGTCTTTGAAGATTCATTGTTATCTCATAAATGTATCCTTTCTCCCTAAAGGATCTGGCTTGGACTTCATGAAAATACACTGGGCAACCAAATATCCGGAAGTGTTCGATCTCAAGCTTCACTCCAATGAAGGTTTCTTCAAGAGTTATGTTTTTCAAAGTCTGGTAAAGTATCTTGTTCTGAACATATATTGTGTCATGCATGCTTCTGCCCATGGAATCATAGAATGATTTTGATCATGCATCATTGCATTGGTTGCCTCAATGATGGTTCTATTCTTCCTCTTTCTTAAATAGTTTTGACTCCCTCTTAGTCAAGTTACTCCCTCTGAAGGATAAACATATTACTTTTTTCTTAACCTGTATGTAACAAGAAAACAAGAGGAACCAAAACAAGAATATCTCCTATAGGATAATAATGAGTACATCTCTAGAATAAAAACAATTTAAGGATTGTTTTCATGGCTACAACACCTACTTGTAATGTAGAAAACTTTAGAAATATAAGTTAGGGGGATGAAAATTACAAAAATCAAACCTAGAGTCTTCACTTCCAGTGTGGCATTCCTCTGAATGCACTAAGATCCCTCTAGATCCATGACTTCAGTGAAAGGCTCCTTCATCCTGCAATTACCCTCATCACAATGATACAAATAATATATATACAAGTTCATACCTGAGGGTGTTGATATGTTGTTGTCTTAATTTCTTTGAGGTCTTGTTTTATTGGAACTGAGTTTTCTTGAAGCATCAATCTTTCCCCCCATTATGAGTTTGCTCATTTTTGTTTTTTGGATTCTTCACAAGTCGTTGTCAACTTGGCTAGTAAACCTAACAACTAGGATAGGCTAGCACTTTTAGGTTTATTTCGACTTATGACTGCCAACAATAAGCCTTTGAAAGTTAGGATAACATTGGTGAGATGAATATCTCCTTCAAGGAGTAGCAGAAACCCTAATTTTGAAATTTCTGTAGAAATTAGCGAAACCCTAGAAACCCTAGGGCCAAAAAGTCAAAATGCTTGGAAATGCAATCTGAAGCTTGTTGGAGGTGTGTTGAAGGAGGCTGTACAATCCTATCCTATTTTTATCCCCAACGTCCAAGTGCCAAGTGCTGAAAACCCCCAAAAGGGTAGGTCATATGGAATTTATGGAAACCCTAGGAGGGTCATACAGTTTCTATAGGAGAGATATAGGATGGCTGAAAGTTGACTTTCCAATGGGTTCTTCAAGACCTATGCTCTGATACCATGTTGATTTTTCAATATATAGGTTAAGAATGTAGTTCATTCCATTTTTAGCATTTAACCATAAACAATAATGTTGCAGCAACCAAGATCACAAGAAGAAACACCATGCACAAGAACACAAGAACTATCATAGGGAACCCTTCTCAACAAGGGAAGAAAAGCCAGCCAAATCCTTTGCTATATTCTTCAAGAAAAATACCTTGACCACCAATAAGACCTAGCGCACAATAGGCTGCTTAAACCCTAGAAAACTAGCACCCAAGAGAGGTGTGCACTTTTCCCAAGAGGATGTACTTGATAAAATTTCCAAACACACATGAAAGATATGATTCCTCAATGGGTAATTTACCTTTACTTATACTAAATTGAACCTGTCAACAGAAGTGTCTATTGGCACAACATGGTTGACCTCACTAGCTTATAATATAATTAATATTGACTAGATTAATTAACTTTTATATTAATTACCAGTCACATTAAGGTGGGGCCAACATGTACCCTTTACATTACAATTAGGGTTACAAGAAGTTCTGACTCTTGAACAAAATAGCAAGGGATCTGATACACCCACTAGTGCTCATCCACTACGGGCACATCCATAGGGATGTCCATATCTCTGGCTCACTACATTTCATAGAAGAACCACTTCTTCACTAGTTCTCAGCCATTAGGATCATGTTCACCTGTGCTCATCCACATGCACATCCACTCAATAGATCTTATTTCCCACTGCATTACACAAGAGAGTCATCTGGAGTTTTGCATTAACTCTTTTTCTTAGAGGAGGATAATACATAATCTTCATTTATGTTCTCCAGATGATGCACCTTTCACTTTTGGATTTCACATGTTCAACTTGTGCTCAACCACAGGCACGTCCAACTCTGCAAATGACCTTTCTCACTGTGTTACATAGGAGAATCGGATAGGAACCACACACCCTTCTCAAGGGATTTCTCCTAGGTTTGTAAGCTGGAGAATATCTCACATAGTTGCAATGATCCACATCTCATAGTTTTGTAAGCTGAAGATTGTCTCACATAG
>ML797130.1:7432-22010 GCA_009831015.1 Picea engelmannii
AAGTAGGATTTTCTGGAGGCTTATTTGGTGTAGAAGTTCCCTTTTTGGGTGGCATGTTGGCCAAGTATCACTTTTGAACCTTGATTTTGAGGTGGTTCTGCTAGACAATATTTCTTCTATTGTATCTCCCAATTTTTGGCCCTAATGGGTATGAAAATTTCTCTTATGTATTTATCTGATATTTCTTCTCTGCAATGCCACAGGTCTGATCAAAATTGGATGTGACAAGTGGAATTTATGGTAGCTTCCCCACAACTTGCTGATTTTTTGCCTTTCCAGGAGATCTCACTTGTATAGTGTGCCCCGCACAAACTAATTGATATAAAATTCTGAAAATCGCACCCAAAATACTACAGACTGTCCACGATCCAATGCAACTAGTCCCATGCAATTTGGATACTCTAGGAAGAAGTTATGATTGTTTTACCTGGAATACCTTCTTGAGACTAGTCAATAGGACTAGTCAGATACCCTATCTTACATAGGGTGTATCTACAAATTTAAGATGAACCAGAAGCTGAAATTTTTACCAAAGATACATTACCAATTTCTGTAAATGGCCTCCATATTTCAGGGTCTGAAACGTTACAGAAATTTTTTTATAGCAAAAATTCCGCAATGACTCATTTAAGGATGATTCCAGAACCCTATCTTGTACAGACTGTATCTCCGAAAGTATAAGGCCCCAGGAGCTGAATTTTGAACCCAACGTACCTTGATCTGTCTTCTAAATATCCTCCAAGCCGTTCCTTCTGAAACATTGTAGAAAAATATTTATAGCGGAAATTCCACAGTGTCTCAGATGTAGCAGCGAAACCCCAAGACCTTGAGCTCTGATACCATATGTTAAGAACCAAACATCAATATAGCATATAAAAACCTTAGGAAAAGTACTCAACGCCTTGAAAAAGAGATACTTTCAAATAATAAGCCTCTTCGATGGGGCAACCTCCTTTTACCCCACTTAAATGTTCAAGTACAAGCTGATTCAAAATGAAAATGTCTCCTTGGTATATATAGGAGACTAGGAGGTATAATTACAAATAATGGCTTAAAGTTGACATAATTAAAATAACATTACTAATCTAAATTACAACTAATGGCCTAGAGCCGACATAAATAAAATAGCATTACTAATCTAATATGCCCTAATCAAGGGGTAATGAGCCAATATTAGGGCTTAACATACATTCTCAGGGTTTTTTTTGGATCCTGTCTAAGTCTTGCTAGTTCACAGTCTTGTCTCAGTTTGTCTTTTTGTGTTTTGTCATTCCTTGCAATTATTTTTCTTTTCTGTTAGAAGAAGCATCCAAGCCTTCAAAAGTCCCTGGTTATCAATACCAGAGGCCTCTTCCTGGTCTGGGCTGCCTGTGTTTATTTTTGTCTTAGAGTTTATACATACACGCGGCCTGTACAAGGTCAGCCCACATGTACACGCGTTCTGTTTCAGCTCAGCACACATTCGCACGCGTGCTGTTTTAGTGACAGAAGCGTGCTTGACAGGCTACTTTTTGGTTAAGGTGGGGCAGTCATCCCCTCATTTGATGAGAAGTATTTCCCTCAGGTGTTTGAGTCTAGGGTTGAACAGTCAGTAGGTTAGGTCCTCTTACCCTTAGCCTGCTTTTTCTTGGTTGATTGTTGACAGAAAACATAAAAAAGAAAAATTTTGTTTTATGGTTTTTAGGCAAGCGTAAGAGTCTTTGTTTTCTTGATTGCCATTGTGTGCCTTCACTTTGATTCTTTGCGATCTGCGCTTTAAGCCATAATTTGTCTTTCTTGGTTTTGTGCTTGCCGGTATTTTCCCTTTGTTGCTTGATTAGCACTTAAATAAAAAAAAAATAAGAAAAAAAAAATCTTTTCATTTTCTTCTTTGTTTGAAGATTGTGTTTCTGCATCAATAGCTAGGGAGAAGTCTTTTTGTTCATAAGTTTTTGCAGTGCATTTAGAGAATAAGTAGCTCGTAGTCGAGTGAAATTCCTTTATGTTTGCTGCATAAAATCTTAGAAAAATTGAAAAGAAAAATAAATCTTTCTTTGTGAAAAGTTGTTGATTTTTACATTTAGTAAAAGTCTTTTGTTTCCATCTTTTTTTCATTCATTTTTTCTTTAGTCTTTACACATCATCAGTTTCACCTTCATACCCTGTGACGTAAGAAATCCCATAAAAGCAACGCTAATTTAAAATCTATTAGACTTTTTGTTTGTAGGGTTCATACACTAGTTCAGGACTAGGGCCTTGGATTAGGTTGGAGAGGAAACTCTCCAAGGCCACTCAAAACCAAACATTAGAGTCTGTGATAGGGAGTGTGGAAATCTAGTTTTGTGGAAGTTATCCGGGACCCCCCCTAACACAGGGGATAAACACGAGGTCCCGTGCGGAAAGGTAGCGGAGATAACCCCTCCAAAGCTGGACCAAGCGTAGTGGAGAACACATATCGAGGGCTTGTTTTGGGATTCCGTCGTTTTCATTTTCCACGGGGCTTCGTGGGTCTCTAATCCATTTGAGGTCCTCAGTTGTCTTCTGGACCATTTTCTCTCGATACCCTTGACAGGTTTCGGGCTTGATACCCTTCTCATTGTGGTCTACCCGACTTTCGACTGTACTTGCCTGGTGACTGTTCGCGTGCTGGCAAACTAGTTGCCAATCTTTTTAGGGACATACACAGGTGACTACGGGGGTATACCGTGGTACCTAGGACAGACAACGAGCCATGCTTTGCAGAGTATACCCGGAGGGTGCTTCCGTGTTCGAGTTGCACTTTCACTGGTAAGTTGCTCTAGTGTTGGTTGTTGTAACTGTTCTTCCAACTAGTTTAGTTTTGCTTGTCTTATCTCTTAGGGGATTTTTTTTAGTGTGTGTTACTGTTTGAACGTGTAGAATACCTTAGCATGTCTTGGATCTTCTCACACAGTGGAGGATCCCGAGCTCCACCGGTCACAAAGTCTTCTAGGCCTACCGCCGGTTATACTGGAGCCACCCCTGCCACCATTAAGGCGGAAGCTAGACCAACAAGGGTCTTTCGAAGCAACCGGGTTACAAACCATTGTGCCTAAACAACTCCTGGAGGAATCAACCGCCAATATTGGCTCAGTTGAAACCCCAACCATTGATACTTGGCCATCGGTTATTGTACCAATCCAATTTTACGAATGCCTGTCAGTGCCTCACACAGCTATGGAAACAAACGCCGTTACTTCCTTTGGGAATTCTTTCATTCCCACCACAGTTGCTACCACAGGAGAAGCATCTCCTAACTTTCCATCGTCAGTCCAAGCCACCATGGTCTCGGCTGCAACTACGTCGCATAGTGGCCTGATCCCATCTATCACAGCAACCACAACTCCCTTCACACCTAGTGCGACAGACCCTCCGTTTTCATACGGTATGCTTAGTTCAGGTACAAGTCCTGCACTCACTTACTCCACTTTAAAAACTTTGGGTCTGGGGGCAGGGAGCTCTAATGCTCCTCTGCAAGGTCAACTTGGGGGAATTCCTGTCCCTTTTAATGCTTTTCCTTATGCTGGAGGTCATATCTCTCCTTTGTCCCCTTCGCTTGGTGGTCTGCATCAGCAGTCCTCCGGGCAGCCTGCACACACTAGTTCATTTGGAGCCGGGAGTCAAGGAACACCTGCATACACTATGCCGGTAGGTTCGTCACCATTTGTTTGGAATGGGATGTTTGGTAACAACACTTTCACATCCACTGCTTTCCCGTCTGGGGGCACTCCCATTTTTGGACAGTCTACTCCGACACAGGGTACTATTCCTGCGCCGGGGGAACATATAGCAGGACCTTGGAACTCAGGACAAGGATCCATTCCCTCCTCTGGAATGCCGTTCTGGGGTAATTCTTTCCACAGTCAATGGAACCCTGGACAAACTACTATGCCTCTCCCATCAGGAACGACATGGGGTAATCCTTCCCAAAGTCCGTCAAACATGATGAATGCCCAACATCCTATGTCCTTTATGGGAAATCAGCCGATGATGTCTCCACAGATGAAAAATCCTTACGCTGGTCAGGGCCATGGTTTCTACCAGAATCCGGGCCAACAACCAAACTTTTCCTGGCAACCTGGTGCCAGTCAAACTCTAGGACCCTTTTTCCCATGCTATCAGCAGCAACCCAAACTACCATTCCTGGAGACGTTACACTTGCCAGATTTGACAAGGTTGTTAAATGATCCTATTTGTCACGATCCACGTTGGCCTCCTATGCCAACGAAGTTGACTTCGGACATTCCAAAGTTCGAGGCCAAGCCTAATGAAGATCCAGGTGATCATGTGACTACCTTCCATCTTTGGTGTTCATCTAACTCCTTGAAATATGACTCCGTGCAGTTGCGATTGTTTCAACACACTCTTATCAGGAGTGCCGTGAAATGGTACGTCGAGCTCGATCACTCAAGATACTCTTCTTTTGGTGAACTGGCGATGGCCTTCCTTAACCATTTCCAGTTACCTGTGAGATACGACGCTGGCACAAAGCTTCTTTCCAATTTCAAACAGACGACAATGGACCATATCTCTGATCATATCCGAGTGTGGAGACGCCGGAAGAGTCTAATAAAAGTACCAGTCCCACCAACATTCCTGCTTGAGTGGTTCCTTAAGTCTCTGGTCCCACAATTATCCAAAGACGTCATGACTTCGGGAGTTTTCTCGGAAGAAGATGCCATCATGAGGGCTCAACAATTTGAGCTCATCTATTCTCAGTCTGGTTTATTATACAACATCCTGCCGGATGCACCACGATCGATACTGGATAAAACTAGATAGAGAGTTGGACCACATGCCGATGGTATTGTTGGTTCAGCACAAACCAAGCCCACTGAGCAATTGACAAAGCAATTGCAACAGTTATCTATCCAACACTCAACGGCCAACCAGACTACTGCTTTGGCTACTCCTCCTACCCAAACGTCGGAAGTACACTCCATGCAGTCGACTAATCCAAAGGCCACCCAACAGCCTGAAGGGAAGAAAAAACAATGCAAGAAGGGTAAGGGGGAGAAAAAACCCACTGATAATGCTGACGGGGACACTATAGAAAAATAGAAGGCGAGGTATCTGTGCAACTTGTGTGCGGAAGACCACCTGACCCATCTTTGTCCTCGACTTGCAGAGGCCCAAAAGTTTGTCACACAGCAACAACAAGCAGTGTTGACTAATCCATTTCAACATGGGCAAAATTTAACTCAAGCCTCTACAAGTGTCGAAGGGGGCAGCCGAGAAACCTGCCCTCCTCCAAACAATCCCTCATCTGCGAATGTATATATGGTTAGGGGTGATTCTTTCATAACAACTAGAGCGCATGACTATAGTAAACCAAGCGCCTCTGAAAAGGGTAAAGAAGTTGAAATCCCATCTCTTCCTCTACAGATCGAGAAGACGTTGGGCAAAACAATAACACACATTCCAAAGGTTGCATTTAAGAAAGATTCTCACAACCCAAACACAAGGGTCACCCAGAATTACTCTGTGGTGGAGGATTTATCACAAACCCCTTGTGCGATGTCTGCTTTGGAGGTCCTCCAAAGCTGCCCTACTCAGAGGAAAGCCTTGTTAACTGCTTTAGGCTCTACTGAGACTTGTAACCTAGGTACCATCATGTTAGATACAACCAACTTAAAACCTCGTCTGCCTTACCACGTAGCATTTCAGATAGTAGTGGCTCATCCCACAAAAAATTTTACATGCAATATCTTCCGCACGATGGTCGACGAGGGTGCCTCGACATGCGTTATGTCGTTAGCATGTTGGAAGGCCATTGGACAACCTACTTTGTCTCCATCACCTACTCTCCTCACTGCTTTCGACGGTTTTTCTTTCCGACCACATGGCATCATTCCTTCTTTCCCTGTGCAGTTAGGAGGGAAGACTATGTGTGTCAAAGTAGAGGTAGTCGATGCTCCCCTTGACTATAATCTCTTGTTAGGATAGAGTTGGACTTATGCTATGCAAGCTGTGGTTGCTACAGTTTTTTGAGTCTTGTTGTTTCCACACGAGGGTCGGTTAGTGACCATCGATCAATTGTCCTTCTCTAGACCTGACCCAGCTTTGGGGGAATCCATAGTTCCCATGTTTGATAATCCTCAACCAAGTGTCGTTAATGTAGGAGTTGGTTTGTGCCCATCCTTGATGGGTACCTTTGATTACCCACCTCCTCATGACGATGTCAAATTTATATCTAATCACCATAAGGTTGAGATTTTTCAAGTTTCGTCGTTCCGCATGACTTACTTTGAGGATCCTTGGATTCTTCCTTCCCCATCAGCCACGATGGATGAGACAGGGAACTCTGGCATGTCCATGCCCTTGTCGACCGCTGAAGTAGCATACTCTTTAGTCCAATAAGCTTCAGCTAACCCTGATCCGATTCCCGCACAAGAATTGGATCCACCTCTAGAGCCTATCTGGGCTCAGGGTTCTCTTGCTACCATCGATTCGTTAGACTTAGTCTTGCCTTCTAACAAAGAAGTAATCGAAGCAATGACTAGTCCGGAAAAACCTTGGGAATATCTTCATCACAGATCGTATTTCCTCCCAAAGTTAAGCCGAATCAAAGCAGGAGAATTCACCATGACTATGACTGGAGATAGGTCTTGTCATACTAATCCCTTAGCTACACACAAGATCTATGCTGACGGAAATATGGCAACCATTTCTGAACCAATATCTATCAATATCTCCAGAACCCCTAGCATCATAGACAATGTTTTCGTCGGAGCATACAGATCCCCCAAGGAGATGCCAGGCATTGACCCACAAAGTGTCGATCATGAGCTAACTTTGTTGTTTTTCAAGCTTGCTTTGAGATCCGAAAGCAACATCCGGGGAGACTGCATTTATGCTTTTCGATCTCATCTGGATTAACTGAGAAAAGTAACCATTATGGAGTCTTCTTTAAGCCCTTTTCAGACTCCTTAAAGATGAAAAGATTTTCGAGTGACCTTGTTTCTTCACACTCATTAAATTGGTCAAGAATAATGTTCTTTAAACGGGTCTTCTCTTAAGCCCTTTTCAAACCCTTTAAACATGAAAATATTTCCGAGCGATTTTGTGATCTTTCATGCTCATTAAACTAAAATTTGAAGTCACGTCTGTCTGACGGTAGTTTACCCCTTTTTAGGTCCGAACGGTCAACTGTACGAACAAAGGTATACTCTATAGAACTTCCGTTCTTTAGAAGAGTACTCTCAGGTATAATTTTATCCCTTTTTCGGGCCTGAGGGACTAAACTTACGAAAAAGAAACCCCCACAGAGTCCATAGTTAAGCTCTTTTTAGACTCCCTAAAATTGAAAAGATCACCGAGTGACCTTATTCTTTCACACTCGTTAAATTGGTCCAGAAGAATATTCTTGACGGAGTCCATAGTTAAGCTTTTTTCAGACTCCTTAAAAGTGAAAAAATGGTCGAGTGATCTTGTCCTTGTCACACTCATTAAAATGGTTTTGAATTGACGTCTAATCGGTGCTAGTTTATCCCTTTTTCGAACCGACTGGATTATTGTTGAAAAAGGTACCCCAGTGGAGTCTCCTTTTATGCTTTTTCAGACTCTCTAAATATGAAAAACTACCGAGCTTACCTTCTCTGGGCTCGTTAAACTTACATCGAAGGACGTTACCATTGTGTGTTCTATCAACCGCATTTGCATGCCTTATCCACCAGCCTTGTGACAATTTGCTTTTGTGTCTTAACACCTTTGGCCGCTGGAGGATTTTTCCTGAGTATCGTTTTACCAGAACATCAGTCTTGTCCTTGTGCCTTGAGATTGTATGTTTGCAGTACTCGTTCCTCCATTGTAACATAATATTCCTTTATTCTTTTTCAAAAATCCTCAAAAAGAACAAAAAAATCAAATATACCCCAAAAAGAGGATGGAAAAGTATTTTCTTTATTGGCAGCATAATGAGTCGCCCTTGGATAAAGCACATCTGTCCGTTTGATTATCAGACTATGGGATGTAGTACAACCTTAGGGAGCTTTTCGCGCTATATAGAGTTGTGTCCTCCACCGTTTGGTTACTCTTCCAAACATATGGAGAGTTTGCATTGCCTCCTACTTCGTAGACTTATGATTAACAGATATGCTGCCTGAGTCTTATCACTTGTCGTGTTGTTGTCTAAGGGAAGTTTGTCACTAAGACGGAGTCGACCCCTCTGCAATATGTCTCTTGTCTTCATACCCGGCCATCCTGAACGTCCAATCAAGTCTTTGTTCGAAATCACTGAAGCCTTCAGTCCGATCATCAAGATTATCAAGTCCATAACCGACGAGTCGTCGGAGACCTCTGGGTAGCGCAGTCGTACACTCATATTACACTCCTACCCAAGTCTTAGAAGATTTTGAAGTTGTTACTCGAGCTCTGAAGTACAACCATCAGGCCGAATCAACTTCTGGAAGATGGATACTCTATACGTATATCTTTCTGATTTCGAGATGTAGCTCCGCTGTGTATTATTTGCGGCTACTCTTTATAGTTATTTGACATGGATATACAGTGTATTTGATTGGTAGCCATGGTTCTATTTTATCCCAAGCATGGGTATGGCCACCTCAGTGAGACATTTTTTATTTTGTAGACGACACCTCCTGGTTCCTGATCCTTGGGCTCACTCATTCAGCACATCAGTAGATATTGGTAAAAGATTGGTAATGTATTTCGGCCATTAGATGCTCTTCTAACCTCACACATTAGGGGGCATCTATTATAACCCTAAATTGCACCACACATGCTTACCTGGCATCAGGCCAACTCATATCCCTTCATTGCCAAAAGACTACTGAACAACTCTTCTAAAAACTCCATTTTTAAAAGTACACGCTAGCTGGCCCACTACATCCCGTGTGTATCTAAAAGTCCACGCTAGCAGGCCCACTACAGCCTGTGTGTACCTTCAGAATCACAAAAAAAGGAAAGTTTCTGAAGGGACAAAAAGCTATGGGTCAGTTAACTGAAACTCCCGGCCATGCATGGCCGAGGGTTCGTCCAAAACCCTAGCTCCTTCTAGCCTATAAAAGAAGGGGTAGGGGTACTATTTGGAAGAGGAAAAATTATAGCGAAGAAACTCTGCCCATTTGCCGAATCCATTGTCCCAACCCTTTAGCCTTTCCTCAAGCCAAAGGAGAATTAACGCAAAGAAGTTGGAGGACAGAAGAGGAGGAGCCCAGGATCAGGATCAAGGAGTGGTGGCCGGTCTCGACTTTGATTGTAAGTTGATTCATTTTTCAAATAATAAAAGAATACTTTTCTCGTCCCAATGCATGAGTTATCTATGGTTTGTTTAATTTATGCTTAATTTCTAACCCTCAAGTAGAAAAGTAGCATGCATGCGTAGTGGTTTGTCTTGATTGCAGGATTATCTTTGGAAGGAGCAGCGCAAGTAAGCGGGCAAAGCGCAACGGAGGATCTACACCAAACATTAGTAAAAAGGTTAGTAGTTCCTTTCCATGCATGTATTGTGAAAGAGGGGTTTAAGTTTTGGGTGGTAGGTTAAAAGGTAATTTCTTTACGGTCAAAATCTGCATGCAAGTCTGACCCTAGTTTGCTAGTCCGTAGGGTATTTTTCCCAACAACACAAGGCTCACACGTTGAAGAAATATCTCTTTACAGTCAACTTACCAAAGAATCCCATACTGCTAGAAGACTTAAATGATGAATGGGTCGAGCCATCTAGTGGTAAGAACTGTTCCGATTAGTTGGAAATTATGGATAAAGAGAACAAGGTTTCCGCTGTCTGGAAATTCACCATTTTCTAGAGTGACGAATATAGTGCAACGATCCTACCTACGAAAACCGCAATGGTGGATAAAATACCGTCAAGTACAGAGAATCCTACATCAATAATAGTTTAAATAAAAATTACAGAGTCGATTCAGGCAATGGATATGGTTTTTATCGAGGCTAGGGAAATGGTAATGGATATGGATATGGAGACAACGAGGCTTACCACACTAGTTTTGGAGGTGGAGCTGGATATGGAGAAGCTAGGAGCGGCTATTGTTATGCTTCTAGTAGATATGGTGAATACTATTCACAAAGCAATGCCGGGGATGACGTAGGTGCAAAATATAAAGAGAGTTTTTGCAATGGCGTTAGTAATTCCGCGGGTTCTAGCTACCATGGTGAAACTTATGGTTCATGATTGCTCTAATGGTGGCTATGGGAAAGAACTTGGTGTAAAGCCTCTCACTATTCAGTGTAAGAGAGAGATAGCCTCTGAATTTGACATGAAGGATCTCGGTCTCATGCACTATTATTTTGGACTAGAAGTATGGAAGAAGCCCGGTGAAATATTCCTAGGTCAAGGAAAGTATGTTGTGAAGATCCTTCAGAAGTCTGGGATGATGAATTGCAAATCCATGGAAAATCCCATGGTGGCAAACCTGAAAAATTTGAGAGATTCTAATTCTGATCCGGTAGACCAAAGAAAAAATTTGCTTCGTTGTGAACACATTGAGCCAATTTTAGGTGGAATCGAGACATGAGCATTGGATAGCGACAAATCACATTTTTAGATATTTGCGTGGCACACTAAATTATGGTTTAAGATATGTCTCAAAAAATGATGTACAACTACAAGGATATACAGATTCTGATTGGGTAGGGAGTGCAAGTGGAAAAAAGCGTACTTCTGGTGTATGTTTCAGTTTGGGCTTTGCTATGATCTTTTGAACTAGAAGGAAGTAGAAGTCCGTTGCACTCAAAATTGTAGAGGCAGAATATATTGCAGCTTGTGATGCTTGTACGAAAGGAGTATGGCTCCGTAAGTTGGTTTCTAGACCGTTTGAACATGTGATGGAATCGACTGTGATATACTGTGACAATCGAAGTTGTGTGAAGCTTTTAGAGAACCCCGTGTTTCATGACAAGTCGAAGCATATTGAGATCAAGTACTGCTACATCTGTGATAAAGTCAAGTATTACTACATCCTTGATTTCAAAATTTGGAAGGATTGATATTATTCCTGTGGAACAGATGGCGACCTGATACAGAAGAATGGTCCTTGTTGTCACGTGACACTCCATTAAGTGCGTGACAACTACGTGACACTCAGTTGAGTGCGCCTGTTTCAACACTTGAATTATTCAATCATTATGTATGATTATTCAGATGAAGTATGGACTAGAGAGTTGATTCCATATTACAATGGTTGTGTACCACTGGTAGAGACAATGTGTCTCTAAACAATAGTTGTGTGCTACTACGGTGGTTGTGTACCACTGGTAGAGACTGTCTGTCTTTGGATAGTAGCTGTGTGCTACTACGGTGGTTGTGTACCATTGGCAATGATCATGTGTCACTGGACTAATCAGGATGAATGGTCCTCCACCTATGGCATAGATGGTGACCTGATTAGGGAGGTTGGTACAAGACTGAAATTTTCTCTATGGCATATATGGTGACCTGATTAGAGAAAATGGTCTAGGATTGACATTCTTCTTTGGAGCATGTAGTGACCTGATTAGAATAATGGTCCCTATATCCCATGGCATGGATTTCAACGTCTGGAAGGACTAGAATTCTTCTTATGGCACATATGGCGACTTGATCAAGAAGAATGGTCTTTGTTGTCACGGGACACTCCGTTGAGTGCATGACAACTACGGGACACTCAATTGAGTGCACAGGTTTTAAAACTTGACTTATTCAAGAATTATGTCTAATTATTCAGATGAAGTATGGACTAGAGAGTTGATGCCATACTACAATGGTTGTGTACCACTGGTAGAGACTGTGTGTCTATGGACAATAGTTGTGTGATACTATAGTGGTTGTGTACCACTGGCAGAGACCGTGTGTCTCTGGACAGTAGCTATGTGCTACTACAGTGGTTGTGTACCACTTGTAGTGATCATGTGTCGCTGGATGGTAGTTGTGTGCTACTATTAGTGGTTTTGTATTACTAGCGATGATTGTGTATTACCAGACAATAGTTGTGTACTACTATGGCTTGGAAAAATCATGTTCTATTGGATGTCATTGTAGTAGCTTTGTGCTACTACCTGATTTCCATGGAGACTACCATATCACTTGGGAGCAATTGTGTCCTTCTTGATTGTAGAGACAGTGACAAATGATTTGAGCTACCGATGGCATGGAAGTATCTGTGTGCTACTAGTTGATTGTAGAGTAGTCAATGGAATACTAGTTAAAGACATCATGGAAAGATACCTCCCTAGATAAGAGGGAGTGTTGATGTTTTGGTAGATGTAGGAGGAGCTTTCCTCTAGACAACCTTTCTTATAACAGAATAAGATTCCAAAATCCTAAGAAGACAATTGAAAAATACAAGAATATCTTAGAGATAGTCAATTGGCTCAGAGGGAGAGCCACATAGGGAGTTTCCCCTTGGTTCAGGTGGGAGAGAAACATCTCCTAGGACTGACAGATAAGTTTCATGAGTCTAGGGAGAAGTATGCATACTTTATATACAAGCTTGGAATGATGAAGAATGTCTCCCTCACTGAGAGGGAGCGTTGAAGTTTGGGCAACATCGAGAAGACATTCTCCTAGATTAATAAATAGTTATATAATATATATAATAAATAAGTAGTTATTTATTATCCAAGGGACACATCCTTTCATGGATGGTCACCATATGTTCTCTATATATGGAACACTCATCAATTTAATAATATATTGATCATATATAATCTCATATGAAAAATCAATAGGAGGGACGCCTCGACAAGAGTAAGCCAGAGGGATGCCTTGGCTGTAAGACATGGTGAAGTCTCAGAAACTTTTCTCGTGTGAGAAATCCTTGGCAAGACAAGATGGATCACCCAAGGGATTATATAGCAAAGAAGAGGATGCTCGATCCTAGGCTTGGAAGGTGAGTGACTACAAGGAAAATGAGACTTTGATAATTCTTGTAAATTATTGGTTGGGATTATGCACACAATGGGCATGTCAAAGAAATAATGGGCCAAGTTAGTAAGACATCCAATTGGATGTGGATCCATGAAATTTCACAGATAAGTATTATGTTGATATGAATATTTCCTCGAGTTTTGAACAACAAAAACATGTTTTTCTTTTCATGAAATTATAATAAATATGCTTGCTATTTTAAATTATTGTAGGCGTGTGACAAAGGACACGAGTTTGGGAAAGGACCAGACCAAGAAGTGGAAAACATTGTTGAAGCAACTGAAAGATGGAAACATGCCTGGTGTTGCTAAGATGCAAAGAACACCAATGACATTGTTCCTATAAGGGGGAGGGGATTGTAACACCCCTATTTGCCCATTTTTTAAAAGTAATTGTTATTATTGTGAAAAACCACTGTCAAGTTTGTTATGTGTAAATTTTGAAAGATGGCGAACCTTTTAAAGGGGATGAGATGTAAATAATTTTGTTATTAATATAAGAAGAAAATGATGAATAACTAATGAAGGGGATTTCTTATACAAATTATGATGTCATGAGAGGGAATGGTAAGGTGAACCATGACTGGTTGATATGACCACTTCCATTCAATACTCTGATGGATTTAAAAACATTCAGAACCAAAATAGTCCTCTGTCCTAGAGGATTCAAATACTAGTCAAGCTGGTGGTTGGGAAGCCCTCCTTAGAAATCAATGAGAACATTGGAAAAGTACCCATCATGAATTTTTTGATCTGACCCACAAATTGGGTAATTTGACCCACAAAATATTTTTATAGAAGGCAAGAAAAAGAGGAAAATCATGGGTAGAAGGCAGAGGAGAGACAAGAATGGGTCTAGGGACCATATGTGAATAAGAAGAGTGTGTGCAACTCTCTGGTTCTAAGAGAAATGAGAAGAAAAACTATTCTGGTTACAAGAACTGTTGGGAAATGTTTTCTTATCAAGTTGATAAATGAGGCTGTAAAGATATTTCGTGATTGAGTGAGAAATCACAACAAGACCCCTTGCTTGGTGGATAGAAGACTGGATTGCCAGGTTCTTGTGGGAGAAGGAGAGTAACCTTTGACCCTTGTTTTTTGAGCAAAATAATAACTCACTCTCTCATGGTATCATACTCTGGCTAGGAAGTGGCCAGCTGTGGAATACACCAAGAGCAATTGTGCCTATGTGTTACACATTATTTTCATCATCCCTATGACTGTTAATGATGTAAACCTATCTGTAGTCTTCAGAGGGGTCAGTGGCCTAAGTTCCTGAAGAAAGAAGGGAGAAGAACTTTCCCTGAGAAAAGAAGTTGCATTTTCCTTTATTAAAGATGATTTTCGCACGCTGCACTATGGCTAGGGTGCGAGAATGCCTGATTCTCACAGGCTACACCATAGCTGGGTTGTGAGAGGTTCACAAGTTTCTCTATAAGCAGGGTGTGAAAATGCTCATATGTGGGAAAAACAAGCATCTTCTTGATGCTTCTAGAAGGAGAAACTTCCATGGTGAAGTGGCATCCGAATGGTTTGGATATTACTCGCTTTCATGATTTAGTGGGATCATCCTAACCTCCTCACCTTATCCTCTTCAACTTATAAAAGGTGAGGAGCTCTCATGGAGAAAGTTGGCTTGGATGAGATTAGCTTTGGAGTTTGGAGCTTTTGATTTTGGAGCTTGGATTGGATTGAG
>ML797130.1:42542-57031 GCA_009831015.1 Picea engelmannii
GAAACCTTCCTTTCGCCCTTGGGCAGCGGAGTCGATTTTGAGATCTGTTACAACAGGGGGTAACCCACCAACCACTGCAATTCATGCTGGGGGCATCAATACTGTTGAGAATCCTAGACAAATAGGACGTAAGCCCAAGTTCCCTTATAATATTTATAAGGGAGATCACCTTACTTATTTGTGCCCTAATATTCCAATGGTACAAAGACCGTGGTCGTTGTCTGAAGACCCTTCTAGCTCTAAGTCATCTTCGGTTTCCTAGAAACCTGTTCAACGAGTGGTTGAGGAAGTGGTCATGCCGATGCAATATTTGACTGATCCAACTCTTCTCTTAGAGAGTGATTAATATACCAAAGTTATCTCACCGATGCAATATTCAACTGATCCCACTCTTCTTTTGGGGAGTGATGCATATCTGAACAACGTCTTTAGTATGTCTAGTTTAGTACCTTCTGAACAAGGGGGCATTCCAATCTCTTCGAGTATGCTCCCTTCAATTCCTAAGATGGTTTGATTTTATTGGAATGATCTTGTTGAGCCTCTCCCCTCTTCTTCTACACCTTTCTAGATAGTGGTTAGACTTGATTCAATGAGAATTTGTTGATGTGTTGTAGATGAAGGATCATCTGCAAAAGTTTTATCCTCATCAGCTTGGAAAGCTTTGGGTTCTCCCAAGATTGTGTCAGCTACCAGTGAGTTGATAGATTTTAACATAAGACCTAGTGAATGTTTGGGGGATTCTTCCTCATTACCTATCATTTAAGGTGGGAATATTTTCCTAGTCGATCTGTTAGTGGTGCCAGGCCCGTTAGACTTCAATATGCTTCTGGGGTGTGATTATGTTAATGCTATGAATGCTGCGGTGTCTATGATCTTTCACGTGATGCATTTTCCTCTAAATAGAATCATTGTCACTATTGATCAACTTTCATATGATAATCACCATCCTAGTTCAACTTTATCTCAAGTTTATCCTTTATATGTTCCTAGTGTTCGAGTAGACTCTTCCCCGCCATGGGTGAATTATGTGGCATCTTATATTCGACAAACAATTAGTTCTGAGAAGGAATATTTATAGTCATGTTCACCTTCTCGAGACAAGGTCTCGATAATTGATCATGTGTTGTATCCACTAGGGGCACATGATCCTTTTCTTTCCCATTTTGGCCCTAGTAATCTAGTGCTTCCTCTCAAGTCTGATCTTACTGTTTGTGACACATCGAGGCCTGGTATTTATGTGTTGTTGAGTCCCAATTGATTAGAAGTTCAATTTCCTTCAGATAAGGCTATCCTTGAAGCTATGATTATGGATCCTCAACCTCTTCCTGAACAAGAAGCTTTACTAGTTGGTTACCAAATAAGCCCTTGAATTGAGCCTAGAAATGGGCACTACCTAGAGAAGTACTATGCATAAGCTGGAAGACTGTGTGGTGCTTTCTACATATTGTACTTTTACGGGTTCTTGTTTTCAAGTTTTGTATTCCATAGCACATGTTATTATCAGAGGTTGATATATTGAAATTTTTAACTTCTAGGTGGAGTGTTGTTGGTATTATATGCATGACTTTAGATACATTTTCTTTGGTCCCCTTTCGTCATGTCAATTCATTCTGACAGGTAATGATATCGAAATTGGAATATAGGTTAGATTTTCCCCTTCATGCATTTTTGCATTATATATTTATTGATTCATTTTTCCTTAGGATTGACCTCATTGAGTTCCAACACAAATCCTTCTTTGCTACTTATAAGTGTTTTAATTCATGTGGTAGAGCCTACCATTCATGGGTTCCCTAGTTAGAACCTTGTTCACAGTTTGGTGCACATGCTGAAGTACTTTCATAGGCTCGAGAGCCCTATTTAATCCTAACATGACTTTACATTGAAGCCTCATATATTCTTCTCAATATTTTTATGACCAACACATGTGAGGATCCCTCATGTATGTGTTAAGTTGTAATACTACATTACATTCTGATGCTTGCACTTTTGAGCCTAATGTCAACTTCAAATTTCTATTCTTTTGCTTCTTTCTTATGAAATCTCATCAATCGCTAGCCTTGCATATTTTTCCATTGCAATTTGACACCTTTAACGTAGGAGGAATTTTTTCCCTAGTGTCCATATCCTACACATGCTTTCCTTACATTAATCATAGGTATGTTTCTTATGCATGGAACTAGTTTTACCACCTGCAACACACATTTCCTCTATGTATTATAGAATTCTTTTATTCTTTTTCATGAATTCTAGTACGAAAAAGAAAAAGAAATAAAATAATAAAAAATAGTGTGGGAATGAGTCTTCTATATCTGTATTGGAAGAAAACGAGTCTCCTTTCAACAAGGCACACATTTTTGAGTCAATTCTCAACAATTTGGGTTTAGTATGGATTTAGGAAATCGATCTAGTTACATAGAGTTTTTTTCTCCTCCGATTGGTTATTCTTTCAATCACTATGGAGATTCTGTTGTTGCCTCATGCATCACAGACTTATGTCAATGATCATTTTCATTCCATGGTTCCTAAGTCACATAATGTGTCATGTTCTTTTTTAGAGGAAGTTTATCCTGTGTCGGCCATTCCACATAAATTTGTGGCTTTGCAATTCGTCCTTCCCCTATGTCAAGTACATCTCAGAATCAAGAGTATCTTTGTCCTATTCTCATGATGTTATGGAAGGTCCCCATTGAATTCCTTCCGACGAGTTAAGATCTTATCGACCATGGTAAATTTCTCTAAGAGTTTGACCTAGAGTTGCACCCTGGGCCTATTTACATAATTGATAGGTGACCTTGGGCTCAACAGATGAAATTCCATCATTGGTCATTGATTGAGTGGTTTCCTTTGTGTTTGACAAGAATAAAATTATTCACACATTGGGATTTGTGTATTACCTTGGATTCCATTTGTCCTCATTGGTGGTTTCCTCACCTTTGTAGATAATCTTCATTATTGGTTGTTATTTAGAGGGTCTCTTTCATATGCTATTTACATTTGGTGCATGTGAGAGACATACTTCATGGTGGTCCTTTCAATATTTCATCTAAGTCCTTCCAAATATTTGGCCTTCTTCTACTCCTTGAGTTGGATGATGGGGATGCCTTAATTCCCTCCTTCCAACAGATCTCTTCCTATTGAATTTAGCACATATTTCTCTAAGACATGGATCTAGAGTAATTATTAGTACCTTGGGGCATGTAGTGATCAGTGCCGAGTTCCCTCAATTGATAGTAAGAATACATCAATGTCCCCTAATTGATAGATTATACTAGGTGTTTGACATTAGATCCTATGTTCACACTTGTTATATTGTACTAGGTACCTTGATGCCCATTATCATTATCAGTGGGTTGTGTCAGATTTGTTAACGATATACATCAATGACTAGTAATCAAACTGTGTTTTACTATGTTTGACTTCAACTCCTCTATTCACATAGTGTAGACTCATACCACGATGATTGATTTGAATACCTTGAGAATGTGGTTGCATCACCCTCTTTATGATGTTTCCCAAGTTTCGATTGAATAGTACCACTCCACACATTAATACTCATGAAGGATCAATTTTCTAGCTCTTTCCCCAGATATCCTTCACTGATTTTGAGACATAGATCCACTATGTATTTGTTCGTGGCTATGATCTTTTTTTGACATGGATCCATCATGTATCTCTTTCTTGGACATGATCATTGCCATATATACATTCTACATGGATCCATAGTGTACTTGATTGGATAATATGCTTATCATCACACCTGAGCATGGGTATGCCCGCCTCGGTAATTGAGTTGTTTTGACTTGTTTCTATGTTGGTTGTTATCCCTATATTGGATTTTGGTGACCTTCTCCCTTGCTAAATACTCTTGAATACTTATAATGTATTTCTTCCATCAGTTTCTCTTCTAACCTCACACATTAGGGGTCATTGGTATGCTACAGTAAGCTCACTACTATAGGGCATTTTCCCCGAAAGCAATATGATGTAGATGTGATGATTGCCACATGTTATAGACCGATGATGGAATTCTAGCAGCAAGTTGAAATTTGTCTTTGTGATAAAACCTTAACAAATTATGTATCTTTTGAGGAACTTGTTGAGCACTCAACACACCCTAAAAAGTCTATATCCATTTTTTACTTTTTGGGTACCACTTGATCCTTTGCACTGTCTATTTTGCCTTCAATATGAAAATGATGCCTGCGCTTATCTTTTATGTTTCAGGTTTGAGTTTTTTGAAGTTTTATTGAACATACAACAAAGAATCATCTTAACCATTAAAAGATACTTAACAACCACTTAAGGATTCATAAAACTAAAGCTTTCCCAAACACACTTAGGGAGTTTGACATCGGTAAAGATTAAAGGTGATGAATATTGTTTGAGGAGTTCAAAATAGCCGAGCACTGATATTCATCGGCATCGAAAGTCAAAATTATTTCTTTTTGCGATTGAACTTTGGCAGGGGTATTGCCAAAGACTGATCCGTTTGGCTTCGGCAGGAAAAAAAAAAGTAAGTGTCATGCGAGAGGAGGAGTGGTATCACCAACTGCTGACTCCCGAAACGTTTTCGACAACGGGAGGTAATGAAGATGATAACCCGCCAAGGAGCTGCGCACCTAAAAATTTCCCTCGATCAACGATCCCCGACCTCCACACCGGAAAGACACGACGTGATGAGACATTTTAACCCTTAGATTCGTTAGGTACGACACATTTAAAGTGTTAGTAAAATTGCGGATTTCACATTAGTTTCTAATCCGTGCGTGAATCAAAAGAAACCGTTTAAGCTTGCCGATACAATGCATCTGCCTCTGTGCCTCCGCCATCAACCAATTACAATTTAATTGCGGAGAACCGATGGTAGTTTATTTTTGAATTGCATTTATTACTCGTATTAACTGGTTGATACGATAGATAGAATCTCTCCATTTATATTCTTTAAAAGTCATTGTGTATGATCCTATTCTGCACGACAAAGATTTCAGAACAAACAGAGGAGCAGGGATAACAATCCAGAGAAGTTGTCCAAAGTTCAGTGAGTATTAGACAACTAGATTAGTAAGCATTATAGGTATGTATCCACTTGTAGTGTTTTACACTTCCTTTTTATGTTCTCAAGCCAACGTTTCTCTGCACACATGTTTAAAGGTTGTTTTAATTGCAGGAACAATGCCTTCGAAGAAACCCTCCACCAGGAAATCCCCAAGAGCGCCAAAGCCTCAAGAACCAGAAGCAGGAGAGGGATCCTCATCAACAGTTGCAAGACAATTATAATTCGCCCCCAAATCAATGCCTGTCATTAATACAGCCACCAAGAAGGTCTTCATCCAACCCCTGGCCTTCAGAGACATAAAGGCAAACATTGGAGCCAAAACAACATTCCGTCACTGGGAAGAATTGTTTAAGAAAATCAAGAAAGAAGAACCCCTCGAGTATACCCTGCACAACGATCCTGATACAAGGAAGCTCGATGATGATGTCCTCCCAAACATCCATAGGTATTATCTACACATGGTGGCAAGCTGAACTCCGGTGTTTCCTTGCAGCGAGCTCCTAAAGTGGCTCATTGACCACACCGATGCAAGGAAACAATTTTCTACCAGACCATCCTGCAAGGATACAATGCCACTTTAGTGAAGGACAAGAAGTGGGCCTTCATTCCGTATGGGTTTCATATTGTCTTCTACATGGTCAAAGATACCACACATTCTAAGAAAGAAGGGCTAAGTCAACTAGAATTTCGGTTCCAAACTGGCCGATTTCGCAAACATGATTCCAAGGGCCTGGTCCTACAACACGCATCGCAGGTATCATCCCATTGGCCTTATGCCCATGATCGGTTCTAAGATGAAATTTTCACCGAAAACACTCAAGATTGGAATGAAGTGGCTTCAAGGAGGGTTGATTCTCGAACAACCAGGTTCAAAGCTATGAGTTGGGAAGAGCAAGTGATGTCTTTGGAGCAGAAAACTCAAGAAATTATCAGGACCTGGGAAGGAACTGTAGCATCTGAATCGGGCGAAGAAATGGGAAGTCCCCAAGAAGGCATCGAAGTGACAAGAGTTTATAAGGAATCCCTGATACAGATCATGTATTTCCCTGAAATTCAAGATGCATAGGGGATGGGTGAAATTTTGTACCAACAAATCCAACTGCTAATGAAACAGATGCAGGATGATCTGTACCTTATCATAACACCCGCACTTCCAACTGGTACCTGAGAACAAAGCCCGACGGAGTCAAGAGGCTCCGATTCCACAGACCTCGGGAACACCAACGAGTTAGGAAACACTGGATCCACCACATCGCCGGTCAATTCCCCTGTGGGTAGGACAAATCAAACAGAGGCAGGCCATGTGTTGATGGAAACACGAGTGCCTAATCCCCTTAGAAAACTTATACATATATATAGCGATGACGAAAGCCCGAAACCATCTCACGACTCCCCTATGTGTGTCCAAGAGGAAAAAGGTCCCGAGAAAGTTTCCTCCCTTGAGCCCGAAGTTCAAGACAAGGAGGTCTTGCAAAAGGAAACAGAAGCCGAAAGCAGCCTCGACAAAAAAGAACCCAATGAATCGGAAACCGAAGTGGATCCGAATGATGAACCCAAACCAAAGGAGACAAAGAAAGGATCCCCACAAAAGGAAATCAAAAGTTCTATGAACAACAAGCAAGTAAGTAACGAGTCTATACCCAATAGCTCCATTATGCCCAATACTCAAATCCCCGATGAGCGTCAAGTAGAAGACGTACCCACAAGGCACAACGAGGAAGTTTGAGAGCCCAATCTTGAACGAATATACACCACTGGTAGTTCGGGAAGAAAGCTAACATGGGGCAATCAACAGATATCAGAGCTAGTAGACGAGGTAGTAGATATCTATGCGATCTCCTACGATCAAAAGAGAAAGGCCATTGTTCAAAGGATTGCAAAGAAAAGAAGGATCTCGTTGGATCAATCCATCTTAGTTACTAGAGAGGAGAACTTGATCAACACAGCAAATTCCTGGACGTATGAACTGATCGACGTAGGAAAGGACCTCTCAGATGCCACCTTGGATAGAGCTAGGAGGAACGAAAAGGAACTAGGCATCACCCTAAAGGAGGTCGAGCACTTGCGCCATCTTGTAGAATACTATAAGGGCGCTACGCAGACTGCTGTGTATCTGAGAGGTGAGTTCACATGAGTTTACAATGAGTTCAAGAAGGAAATACACTTGTTAGCCGAAAACATAACTGATTTCCATGAGGACACTCTCATGGCACTCGCGACATGCAGGGAGATGGAGCGATGGTATGAAAGGGCACAACAAGTGGTAGAAAGACTCGAGTACATTGAGGCAGTCCAACAAGGTCGAGATAAGGAAAAACATGGCATTCAGATGGTAGGCAAAAGTAGTCTTAATCGCATGAAGCGATCAACCGAGTACTAGGCTAAGATGTCTCGGGACCCACATCGAGAGATCCAAGAACAATGGACCAAGTGCAAGAAGCATTGGGATAAAATTAACAAAATAATGAAGGATGTCGGGCTCCTTGAGTTCGGCACCCCCGATAATTTCATCGACCTGAGCAACGTGGTCAAGATGCATGCCGAACAATATTCTCTATGGACCGAAGAGTCCACAAAGATATCTGATGAGACGCCAAGGCAAGTGAAACAATTCACATAACATCCAATCAGAGACCAAACCATGCTACAATAGTTGAACTCCAGTTTAGTAAAGTACCGAGCGCATGCAGTGGACATCAGGGGAATATATGCGGCCCCGATGGAACAACACAGATTTCCATGGGCCCAAACTTGTGAAGAACTATTTGTCAGCTGGACTGAATATGAGAGAAGGCACCCTTTCCAAGAAGTATCTCGGGATGACTTTAAAGAAGCTATTAGAAGAAAATGCCACGTGGTGATTTTTGTTTTGTTTAAGTCACACTTAGCCGTTAGTTTCAGTTAAAAATTTCTATTATAAATAAAGACACCGACCAATTAGTAAGAGGTCAATGGTTGTTGTAAGACTCTTTCTTTTTTGGTTGTTAAGAATTATTTTGAGACTGCTATGAATTGAGAAGTCCTTCTGGACCAAAGACAAGCTATTTTCATCAGATGCATTGATTTGACTTGGAGAAGAACTACTTCCTATCATGTTTCATGAATGATGCAGTAATGAGTAAGATCAATTAATTCTGTTGTCAAGTTATCTGGTGCAATGTCTTGATGTTCTTTTCTTTAATGATGAAGATAAATCATTGTGTTATTATGTGATGAATGGTTATGGTAGATGAATTATTTTTCTTGCCATTATCTTATTACATATGTGCTTTCTTTCTGATATTTAGTTTCTCAGACAGTAATTGGATGCTCACATGGTTAATGTATTAGTACTAGGCCTATTGAACAACGGGTTATCCCAAGCTTATCCTCTTCCCAAGTAGTTAAAACTTAATCCTGTTGTTTGTAAAGTTGGTTTATACTGGATTGCATCTCTCATATCAGCCCCACCCAAGAGAAAACATAGAAGAGAATAGTCCTAACTGAAGGAGGAGCTTTCAAGAGAAAACACAAAGCCCATCGATAAATTGGCCAGATCGCAAGATCTGGAGAACCATTCCATTTTTAAACGCTGCAGAGTCTAATTGGGCTTCGGTGGTGGGTTTGGTTCCTACTGTTGAGTTAAGGGATTTAAGACCCATCAACAGAACTGTATAACAATGAAAGGGATTCTTGAGCTTAGAGGGTGAGTACAATAGAAGAAACAATTTGTTAAAACTAAATAGTGAACTCTTGTGTGAGTTGCACTGCCAAAGAACTAGGTTGTCAGGATTGAAGAGTGAACTCCTGTGTGAGTTGCACTATAGTAGCAAGGTTATTGCTAGTTATTTCTTGGTAGTTCTTCTTAGCAATGAGTCCTTGATCCCAATAATGAGATTCCCAGTGACATGTGCTAGAGAGACCCCGATAAACAAATGGTGCATCTTGATGGACTAAGAACAATGTAGGGGGCACATTCCTTGGGTCAACCCTAATAAATGAATGGTACATTACATGGGTTAGCCCTGATAAAAGAATGGTACATTCCTTAGGTTGGGTAGGTCAAGAGGAAGAGAGCTATTGGAAATTGGGATAGCTGTAGGAGAATACCAAAGTTTTACCAAAGTTTTATCTATATGTTTTGGGCTAGAATGCCTATGTGTGTGTGTGTGTGTGTCTACACACACACACACATATGTTTTGGGCCAGGGTGCCTATGTATTTATGTTTTGGGGCTGGATTGCCTAGGTATTTATGATTTTTGGAGGCTATATGACTTATGAATTGGTGGTGTTGTGGCCATAGTGCATATACAATTTTTTTTAGGATGGAATGCATGTGTGATTTTAGGCCAGAGGGCCTATGTGTTGAATAATGGCTCGTCAGAATTGTAAAGTGAAATTACACATGTAGGGTGTTGTGCACCGAGGATAGTGAAAAAATAAGGGGGAGGGGAATGTAAAATCCTTGGTTTTAATCCCTATGAATTATAATGTAATTGTATAAACATGAATTAGGTTGGTGATTCGATGTGTTGGGCAAAAGATATAATATTGATTTAATGTGGCCAGGTGTTGAATTGTATAATATGTGCATCACATAATTAATAAAAGTAATAATTGTTGGATTTGATGCAAAAGAGATGAAGAATGATGGGGGGCTATGATTCCACAAGAGAGAGGGTTTAAAGGGGGAATTATTCATGGGTATTAATCCAACCCACATTCCTGAATTATTATTGTTATTGGGAAAACCTTCTCTTTGTTGTTGAGTGTTCCTAAATCCAGTCATTAAACTCATGTAAGAGTGTGGGTGTGAGGACTCACATCCCATAGTTATTAGAGAGCATGTGAATGCATATAATCAACTTGGGGAAGAATGTAAGTGGTATAGGAGGATCCAAAATGGTCACAGAGGTCCTAGGGGGTCCAAAAAAACTCAAAATTAGACCATCTCATATGATCAAGAAAATGTTATCAATGCATAGAGATTAGCTTTCCAATGATGCAAACGACAAGTAAAATGGAGTTCACATGCAAAATTTATAAGCGGTCAAAGTTTAGGTCAAACTAGGAAAAATAAAATGTCAAGTCAAAGGATGACATCAACATGGTACAAGATGAAATCAACACAGTGAAACATGTCACCACTGCAAGGGTGACACATGGAACATGATCATACAATAGGTGATGTGGCATATCCAGTTGGCAACTAAGTTGGCAAGTCATACCTCCAAGTGGATGAGTCAGTGGTTGAAACATATAAAAGGATAGCTAATGAGAGGTTACCAGGTGGAAGCCTCCCATTGACTTATATTGGTATGGTTTAATAGAATTTTTGTAGTTAACAGGGGTCGAACCTGCGACCTCCATAAACCTTCACAAAGCCTCCATTACCATTGCGCTTGGACAATGTTGCTTACCTACATATGGAACCACGTTATTTTATTCTTGGGTAAAGATTTAAACGATGGAAAAAAGGGATGAGTGCCTAAGCCCTCAAACCATAGCTCCTGGTTATAAATATTGTAATATGACCATGTTTTAACAACTCCCGTGGCTAAAAAATATTTCACGCGGAGGTTAGTTATATCACTATATATCATATAATCCTCAAGGGTTGTTAATATAACATATTTCAAATGGTTCCAATGAAAACCATATAATATATGGTTTATAACCATATATTTAAAACTTTAACCAAAAAATATTCTAACTAATGGAGGATCGAAGGGAATAGAACCCCCGACCTCCGCTATATTTAGCCAATGGTTTAACCATTAGTCCAAACCATCCATTTGTTATAGGACTCTTCTAGATTTAGTAATAAGTTGCCTAAATTCCGTGTGGTGGTTAAAGGCCAGTGTCCTATTTAATGGGCACAAATTCACAAGAATTGTACACACATTCCAATGCAGGCACATACATTGAGGTGGAAAATTTTCAATGCAGAGTGCATTTATGTGTCTCGAATTGTGTGTCGAGTTTGCTAAGTTTATGTGTTGCATGAAAATGTGTGCCATAGGGTATATTGTCCACACCTAGGAAATTTTATACTCGTTGGATTAGTTTTTCCGCAAGGATTATGAATATGAAGTCTATTTTGTGATCAAAGGTCATTTGTAAAAGTCTTATCTCAATTTTTCATGTATGAGACACATAGTCTCGTTATATGTGTAAAAAGGTATTTTTAGGCCCCTTTTTAGAATATAGTCAACTTTATACTCATTGAACTCATAATTTCGCAAGGATTTCAAACATAAGCTTTGTTTCTGCATTTGAGCAATGGATTTTTAGAGTTTCTTCAAAATTGGTTTTTTAAGTCTATGTTGTAATGTAATTTGACATTTTGAGACAATGAAGAACAATCTTATTATCTAGAAAGGACTTGAAGATGACATAAATTATGTCATCATTATATGTAATTTGAGTTCTTTTATTTTTTTCCATGTCATCTCATAAATAAGCAATTTATTCATCAATATTAATGAATTTTATGGACAAATAAGCTTATTCACATGTGTTTTTGCAAATAATCAAGAAATCTTCATTTACCAAATATGGTTAGATGTTTATGTGTATTTAAGAGGTATTTTTACATCTAAGGATTTTCAGATCAAGTTGGTATTAGAGCCAGGTTTTGACGTTTATTTGCAAGTGAATGCTTACGGGGTCCAAATATAAGCAATGTAAAAGAAAGCTTGCAAGTTATAACCTTGAAATTAGTTCAAGAAGCTTCACTCAAAGGAAAGAAATGGAGAATGAAGATGTTCTTTCTGAGGATGATAAAGATTTTTGAAATTTTTTCCTTGAGATGACATCAATGGTTAAGGAATTGTGGGAAGACCTAGAAAAGCAGAGAGAAAATCCTCATCAAAATGAAGGTGATCCAGTTGAAACAAGGGTAAAAATTGAAGCAGCTGAAGAAGAAGGTGAAAAACCTCTAGGATCTCTGTTGGTGCAGACCATTTTGGGGAAAAGGGCGATAATTAATGAAGGTAGTTAGAAAATACCAGAAAAGGAGTGCACACTGGAAAATAGGGAAAAGCATTGCCAAGAAATGAGGAAAGTAAAAGGAAGGAAGAAGGACACAGATCGACGAGGAAAATGGTTGGATTTTTGACCAACCGTGACCAAGGAGTTAGAAAGTGGAAAAACCTAATCCAGCTAGGAATAGTGGGTTAGGGTTTTGGTCATTTTTGTAACCGGTAATTAACCCATTTTTTAAGCATAAATAGATGGTAGTGAGATAACAAAGAGGTGGTTGAGATGTATTATCAGTACTGAGATATAGATAGAGATATGAGTAGAGAGACAAATATTTGTATTGTAATAGAGGGTAAGCTCACAAGCTATGGATCTTAGTGTGATCTTTTCATCCACAAATGTAATGCACACAATGCTATAAATTTGATGAAGAATAATAAAATAGCGAAGAAATTCATATATTTATGAACGTAGCCCAGGGGGTGAACCACGGTAAACTTTGTCTCTATGTGGAATATTTGTCTTATTTCTTGCAATTACTTAGTTATGATGAATGAATTGATCTGTTAGAAGTAAAACATAAAGCACAGTAGGGTGATAGCATAATTACTACAAAATGAATCTTAATGAATGTAACTAATTATAGAATGGTATATCTGGATATAATGTTGTATTAGAATAATAGATCTGATGTATTTTGAGGTAGAAAGAATGTCTCCCATCCCCACAATAGCCCCCCTTTAGATATTGCAGACATCTAAATCCTACAATCAACCATAATCCATCTTTGGTGAGACTACATTGTGCACTCTATGCGTAGTGTTTCCTTCTGGTCTCCAGAAGGGCCAATGGTTTTCCAGGTTTTGTTGGACACCTAAAGTAGAACCCAGGTCAACTCATATTATCCAATAAATGGTTCCGTTTCCAGCTGGAACCCAAAAGAACAGATTGGAAGGGAATTGCTAAGAAAAACAATGAGATAATGCAATATTAGAAGGGGATGATCAGACCATGGAATCCAATTAAATAGGAGATTGAACAATGGTTGAAAACAAAAGAGCTCAAGTTTACACAGAAAGGCAATAGAAACCCCAAGTATACATCGCACCAATATTTGGAAAGGTATGTATTCATTGATCTTCATGAGGTATTTTTTCTGTGATTTTCCACATTTGTTGTTGGAGTGGCTACTGAGATTGAAGGAAAATCACCCAACTAATCGGATAAGACCAATAGAATGGAATATTGAGAATATTGAGAGACTACAAAAATTCAATAACAAATTCACGTGCGTAGTCGATTTCTGGCTAGATAACATCATTGTAGGATTCATTATCGAGTTTGTAGTCAATACTGCAAAATCATATATTACTGCAAAGCACTAGTTTTTGAAGGGTCCAAGAGGAAGGTATATTAGATCACTTTATATGTTGATCAAGATTTTTCTGCATGATAAAGGTGTGATGATAATGGAGTCTAAGAGATAAATAACTCTGTGCACATGGGGAGACTGGGGGGAAAATAAGGATGATCTGAGATAGGGAGAAGGATCTGGATAAAGGTAACCATAAGGAAGCAATGGACCCCATTATGATAGATCAAGAATAGATCAAGGAAATAATGGAAAAAGAGGGAACGACACGCAGTGGAATACCCTACCAATATAAGATTAATAGGAAAAATAGAGCAATAGTTGAGAAGGAAGGCTTGGAAAGTGATGAAGAAGAGGTATATGATCTCTGTGCTATGGAACAAATTAAGGAAATACTGCGTACCACATATGATAAAAAAACTAGAGGTCAAGGGTCTGACACAGAAGAAGGATCTCCATTCTAGATCAGAATTAGTGTGGAACCCACAACCCCATGTGCGGACTAAGACATCAAAAAAGAAAGAATCATTTATACAACCATCAATCAACAACAGAAGGATTCCAGTAGGACAAGGGACCCATGGAAATTCAAGTGGAAGTACAAGTTCAGCTAGCAGTAGTCAGGTATCTACACCACATGGAGGTATTACTACCAATTTTACAATGGCAGGAGTAGATATGACTATTTGGTTATTAGAGTTTCATGGAGAAGGCTCTATCTAGGGAAAATACAACCTTCACAACTCCATGGGGAAATTTCATGTATGATAAAATTCCTTTTGGTTTGATTAATGAAGGATCCACCTTCCAACAAGCCACAGACATATCGTTTTTGGGAGAAAAAGATAGATTCATCATTATATACCTTGATGACATGACTATTTTCTCAAAGACATATGAAGATCACATCAGGAATCTGAGGCAGACTTTTATGAAATGCAGAAAATTTGGCTTGTCCTTACATCCTAAGAAGTCTTATTTTTCTATGATATAAGGAAATTGTTAAGAACCAAATATCAATATAGCATAGAAAAACCTAAAAAAAAGTACTCAACGCCTTGAAAAAGAGATAATTTCAGATAATAAGCCTCTT
>ML797130.1:61779-75842 GCA_009831015.1 Picea engelmannii
TAAAAGAATATTACTAATATAATATGCCCCAATTAAGGGGTAATGAGCCAATATTAGGGCTTAACATAAATATCCTTGGACATATAGTATAAAAAGAAGGGGTGAAGATAGATCTAGAAAGGGTAGAGGCCATCAACTAAATTTCCCTTCCAAGAAACAAGAAAGAAATAAAATCCTTCCTGGGTAGAATCAATTTTCTAAGGAGATTTGTCCCAAATTTTGTTGAAATGGTAAAGCATATCACAAACATGTTGAGGAACGACCATGAAGTAAAATGGATTATCGAGGCTAAAGAGTATTTTCAATTAATCAAAGAGGCATGGGGAGAGTCTCCAATGTTAGTCAACCCAAACTTGTCTTCTCTTTTTTTTTTCCAGAACATACCATTGTTATTTTACTATTAAAAAAATGAAGAAAGTCAATAATAGCCTATAGCATTCTTTAGTAGATATTTAAGAGATGTTAAATTGAGATATATAAACCTAGAGAAATAAGCATATGCCCTAGTCAAAGCATTGAAAGCCTTTATAGATTATATATTGCACTAAAAAAATATTTTCTTATGTTCCCACTAGTGAAATAAAGGATATCCTTATGAAGCCTGACAATGAAGGGAGAATGGGTAAATGGATTACCAAACTATGGGAATATCAATTGGAGATCAAACCCAGTAAGCTGATAAATGAACAAGGACTTGCCAAAATACTAGCTGGATCTAACTACAGGGCTCTTGATATAAATTCTGTGTCAGTAGAGATCATAATAGCAAAACCAGAAGAATATGACACACAAGGACCACCTCTGAAGGTAAGCCCTAAATTTTCTCAATATGATTGGTACAAGGATGTAAATTTTTACCTATAGAGATTAAGCTGCCAATGATCATGGGACAAAGTTAAGGAAATATATATTAAACTAAAGGCTGTAAAGTATTGCATTTTGGGAGAAAATTTGTTTTGGAAGGATCCATGAGGAATCTTGTTGAATTTCCTTACTAAAGAAGAAACTGAATACATCATAAACGAGTTTCACAAGGGAGCATGTGGGGGTCACCATACCTAGATAACCACTGCATACAATATCCTCACGACTGGCTATTACTGGCCATCACTATTTTCTAATGTTAATTGCAGGCTTAGAGCATGTGTAGAGTGTCAAATGTTTGCAGGAAAGAAAAGGTTGTGTGACATCCCTGTAACACCCTAGGTTTTGAACCCCCATTTTAAATAATATATTGTTACAATTCTAAGAGGCTAGGGTGCCCAAACAATTATTAAAAGGCCAGTGTGCCCAAGAAATTTAATGTTTTGATCATTATTAATAATAAACACATCGCTGGATGCTAGACGGATAAGGACTAGAGTTATAGGGCGCTATGATTCCATAAGAGAGGGGTCTTGAGGGGATACGTGTGATTTCCTATGTTAATTACCTTTTTTGCCTAAGGGAGGGATCAATTACGTGATCTTTTTGGGGAAGACCATGAGGTTATTGATTCCCCACGAAGTTACTTAAACCCACCTTGGGTATGATGGCGGGGTTCGACTGATGGCTTATTCGTTTATTTCCTGTATGTTCCTTCATTTCCCTCATGCACTTTCATGCACTCACTCACCCATTGATTGATCCAACCTCACCTGTGTCTTGGCTTGGTAAAGGGAACCGAACTGCTAAAGAATTAGCCATGTGATAGTTGGTTTTAATGGTCGTTGGTGCAATCCAGCCATGACCTGAGGCCTACATGTTTGAGATGCGTTGGCCTGTGCCCTATTTTGCTCACAACTGCGAGTCCTGAGAGTTCCAACATTGAGATTCTGGGTCAACTGTGATGGAGGCCCTAGAAAAAGGAGAAGGAATGCCTGAGGGACTGCATGGTAGAGAAGGGTGGAGGTCCATTCTCTTGGGTGGTAGGGGCTGGGTAGAAGAGAGATGGGTACTTGGATTGTTGTGGGTGCTGGGAAACCTGTGAGAGCTTGAGAGATGGATGGTTTGGGAACCCAAGTACACTCTAGAACTGTCCTTGTGGATTCGTAGCCCTAGCTATGGGGTGACACTACTGTTGAGATTTGGAGTAGTGGTGTCTACGGTTGGGTGGAACATCCTTGGTATGTAGCTAGTTGGTGTCACCTTTTTATAAATATAAGTGCTCTCTGTTGTGATATTATTAACTGTGTATGAATGTATTCCGCTGTGTATTTTAATTATCATTTAAATAAATCTTAGATTATGCATGCTTGCTAGATATTGCTATGCACTTCACTATATCTTTTATCTTATGTGTTCTTACAAAATAAGAAGGTACCGGTAAGAGTACGAAGTCTAAGGGTGGGCTTAAGGGTAGCATGCCCCAGCCTGTGGGTGGTTGGGTATGTTACATTTTGGCATCAGAGCTTTTGGTTGAAACAACGGGCCGGTATGGGCTGAGTCTATTGCTCAGAGTCTCGGGGTCGAGATCGAATTTTGACCGTGGAGTTGAAAATCTCAGGAGGAGTGGCATTGCAAAATCTACATAGGATATAGAACATCACAGACCCGTGTAATGGGTTCGAAGGATCATGACCATCCCCTTCGAATTCGGGAGTGATCACCATTGTAGGATAGGGAGAGATCCGAGATTGTTGGATCGGAGGGCAGGTGATCAGGGGTTGCTCGATGAAAAGTAAGAAAGGGATAAGGTCACCACCATTAGATCCCATTGGAGAGTGAGATCAAGAGACATGAGGGATTGAGGGGAACTAATTTGCATGGGAGATAATTTCCCAAGGCAGTCCCGCAATCCAAACCATGGTTTCCCCAAGGGGTTACGTGTCAGCATTAGGATAATTGTGGGGCGAAAAGAGAGTTAATCCAAACCGTCGATGCATGCCCTTGAAAATTGAAAGGCATGCAGTGATGTGACATGTTAGGGCTCGAACATCAAAACCCCATATAGCCGAAGTAGATCATGATCGTCAATCACCAAGAGGTACATGTCAACAGATCAATAACTCCAAAGAAATATATTCGAGAGGTTTTCAGTTGAGATTTCAAACTCTCAAAGCTCGGAGAGATGGAGAGCCGAAGTAAATCTCGATCATCCAATCATCTGAAATAGATCTCAGTCGCTATATCGTTCAGAGTAAATATCAAGTGTCGGATCGCCCGAGGTGAATCTGGGTTGTCTGATCCAGAAGAGACGTGGTGTAAATCTGTGGATTTCGGGTGAAGGCCCGAAGTAAGCCTCAACCGTATAATTCAAGAGGACACGTGGTGACATATCGTGCAGTCCTGAGACTCGACACTCTGAAGGGGAAAGATGTGAAAGGTTTCATTGGGTTAAAAACTCCCGAAGGCCGGAGTACATATCGACCGTTGATTCCAGAAGACACACGTCAAAGGATTGTCGACTTTGGGTGAAATCACTCCAAGAGAAAGTGCAAGAGTAAATTTTGAAACTTCCAAAGCCCAAAGAGCCGAAGCGATTCACAACTGCTGATCTGTGGGAGGATACCCATCGACAGATCATGAACTCCGGCTAAAAGCGTTTCGGAAGGAGGAAAGCGAGGAAGGTTGAGACTCCCAAAGCACAAAGTCCTGAAGTGGATCTCAATCTTTGATTATGAAAGAAGACGAGGACCGTTGATCCAGTCTTGGCTGAAAGTTTCGAAGTCCTGAAGCTATGGACAAGCTCTTTTTTAGCTAAGCGTAGGGTCATGGCTGTGGTCATATGCAAATTGAGAGCCGAGGGAAGGAGGGATAAGGTCTGAATTGGTTGTCTTCTAGATAAAAACGTGATAAGGAAGGATTCAGCTGCGGTTTCTAGTCGTGGTCACTTGGGAAGGTGGTTTGAAGGAAGCGCATGCACAGAATGAGATTCTATGTCGGCCAAGGATAAAAAGACACTGTTATTTTCAAAGAATGGGGATATGATCTCCATGAACAAAAAAAACAAAGAGACCTATAGCATGGTTTGGCAATTTTGTTTATCATATGCATAATTCTAACAAAATGGTCGCTTACACATTTTGCATAATTAAGGGGTTTAAACACATCAAATCATGATGCGTATTGAGGAAATGGAAGAAGGCAAGGGAGCCTCCAGTTATGATAAGGAGGCTGAAGGCCAGAATACCAGAGTTGGTAATGCAGAGACATAGTCCAATGGACAGAAGGGAAAAGGAGAGCAGGAAACATTAATAGAAACGATAAGAAGCCTGAATATGGAAGTGCATAGCTACAAAGCAGACAACGAGAGACTGATGAGAGAGAAAAGTCAAATAAATTCTTGAGTTTTGTAGAGATTAGATCAGTTGCAAAGACAATCAGAGAAGGGATCAAACTCAAAACAAGAGGAATAAGGCAGGTGCCATGAAAGAAGGGATGATCGTGGAAGAGCTATCTATTCCAAAAGTGATAGTAGAGCTCATGGACACCACTGACCTCCTTACTCAAAAAGAAAGTTTTATGCATCAGAATATCCCGTAAGCAGTCTAGAGGTGTCTCCTGTCAGATACCAAAGAAGGAAACAAGAGGTAGATAGTTTGCAAGGAGAGCTGAGGAATCTCAAGTCACCTTCCTTTGAGGGTGAAAGAAAAAGGGAAGATGATGTCGAAGCATGGTTTCTTGGGCTCAGAAGATATTTTCAGTTCCATAAGTATTCATCCAACATGGAAGCCAGGATTTCCACCTACCATTTACACGGGAAAGCTACAATGTGTTGGGACCAAATGAAGCAAGTGGAACATGTTAATGAAAGTGGGATCACTTTGTAAGTAGTTCAAGAAGTACTTCTAGAAGGAGTACCTCTCAGAGAATTTCTATGAAAAGAAAATGCAGAAGTTCTTTGAACTCAGGTTGGGAAGTATGACTATAGAAGAATACAAGAAGAAGTTATTGGGATTGTTAAAGTATGCCAGGTTCATTGGTGATGAGAAAGTGAAAATACAAATATTTCTAAGTGGACTTCCAACCTTTTATAAGGAAAATATCAAATATGATGAGCCTAAGACCTTGATTGAAGCCATCAGGAAGAATAAATACATGTATGAGCAAGGCTAGGGAAGAGAATATCTCTATAAATATTAGAAGGACAAGAAGAATGCAAATTCTGATCAGAGGAGGAAAGGATTCAAACCTCCCTTCAATAGGAATGAGCCTAATAGAAATCATCAAGATCAGTATTCTAAGGGATATTTCAATAAAGAAGATTCCTTGGGAAAAAGGGGAAGACCACCAATCCAATGTTGGGGATGCAAGGAATATCACCTGTACAAGGATTGACCACACAGAAAGGACAGAGTGAAGACTGTGCATAACATCCAAGAGGCTACAATAGTCGAAGATATGGGTAGAATCTATGCAACTTTAAATGATCGACAAGCAGAGTAGCAATCCAATATGATCGCGGTGGAAGGTAAGATCATAAATCAACCTGTTGATATTTTGATTGATTCAGGAGCAAGTAATTGCTACATTGATCCTAAGATAGTGGATAGATTACATTTGGAGAAAATTAAACTTGGAAAAGCAAGTTTGGTTCAGTTAGCCACTGGGACCAAAAGAAGAATCCATGATATGGTCAGAAGTTGTTCCATAAGTCTTAATCGCGTGAATAATAGTATTGATCTAAATATCATACCATTGGGGTCTTATGATATTATGATTGGAATGGATTGGTTGGACAAGCATCATGCTATCCTAGATTGTCATAACAAGACATTTACATGTTTGGATGGAAATGGAAAATAGAGCACTGTGAAAGGAGTTCCAAGACCCATCTCTATAAGGGATATTTCAGCCTTACAACTAAAAATATGTTTTAGGAAAGGATGTCAATTGTATGCAAGTCATGTGGAAGGGCCAGAAAATACAAAGGGGCCAAGCCTTGAAGATTTCTCGATACTAAAGGAATTTGAAGATGTATTCCAAGAAATACCTAGATTGCCACGAAGAAGGGAGATATATTTCTCAATTGAGTTCGTTCTAGGAGCTGACCCGATGTCAAAAACACCTTACAAAATGAGCACACCAGAGTTAAAAAAATTACAAATGCAGTTGGAGGAATTGTTGAAGAAAGGGTACATATGTCTAAGTGTTTCACCTTGGGGAGCACCAATACTTTTTGTCAAAAAGAAGGATGGAACCTTGAGGCTGTGTATTGACTTCCGACAACTGAACAAGTACACTATAAAGAAAAAGTATCCTCTACCCTGAATCGATGACCTCTTTTATCAGCTAAGAGGAGAAAAGATATTTTCAAAAATTGACCCGAGGGCAGGATACCATCAGGTAAGAATCAAGGAAGAAGACATTCATAAGACAACCTTTAGGACTAGGTATGGGCATTATGAATTTGTAGTGGTGCCATTTGGACTGACCAATGCACCAACTATATTCATGTGCTTAATGAATGGCATATTCAAGAATTATTTGGATAAGTTTGTCATAGTATTCCTGGATGACATACTTATCTATTCTAAGTCTAAAGAGGAGCATGAACATCACCTAAGACTGGTATTACAAGTACTGAGAGAACATCATTTGTATGCCAAGTTGAGTAAGTGTTCTTTCTATCAAAATCAGATCCATTATTTGGGACACATTATTTCAGAGCAAGGAATACAATAGATCGAAAGAAGATCGAAGCCATTAGAGGATGGCCAACACCTAGAAATGTGTCAGACGTTAGATCTTTTATGGGATTAGCTGGATACTACAAAAGGTTCATAGTAGGTTTCTCTAAGATTGCTCATCCCATCACTTCTTTGAAAAATAAGGGAACTAAATTTGAATGGACACTCAAGTGTGAAAACAATTTTAATATGTTGAAGGAATTACTCACTAGTTCACCTGTGTTGAATATTGTTGGCCCAAATGAAAGTTTTGTGGTATGTACAAATGCATGTAAGGAAGGAATTGGGGGAGTCCTCACGCAAAATGGACATGTCATTGGATATGAGTCTAGAAAGATTAAGGAAAATGAGAGGAACTATGCCACCCATGACTTGGAACTTGTTTCCATTGTTCACGCCTTGAGGATGTGGAGGCATTATCTCATGGGGGATAAATTTGAATTAAGGACAGACCACATTGGCCTGAAGTATCTTTTTGAGCAGCCGACCTTGAATGCCAGGAAAACAAGATGGCTGGAATTTCTAAGTGAATATGACTTCGATATCAAGCATATCAAGGGAAAGGAGAATAAAGTTGCCAATGCACTTAGTAGAAGAGTGCATCTCATGCATGCTATTGTTGTTAGTATGCATCAGTCAGACTTGAAGAGAAAAATTTTAGATGGCCTTGTTATAGACCAGCATTACCTACAGGTAAAGGAAAATTTATAGCAAGGAGATGTACAATAGAAAATAAAGGAGTATGAGATAAAGGAAGACAGACTACTCATGCATAAAAATAGAATCTATGTTCCTAGTTCTGGAGAACTAAGGAATTTGGTACTGAAGGAAATGCATGATGTTCCTTATGCTAGACATCTCGGTTACCAAAAAGCAATTACAACAGTAAGAAGCCATTTCTTTTGGTTGGGAATGAAGAAGGATGTTGCTGATTACATCGCTCGATGCACGGAATGTCAAAAGGTGAAGTTTGAGCATAGGCACCCAACGGGTTTGCTGCAACCATTCCCAATCCCAGAGAAGAAATGGGAAGTGATCACCATGGATTTCATCATAGGATTACTTAGAATGAATAAGCGACATGATTCAATCATGTTGGTGGTTGAAAAATTAACAAAGGCTGCTCATTTTGTGCCTGTGAAGACAACGCATACAATGGATAATATTGCAGAAATTTTCATGAAGGAAATTGCTAGGTTGCATGGGATACCTAGGAAAATTGTCTCGAACAGAGATACAAAGTTTACCTCCAATTTTTGGAGGGGATTGTTTAAAGGATTTGGCACAAATATAAACTTTAGCACAACATATCATCCCCAGACAGATGGGAAAACAATGAGAGTCAATTAGATAATTGAAGAAATGTAATGTTTTGATCATTATTAATAATAAACACATCGTTGGCTGTTAGACAGACAAGGACTAGAGTTATAAGGGGGCTATGATTCCACAAGAGAGGGGGCTTGAGAGGCCAAGTGTGTATTCCTATGTTAATTACCCTTTTTTCCTAAGGGAGGGATCAGTTACATGAGCTTCTTGGGGAAGGCCAGGAGGTTCTTGATTCCCCATAAAGTTACTTAAACTCGCCTCAGATCTGATGGGGGGGTTCGACTGATGGCTTGTTCACTGATTTCCTGTATGTTCCTTCATTCCTTCACACACTTTCATGCACTCACTCACCCATTCTTTGATCCAACCTCACCTACATCTTGGCTTGGTAAAGGGAACTGAATTACTGAAGAATTAGCTACGGGGTAGTTTGCTGTAATGGTCGCTAGTGCAATCGAGCCATGGCCTAGGGCCTCCCTGTTTTATATGCATTGGCTTGTGCCCTATTTTTCTCACAACTGCGAGTCCTAAGAGTTACAACATTGAGATTCTGGACCAGCTGTGCTGGAGGCCCTGGAAAAAGGAGAAGGACTACCTGAGGGACTGCGTAGCAGAGAAGGGTGGAGGTCCATTCTCTTGGGTGGTACAGGCTAGGTAGAAGATATCTGGGTACTTGGATTATTGTGGGTGTTGGGAAACCTGTGAGAGCTTGAGAGATGACTGGTTTGGGAACCCAAGTACACTCTGGAACCATCCTTGTGGATTCATATCCCTGGCTCGGGGGTGACATTGCTGTTGATATTTAGAGTAGTGGTGTATACGGTTGGGTGGAACGTCCTTGGTATGCAACCAGTTGGTGTTGCCTTTTTATAAAGCTAAGTTCTCTCTATTGTGTGATTATTACCTGTGTATGAATGTATTCCATTGTCTATTTTAATTATCATTTAACTAAATCTTAGATTATGCATGCTTGCTAGATATTGCTGTGCATGTTGTTAAATATTTTATCTTATGCATTCTTACAAAATAATAAGGTACCGATAAGAGTACAAAATCCAAGGGTGGGATTGAGGGTAGCATGCCCCAACTTGTGGGTGGCTATGTATATGTTGGTACAAGGGCAGACCTGGGGTTCAACACTCAAGAGCGCACCAACAGAACCCTAACTACTGGCCCTTTCGGCAACACCTGTGAAGTAGATGAAGTCTCACCTGAGGTAGAGGCAGGGGTGGTTACAAGACTCAAATGTCTGCAACCGTAGCTGGGACACTGATATGTGATTATATATTTTACAGGGCACTTAGCATAGATCATTCATAAATATTTAACCCGTATGGTACTTCGCAGATAACAAAGAGCATCACAGTGAATACTTATACTAAAGATGGTTCAGTACTTAGCCACATAAATATAGGTTAGGTTCAACATATCAAGCACTAAACATCTTTTATATTAGATCTAACATTCATTCATATATCATCAACACAAAGCATAACTAGATCTACTAATCACAGCAAGAACTTAGCCAAAAGGAAACAACACATTAGATCGAAGCACAAAGCACAATACATAGAGTTACCGTGGTTCACCCCCACCCTGGGGCTATGTCCACAAAGTCTTCTTTATATTATCTCGGTCAAGCAACTACAACATAGAGCTTTAATGATCCTTACTTTGCATAGGACATAATATCTACGCAGCTCCCTAGATCCTTCTTCCTTGCACTTCAACACAAATCTATGAAAACGTGTGCTTAGATTCTCAATCTCATGCAAAGAGCACTTCAAGATACATCCGATCACATAGATCTAGTACTAGCACTAAGCCTTTAGCTATACATCACATAGATGTACTACTCTCTCTTCTTCTCTATTTACATTGCCTATTTATAGATTACAAAATGGGCCTAAGCATGGGTAAACCCATGGGACGACATCCCTTTCCCATTACATCAACCCAAAACCCTAAAATGGACCCGAAAATAGGTCTTGCTTCCTTAATTTCCTCTTCACGTTGCTCTCCATCCTTGGCAAGCTGTCGTAGTCCCCAAAACGGTCAAATATGGCCAAGTATTCTTCAAAACTTGGTCAAGGGCCAACAATATGTTACAGCCCCCAACCACCAACAAGCCGGGCAACATCACTTTGTAAACATACTTTTTGCTCTGATACCAACTTGTGACAACCCCAGCCTTAATCTACTGGGCTATGCCACACAAAGATACTTGCGGAAACATCATATAGATCCATATAAACATTGAAATGACAATTATCATCTACCTATATATAAACATATACAGACGACATATTCTAATAATACATAGATTAATGCGGAAGAGACAATAACACATACAAATTTAACATATGACTTATGTTCTACTATCACATAGCATAAAGAAGAAATAAAAGTAAAAGCATACATACAATATTCATAGGAAAACCCATAAATATAACAACATATACAAATAAACAACATGTAAATGAATAGATGATTGACACTTATCTTTTAATTGAGGTACACCAACTCTGTGTAGACCTTCCACGAACCTCCCAGCCTTAGACCACACCGCTCATCACTCTCAGCAGTGGGTCACCCCTGAGCTGGGACTAAACTCCATCGGGAAATGGATTCCTAGGCTAGGCAGAGACAACAAGAATTTGCACAATACAACATGAAGGATTTTCTCCAAGGAGACACTTATGCCCACAACTCACAGACTCTCATTCCCCACATGCCTGTCCCACCCCAGGAGTGTACACCTTCACTATCCAATAGTCCATTGGTTGCTACACCTCCCTTTCCTTGGGCTTCAACAATAGGCCAGATCATGAATTCTTAGATCTCTATAGTTTCTACTGGATTCCCTCCAGGAGAAATCACTTCCTTAACACACTCTCTCACCTGGAGAGAGTTGCTCACAGGTTTGGCAACCTACTTCTTCTATTCGAGGGCTTGAAAACCCACTTCTTCACTCCCGATCCTCAACATACAAGCATGGTGATGGAAACATCAGAATTGGGCACGGGGAATGGTATTGACATGAAAAGCGTAGGAAACCCCCAAGGGTACAGGTGTAGCATGGGTGTTGATTCAATTCTGTTGCAGAGGTTCGGCATGGTTCAAGAATTCAACAAGGCGTATCAGGGTACTCGTGCTTGCTGGGTGCATTCGTGCAAAAATGGCCAAGAGAAGACCCTTAAACAATTTGAATTATCACTTATATTGCATGTTCCTGGGCTGACACATGGAAATCATGAAGCGTGCTCCTCTCCATTTGGAAGTTGTACCCTCTTTCCAAAGAAACTTATGATAACTGGGTTTATTTTCCCAAACTTTAGTAATCTATGGAAATACATTATAATATTCCCCTGGGTTAAGCCCTCAAGGTTATCCCCTTTTCCTAGTCTCTCAGGTCTCCCTCCCTTACCCAGCCTAGTGGAGCTTAGTACCCCATAATCTTTCTTCGTGGTAGGTCTACACACAATGATGTTGTTTATTTTAATAATATGAATATTTACATGTACAAAACAAGCTCCTGGCCTTTAACATCTAGGCTCTCCGGCCTAATAAACACACAAGCCTACCAGATTATAATTACTTGGCTCACCATCCTACAAAACATGTTACATTCATAATTAAAACCATGGATCGACCTTGGGATATTACAATCCCCTCCTTTTATTTTTTCACTATCCTCAGTGAAAATCATTTACACAACATCAACAAGATTTTAAAAATATTCAAAAAGATGCGGGTATTCTCCCGCATAGCATCTTCGTGCTCCCATGTTGCATCCTTAGGACTATACCAGATCCACTGGAACTTTACAATCCTTATGGCTCGATTTCAGAGATTCTTTCTTTTCTGGTCCAATATGCACACTAGATGCACCCAAAAGGTGCTTTCTTGCTCCACCTGAATCACATTCCAATCAATAACATGATTAGCATCATGTATATATTTCTTAAGAAATGAGACATGAAATACATTATGTATAGGCAAAGATGTAGGCAATGCAATCATATAAGCTACTGGACCAATCCTCCCTAGGATTTCAAATGACCCACAATATCTAGCTGCTAACTTGGAACAGTTTCCCAGCTTTAGAGAACTTCTGTTGGATTTCACCTTCAAGAAAACATGATCACCCACTTTAAACTCCCTGTGGGTTTTGCCCTTGTTAGAATAGATTTTCTGTCTATCTTGGGCAACCTTCAAATTCTTCTTAATCTGCAACATTTTCTCTTCCATTTCCTTGAGAAAATCTGGCCCAACCATTTCTCTATTAACTGGGTTGTCCCATCTTACTGGGGTGTTGCACTTTCTACCATAAAGTGCTTCAAATGGGTTCATCTTTAGTTATGCTTGATACCCATTGTTGTAATAAAACTCTACCAAGTGTAGGTAGTCTTCCCATATGGATGGTTTGTCCATCACATACATTCTTAACATATCTTCTATCACCTGATTAACTCTTTCTATTTGTCCATCAGACTCGGGATGATAGGTTGTGCTGAAGTTCAAATTTGTTTCGAACCCCTTGAGTAACGTTTTCCAAAATTTTGAGGTAAAATTTGGGTCTTTGTTAGAAACAATTGTCTTGGGTATGCCATGCAAGAATTCTACTTCCCTCATATAAATATCTACAACATTAATTTCCTTGTGAGTAGTCTTTAATGGAATAAAATGGGCGACTTTAGTAAGCTTATTTGCCACTACCATGATGGAATAATGTTGCTTGTTTGTTCTAGGTAATACTGTGATGAAATCCATTTTCACCACCTCCCACTTCCACTCATGGATGGGTAATGGCTGAAACAACCCAACTGGGTGTCTATGCTCAGACTCGACCCTTTGACAATCCCAACATTTGGCTATGTATTCTGCAATTTCTTTCTTCATGCATGGCCAATAATATTGGCCCTTGACCGCTGAAACTATTTTCTGATATCCAGGGTTCCTAGCATAAGGCACATTATGCATTTATTTTAAAATCGCAAGAGAATTGGGTACATAAAATATGTTTCTTTACAATAGAATTCCATCAATTCCCAGTTTGTAATCTTCAGCTTTCTGCTGCATTTTACCTTGTTGCAATTTAGTTACTAATTCCATGTATTGCAAATCAACTTTTGCAACCTAAAAAATTGTTCCTTTAAGATCCATCTAATACATGCTAATGGATGTAGCATGTAGTTCATGCACTCTCTTGTTGAGTGCATCAACCACTTTGTTCTCCTTTCCTTTGATGTGCTTGATATTAAAGTCATATTCACAGAGGACTTCCAACCATCTACTCTGCCTAACATTCAAGGTAGGATGATAAAAAAAATACTTCAGACCATTATGGTCTATCCTCAACTCAAACATCTTTCCCATGAGGTAGTGCCTCCACTTCTTCAAAGTGTACACTATGGATTCCAACTCCAAATATTGAGTGGCGTAGAGCCTTTCATTCTCTTTCAATTTCCTAGATTCAAAAAATATCAAAAATGATTTCTAGCTAAGGACTCCTCATAGTCCTTCTTTGCATGCATTTGTGCAAACCAAAAAATCTTCATCCGGATATACAATCTTCATAATTGGAACACTGGTTAATAGCTGCTTCAATTGCTTGAAGCTCATTTCACATTCTACTATCCATTGAAACTTCTTCCCTTTCCTTTGCAAGGAAGTGACAGGATGAGCTACTCTTGAAAACCCTGCAATGAACCTTCTTTAGTAGCTAGCTAGACCCATGAAGGATATGACTTATGTGACACTCTTAGGTGATATCCACCCTTTAATGGCCTCAATCTTTTTAGGGTCCACTGCTATCCCTTCTTGAGATATGATATGCCCCAAATAGTGAATTTTGTTTTGATAAAATGAGCACTTGGTCAATTTGGCATACAACTGATGCTCTCTTAGCACTTGCAACACCATCCTCAAATGATGCTCATGCTCTTTCTCTATCTTGGAATATACAAAGATGTCATCCAAAAAGAAAATGACAAACTTGTCTAAATATTCTTGGAAAACACCATTCATTAAGCACATGAAAACAACTGGTGCATTTGATAACCCAAATGACACCACTGTGAACTCATAATGACCATACCTTGTCCTAAAGGCAGTGTTGTT
>ML797130.1:112234-130187 GCA_009831015.1 Picea engelmannii
TGGACAACAAAAATGGATCCTAACAACCATAGATAATTTCACCAAGTGGGTGGAATCCATCCACACAATAGTAGTGACTGACATAGTCTTCATCAAGTTTCTTGAGGAGAACATATTGGATAGATTTGGGTGCCCAAGAAATATTATAATTGATAATTCCCAAGATTTCAATTCTGCTAAGTTGCTGCAATTTTTCCAAAATTACAACATAGAGATTGGGAACTCTAGTACTTATTATCCTCAATGAAATGGCTTGGAAGAGTCTTCAAATAAAAATCTCATCAAGATCATCAATAAGATGTTGTCCCAAAAGGAGAAAGCATAGGATTCTCACCTAAAATATGTAGTTTGGGTGGAATGAGTAAGCATAAAGAGGTCTACTGGAACTTCTCCTTTTCAGTAGGTGTATGGAATAGAGGCCATTTTACCTATCCAACTTAGTCTCCATGTGATGAATCTTTTACAAGATGAGGAAGCAAAATCTAACGATATGTAAAGAGGAATTAGCTAGCGGATTGAAGTCTAATAGTTTAGAGAGAAAATCCAGGTAAATTTCCAAGCTCGCTAAGAAATAATGAAATAAAATTTCAACAAAAGGAATAAGAAAATAAATTCCATGGAAGGGGACCTGGTCCTAAAGTGGGATGCCAGAAGAGAAGTGAAAGGGAAATATTAAAATTTTGACGACCTTTGGCTTGGACCCTTCCAAGTTGTAGCAACTCAAAAGAATAATACATATGAATTGAATCAATTAGATGGAGAGTTATTTGAGGCTTCTATAAATGGGAGGTTCCCCAAGAATTTCTTGCAGCATTGAATGCTGCAATACTTCTCACCTTGTACATAAATAATTTTTTTTGTTTCTTTCCATGTATTTTTAATTTTATTTCATTCATCATTTAGTACATAAGAAAATAGTTAGAGTTATAACATTGTAAGTTGTTGAAGAATTTTGTTTCACCTATCAGATCAGTTTTCAAGTGTGTGGGGGGCTATCATTTCAAAGTAGACTTCATAAGCCCCCCAAAAAATCACTTGGTATATAGTTCTTAGAAAACCATAGGGGTATGATGTCCTTGTTGGACCCGATGTTAGTACCATATTTGACCATGTCTTCAATGTGCATGTTGGTCGAGGTTGTGAGGCCGATATTGGGTGAAATAGTGGTTGAAGGCGAGCTTACAGAGCTCTCGGAGTGAAAGAGCTAGAAAAATTTCAATAACCTTAGAGAAATTAATAGAAAAATGATGCCCTAAGGGCCCAAGGATAAATTTCAAGCGTCTGGGTGCTTATCAAGAGATAAAGAAGGATTATTTTCTCTCTCAAAAGGCTTAATCCATTATCAAACAAAGGCTATATGATGAGACCACAACCTAAGAATCAAGCACTAGTAAATATGATGGATTGATCATCCAACAATTACAATATATCTTGATCTACGATGGGCAACTGATGTTGCATCGTGAAAGTGCACAAGATATAACATGAATATGGGGTATGACAATAGTTTTAGGAGACAAATGTTGAAGAATGAATGGTGTCACCTAACAATAATACAAAGGTAACATACCCAACCTCTAGATGAGAAACATTACGTGTAGGATACACATTAAAATAAATATTTTCTACATAATTAAATTCTTGTAGCTTACCAGCTACAAATCACACATAGATTTAACCATTTGATTGATACCATAGTTCCAGATGCATATAATAACATATATTAAAAAATCAATGTAACTACTCCAGAAAACATCAAAGACACAACATTCATATAAACCATTTATACATCAAAATAACATAAGAAAAGAACATAAACACTTATGTGTTAATAATTAACCAATTGGATACATACGAAGGATGAACCTCCCAACCATAGGCATTGTTTTTCATATTTCTCTCAAAAGCAGGCCACCCCCTAAGCTGAGGCTACGAGTCCACAAGGATATCCTACCCACTAATTGTTCACTCTCCATGCACAACAACCCCAAAACCTAGGTTCTACTCCCACAACGGTTCCAATCCTCCAACTCCCTCTTTTCCCCCACAACTTGCACCACCCAAGGAATGTACCCCCTTCACTACTCATGGTCCCTTGGGTTGTACCATTCATTTAGCAGGGCCCCTTGATCCATATTTAGGAGAAGAACAAACTGATTACAGACTGAATACCATAAACACAGAGATAGGAAGAATAACACAAATATTTAGTGAACAATATCTTCTATTAAATAATGAAATAGGTTGAAACTGTAAAACTGCAGAACTGAAACTTGCTTGAATGGTGGTAGCTATCTCTGATAAGAGATGTGGCTGCTACGCGCATCCATCTGAGCAGAATGGAATACAATGAGGCTCTATAGGCCCTTTTCATATTACTCATGAATTCCAAAACCCTATACATCCAAAAACCTAACACTAGAAGGTGAAACGCCAAAAGTCATGTGGGCCCTATGGGTAAGTTGGTGTAATTTGGTACCTCAACTTACTAGGGTCATAAGTTTTTCATACGACCTCCATTTAGGTGCGTGATAGCCCATTGGAAAGGTATTTTAGAGAGATACACATTCTGCTATCAGAATCTGACTCCATAGACAATATGACTGTGGCGAGCCAAAAAAATAATGTTTAGGGCCTCAAAATAGCCCTGAAAGTACAATAAGATGTGCTGACATGAAAACATACAAAATAGGCCAATTGGATTAGGCAAGAGGCCACTTGTATCCACTTGGAGAATGTGTGAGGCTTCAGACAACCCCAAAAGTGTACAACTCACAATTATAAAGTAGTACAGAAAGATGTGCTGAACAAAAATTGACACGAGGAGGCAGTTGGAATAGGTGGGTGGCCACCAATATCCATCTAGATCACCCCTAGTGCACTTGGTTGGTTAATAACTCTTAGTTGGGGACCTTGAAGAACTCTCATTTTCCCAAGGACTTCTCACGATAACCTTCACTAAGCTCTTTAGTCTTTTCCTCCAAAGGAAAATGCACTACATGATTATGGCCCATTTTATATGTACACAGGCCTCAAATCCAACATAACACACAACTCAACAATGGATTCCTTTAAGAAAAACATGGATGGTTCTCTTCCCAACACTCAAATCTTCCTTGCTGCCCAAAAACTACTTGAAAAAACTGTCTCTATGCAAAACCTTGACTATCTAAAGTTTGCCCCTTGGCCATAAAATTTCCTCTCTTGTTTAATTGCTTGAATTGAATTACTTGACTCTTAAATACACATAAACATCTGACCAAATTCGGTAAATGAAAATCGCTTGACTATTTACAAAAACACATGCGAATATGCTTATTTGTCCATAAACTTCATTAATATTGATGAATAACTTGCAAATTTATGAGATGACACAATAGAAAATAAAAGAACTCAAATTACATATAATGATGACATAATTTACTTCATCTTCAAGTCCTTTCTAGATAACAAGATTTCTCTTCATCATCTCAAAATGCTAAATTACATTACAACATCTTAAAAAACCAATTTTGAAGACACTCTGAAAATGTGCTGCTCAAATGAAGAAACAAAGATTATATTTGAAATCCTTGAGAAATTATGAGTTCAATGAGTATGAAGTTGACTGTATTCTGAAAAGGGGCCGAAAAATCCCATTTTACACATATAACAAGATTGTGTATCATACATGATCAATTGAGATAAGCCTTTTAAAAATGATCTCTGATCACAAAACATACTTCATATTCATAATCCTTATGGAAAAACAAATCCAACGAGTATAAACTTTCCTAGGTGTGGACAATATACCCTATGGCATGCTTTTCCATGCAACACATAAACTTAGCAAACTCGACACACACTTTGAGACACGTAAATGAAATCTGCATTGAAATTATTACACCTCGACATGTGTGCCCACATTGGCATGTGTGTACAAGTCTTGGGAATTCATTCCCATTAAATAGGCCATGGGCCTTTAACCACCACATGGAATTTAGGCAACTTATTACTAAATCTGGAAGAATCCCATGACAAACAGATGGTTTGGCCTAACAGTGAAACCATTGGATAAATATAGAAGGGTTCAAGGGTTCTATCCCCCACAATCCTCCATTAGTTGGAATATTCGTTGGTAAATTTTTTAAATATATCGTTATAAACCATATATTATATGGTTTTTGTTGGAACCGTTTGACATATGTTATATTGATAACCCCCGTGGATTATATGGTATATAGCGATATAACTAACCTTCGTGCAGAATATTTGTTAGCCCTCAGGTGGTGTTAAAAAATGGTCATATTACACTATTTATAACCAAGAGCTATAGGTAGAGGGATTAGTCCCTCAACCCTTTTTTCCATCGTTTAAATCTTTACCCAACAATAAAATAATGTGGCTCCATATGTAGGTAAGCAACATTGTGTGAGCGTAATGGTAAGGGAGGCTTTGTGAAGGTTTATGGAGGTCGCAAGTTTGACCCCTGTCGATTCATAACTTTTATTAAACCATACCAATATAGGCCAATGGGAGGCTGCCACGTGGCAACCTCTTATTGGCTATCCTTTGCAATGTGTCGACAATTGATTCGTCCACTTGGAGGTACGACTTGCCAATTGGATATGCCACCTCACCTATTATACGATCATGTGAGTTTTGTCACCCTTGTAGTGGTGACACGTGTCACCCTACTGACATCATATTTTACCATGATGATGTCATCCTTTGACTTTACCTAGTTTGACCTGAAGTTTGACCGCTTATAACTTTTTCCTACAAACTCTGTTTGACTTATCTTTTGCATTGTTGGAAAGATAATGATGAGCTCTATGCATTGATACCATTTTATTTATGATTTGATATGATTAAACTTTGATCTCTTCTAGACCCCCTGGGACCTCTATGTGAGCGTTCCATATTCTTTTGGACCACACCTCCCCACTAGAGGAATTTTGGACCTCCAAAAGTATGGATTATTCAGAAATCAAGTGAGAATGATTTTGCCTCACTTTTCTGGTATCATTCATATTTCCTTCTTGGAAATGAGCACCTAACTCATCGCAACCATAATGAAGAGTGAAACAACACTTCTGACCAAGTTAATCATCCCCTTAAATTCATAAACACTGTCATTCATTGTTGCAGTAGTCAACTATATTCCATTGATTAGTAATAAACTGATAAAAAAACTGAATATATAGATGCGAAAGAGAATGAACCATCAACATATCTTCCCTTATTAACATGAACAACATCAACCAAAGGACCTATCCTTATTTCAACTATAGGATGTATATCTAGATCCTAGATACTAGCATTAGCTAGCATGTCCCCTTTAGTGACAACTATCAAATTCGTCTTCATCTGATGATCTCTCACAATGAACTCAATCCCATCCTTAAATACTTATTTTCTTCGTTGTAGAAAATGGTCTTCCTATCATACAAGTATGGACTTCCCAAAACCATCCCGCAAACGTCAAGTGGAACCATGTCTAACTCTACCTCATCAATGCAACTAGATGTGATTATGAACCATAACTTACACTACGTAGTTACTTGTACCTAAGAATTATCACAAATCCAACCCAAAGGATATAGTCTCAGATGAGGCCTAGTTTCTAATCCCAAATTTTGAACAACTTGCTCTGTTGGCATAGGGGTAGGCCCAGGGTTCAACACTACAACAACCCACCAACAAAATCCTAAGTACCGGCCCTTTCGGTAACACCTGCGAAGTAGACGAAGTCTCACCCGAGGTAGAGGTAGGGGTCGTTGTAGGACTCAGATGTCTGCAACCTTAGCTGGGACACAGATATGTGATTCTAACACTTAACAGAGAACTCAACAGTTAACTTTCATCAATATCCAATCTTAGTTGCAACACAGTTAAACCCTAATTACAGAGTATCACAATATTCATTTAGATCTATGGTACTCAAGCACTAAACATACGTACATAAGTCATATCTAACATCCATCCATATTATTAAGCACTAAGCATCAACAAATCTATCTATCATTCATCTATATTAAAGCACTAAGAAAGTAAAAACATCAATACATCACACAAATCATAGCAATACAACATGTACGTGGTTCACCCCCACCCTGGGGATATGCCCACCAACTCTTCTCTTCTTTATTATCTTTGGTCAAGCTTCTTAAAGGCACATAGCATCCAAGTTCTACTCTGCAGAAGATAGGAGATCTACGCGCACTTCGCCAGATCCTCCTCCTTCTAGATAGGGTATAGCACAAAGCCTTCCTTCACACAGTCTCTTACAGTTACTTGAATTAGCCTTGCAAGCCTCACACAGTATGCATAAAGCACTTACAACTCTTGATCACATAGATCTAGCTCTAGCACGTAGCACACCGACATACTAGGTCTCTTCTTCCACTTTTCTTACATCACTTAGCTACTTATTTATACATTTACAAAATAGGCCTAGACATGGGTAAACCCATGGGATGACATCCCATAGCCATTACATAATCCTGAATCCAAAAAAGGGCCCTAAAAGGGGCCGAGATCCCATGATCTCCGCTTCATCTTGTGCTCCGCCTTCGACAGCCTGTCGAAGTCCCAAAATTAGATCAAACATGACCAAGAATCCTCAAAACTTGGTCAAGGGACAACATTCTCTGAAATAAGATTCACCTGTGATCCACTATCATCAAGCGTACTAATCTTAGTTTGCTTTGAGATAACTTGTAAATGAAACATGTATTTTCTTTTCCTTCCATCAGGGATTACTTTAGACTTTGCAGAAGAAGTATGTGAACTAAAACTTGCAACAAAATATTTACCTTTGATTCCCATAGATGTAACCTTATTTTCATCCTTAGAATATGATCCAAGGTCCTGCACTATGGTCGTGTTCTGATTTTTACCCTTCCTAGGCTGAGCTTACTTTGGCTTCAATTCTAGATGCAACTTCCAACAATGCTTCTCATCATGTCCTTTCTTCTTGCAATGAGAACATGTAGTATTTTTCTCTTCATCCTTATTCATTGTAGTTGTCTTCTTATTCTTCCCTTTCCCCTTCAACTGCTCCTCAAATTCATGTGACTACTCTGACACATCCTCAATAACATGTTTTCCTTTGCTAGCTTCTATATGTGTAGCTTGTACTGATACTTCGTCAATATTAGTAGTATTGAACATCAATATAGTATGGAAAATATATGAATGTAGACCACCAATATACTTTAGAAGAGTTGTAAGAGTATGTAATGGAAATCCCAAAGATAATTCCTTCCTCTTAAATTCATGTGTATAATGTTGAACATTTTCCCCTTTTCCTTGACTCAAATGTTGCGAGGCAATCATTGATGTTTGCATATAAGCTAATGGATAAAATTTCTTTCTTAATGTTGCAGTAAATTAAGTCTAGGAAGAAATGATTTTACCATGTTGAATAAGATCAACATGTGTCTGACTCTCCCACCATATCAAAGTTGTGCCGCTTAGGTGAAGAATAGCCAAATGTATCCTTGAAGTGTCCTGTATGATTTTCTATACCCTACAATACACTTTAATCTGTTTGACCCAATTATCCAAATTTTCTACATTCAACTCTCCATCATAAGTATGCAAATCAAACTTTACATCGATCTTTAATAAAGGCAGATCATGAGAACGAGAAGACTTATTAGAACATTTTTTCCTCTTATGAGAAGAATGTTCACTTCCATCGGAAGAAGATGATGATGATGATGGGAATGAAGGATATTGTTGGATGATATGGGATGACCTTGGTTTTACTTTAGGTTTCCAACAAAACCCTGCAAACCATCGCCTTTCTAGAGACCAGAAGGCGAGACTATGCATAGAGTGCATAATGCAGTCTCACATGAGATGGATTATGGGTGACCGCATGACCCATATTTCTGCAATATTGGAAGGGGGGCTACTCTGGGGATGTGAAAAATTATTTCTACCTAAACATACATCAGATCTATTATTCTAATACAACATTATATCTAGATCTACCATTCTATAATAAGTTACATTCATTAAGATTCATTCTGCAGTAACTATGCTATCACCCTATTGTGCGTTGCATTTTACTTCTAATAGATCAATTCATTCTTAATAACTAATTAATTGCAAGAAATAAGACAAATATTCCACACAGAGACACAAATTTTACCGTGGTTCACCCCCCGGGCTACATCCACCAGCGTTCGACTCTGGGCAGCGCCTCAATTTGTTTTTTTGGGTAGTTTTTGCTATTATAGCGGATTTTGCTATTTTTAGTGGTTTTCTAAATTAATCTTGGATTAATGGATTAGGGTTTTGGTAGCTACGAAATACCTAAAATATTGTATATATTGTATGGTGAATGGTGAAATTAATACAATGAAGAGTTGAAAGGTGTGGAACCAAGGAAGGCTGGTTTTCTCCCAGTTAAGGGTTTCCAGCATAAATCTATGTGTACTATGTGTATGAGCCATTGATTAATTTATGTTTTTCTTAAGAATTTGTATGCATTTCTTTACTTCACAAGTTCAAAACTTACATGTGGTATCAGAGCTCGTTTTTGGCTTCACAGGGACGCCTTTGTTGCTAAGGGTTTGGATCGGTCTTGATAGATCAAGTTTATCATGGGTCTATGATAAATCTGGGTTTAGTGGGAGATTCTGCACTGGTGATTTGAGTGTATAAAGAGGAATGTYGAGMTCTTATAGAATCGAGATAGAGAAGTGTTATCGGATAAATCGRTAGGTGCGGACACTAAAAAATCTCCCTAGATCCACATGGATCTAGAACAAAAAARGACATGACAYGACTCTTTCTCTAAGTTGCAGTCATTGAATCTACTACTAAGAAGGAATGAGTGACATACCTTTATATCRCTTCCTTAGGTCTCTRTTGTTCCYGCTTCRCTCYGGTGCTCTTGTGAAATCAGGTCCAAGACAACACAAACCAACCAAAGTGAAGATAACAAAGTACATTCAATGTCAACCTATGCATATGATCAAGGAGTTATGCAATAAAATAAGAGTGATTTTATGGGAAAGGGACATGTCGTTGTATTATATTAAATTAAATCGCCTTGATGTCATAAGATTCCTTTCAGTGACCCTTGGTTCCAACACACACACTTACTCTACATTTTCATGAAGAAGATCCAATACAACTTGATAGACCGAATAGAGTCTTCAAGCTTCTGTCCAAACAGAGTTCTTCACACAATTCTTTCACCAATTCTTCATTCAATCTTGCTTAACCTTTTCCATGAGAAACCTTTCAATATATAGGAGAAGGAGAGATGGTTAAATGGATGAGGATGATCCCACTAAATYTGAGAAGTYAGTAGGATGCCAACCATGTGAATGMMAACTCATTTTCTAGAAGATTCCCTTCTAGAACCTTCGTGACCTCTTCTCTTTTCCAAGCTTTGAAACAAGTTCRCACCCTACCTATAGAGCAGACTGCAAACAGTTCWCACCCTAAGTATGGGTTGCMTGCGAGAATGAAGGATTTTTGCACCCTATAACATAGGCAGCCTGAAAACTCATCTTAAAAATGTGTTTTTTGGAAGAATACAACAATCACTTTTCTCAGGCAAAAAGTCCTTGTGGGAGCCTGAATACATCACTTTTAGAGACATCACCAGAGTGACCAAAATAATGTGTAACAAGAAGTTCAACAGTAAACAATTTGAGCTATGGAAGATCAATATGGAGGACTTTCTTGTAGACAAAGAACAATGGATCGCTGTGGATCTTGGTACATAGCCTATTGGTATGCAGTCTACTGGCACACAGTCTACTGGTACACAACCTATTAGTACACAAACTACTAGTACACCACCTATTGGTATGTTGAAGGAATATTGGGATAAGTTGGACAGAAGAGCAAGGAGTACTATTCGACTCTCCCTGGCAGATTCAGTGTTGTTGAATGTCTCAAGAGAATCTATACACAAGGAACTATGGGATAAGTTATGGAATTTCTATCAATCAAAGTCCTTGGTAAACAAGTTTTTTCTTCGAAAGAAGTTGCATCATCTTAGTATGGAAGATGGATATTCTGTGACAGAACATCTAAATGCCTTTAATACTCTGGTAAGTAAACTGGTATCTGTTAATATTACGATTGTAGAAGAAGATAAGTGTATTAATTTTTTATGTTCTTTGCCAGAATCTTGGGATAATCTGGTTGTATTAATTGGTAGTACCACTCAATCTACATTGAAGTATGAGGATGTAGTTGCATCCTTGTTATATGAAGAGATGAGGTGGAAAATCATGGATAGTCAGAGCACATATACTTTATTTTTAAGAGGCCATACCCAAGACATGAATCCTGGTAAGTATTCAGGGGGGACATCTAAATCTATAGGTATATCTAAGTCTCCAGGAAAATATTTGAGGAAATTATGGAAGTGTGGTAAAACATGGCATTATAAGAAAGATTGCAAGTCTAAGAAGGTTGATAAACCAAAGGGATCTAATAATACCTCTTCCACAGAGGAGAAAACCTCCACTAAAGAAGGAGGTGATGTTTACCTGGTATCTAAAAGTACACATGCAGACCTTGGTGTATGGTTAATTGACTCAGGTGTATCATATCATATGACTCCTCACAAGGAGTGGTTTTTTGAATATGAAAAATATGATGGTGATGATGTATTCCTAGGAGATGACTCGATACCCAAAATCATGGCATGTGGAAGGGTTAAGTTGTTGCTAAAATATGGAAGGATTAGAACTCTCTTGGGGTTATGCACATTCCAAAACTAGCCAGGAGCCTAATATCTGTAAGAAAGTTGGATGATGCAGGAGTGGATACTGTATTGGGAAAGAGAACTTGCAAGATGGTATGAGGAGAAATGGTGTTGATGAGGGGAGTTTGGTGTGGAAATATGTACAAGTTGTTGGGAATAACTCATACTAATGGGTGTAACAGTTCTGTTGTCCCTAAGTAGAGAAATAAAGAAGACAATACCAACACTATCCCTAGAAAGAAGACCATTTTGTGGCATCAAAGACTAGGGCATATTGGAGAAAAGGGCCTTCAAACACTACATGATAAAGGTATGGTTGAGGGTATGTCTAATTGCACTCTGGATTTTGATTTTGTGAACATGGCATATATGGTAAACATAATCGAGTAATATTCCCATTTGGTGCTACAAGAGAAAAGGGGATCTTAGAGTTGATACACAATGATGTGTTTGGACCTATTCATGTTCCATCACTAGGTAAATATATGTATTATGTTTCATTCGAAGATGATTTCTCAAGGAACACATGGATTTATTTCCTTAGAAATAAATCAGAGGTATTTGATAAATTTAAAGAGTTTAAGGCTCTAGTAGAAAATCAGACAGAGAATAAAATAAAGGTATTTGTTACACATTATTTTGGTCACCTTGGTGATCAACTGATGACATGTGCTTAAATCACTTCCATTTTCCCTGAAAATATTAAAAGATGCTTTCTCTAAGAGAAAAGTGGTTTTCTTTTCCTCCCTCAAAAACTATGACAAGGAAGATCATCGCACCCTGCTCTATGCTTGGGGTGCGATGATGCTTGACCATCACACTCTGCACCAAATATGGACCACGGTGTCATCGCAGGCTTCCTGTGCATAGGGCACGACAATTCTTAAGAAAAGGAAAAGTCAAAATTCACAAATGTTCTAGAAGGGAATATTCTAGAAGATGAGGCGGCCTTCGATCGGTTTGGATCTTACTCACTTCTCTGATTTAGTGGGATCATCCTAATCTCCTCATCCATCCCTCTTTCACCCTATATAAAGAGGGATGTCTCATGGAAAATGCTAAGGTTGAAAAGGCTAAGGTTTTCATGTGCATGATGAGTTCTGCTATAGATTATACTTGAGATAGCTTTGCTTTGGTTCTCTAATTCATATTGTAGATCTTCTTCATCAAAGGCATTGGAGCAAAGGTGTGTGTGTTGGAGAAAATAGCCATTGAAAGGGATCTTGCAACATCAAGGCATGGGTTGTATTCTCCACTTTCCATTTTAATATAATGCAACAATACATTTCTTCCCTATAAATGTGTCTTGGATTTTATTGTATAACTCCTTGATCTTATACATAGAATTCATTGGAATATATATATATATATATATATATATATATATATATATATATATATATATATATATATATATATATATATATATATATATATATATCTTTGTTCTCTCTCTCTTTGTTGGTTTGTGATTCTTAAACAGGTTCACCATCCCACAAATCCAAATATGGAGTGACAAGGATGACACTAGTGAGGATCAAGAATCATTTAAAAGGTATGTCTCTCATTCTTCTCTGAACTAGTTTATATGACAATGAAGTCTAAGGTGAAGTTTGTATTCTGTCTTGTTTTGTTCTAGCTTCCTATGGAAGTTAGGGATATTAATTTGTGTCCGCACTTACCTATTTGTCTGATAACAAAATTTGAGACCATATTGAGGATACAACCTCTTTTTGGTTTTTTTGCTTCTTATTTTCTTTTAGCCTGGCTTATTTTGATCAAATTCATTCTCTAAGTCTCTAGGTGATCCCTTTTGACTCTCTGGTACTGAAGGTTCATTGAGAAATTTTGTCTTTTTTCCCAATTTTCTTTTTATTCAGAGATCGTTGCACTGTGTCTTATTGAAATTATGCAATGATTCCTTGTCACCGCACTCTACTTGTGCAAACCAGAGCGACAACGTCGCACTATACTCCTCTGCAGCCTGCGACGATTCCTGTAGGAATTGTTGGGTGACAATCACTTTTATTTTCTTTTCCCAGATTTTTCTTTACTTCTTGGGATGAACTTTTGGCACTAGTGAATGATTGATTTACAACTTGTAAGCCTGGATTTGATTGATTTTCAAGGATTGAAAGTCTTCTTTACAAGATTTGCAAGTTTTGTTTCTTGACTTCTTGTCACAAAGGTATAATATCAAGATTTTGTTCCTGGGTGCTTGTTTGATAAGTAGTCCTTGATTTCTTTTGAGTTTTGGATTTTTTTTACTTTCTGGATTGTTGATTGATTAAGAGACAATTTTTATTTTCATTCAACAAAAGGTTTTCTTGTCATTTCATTTTTTGTTTGCATTACGAGTTTGATTTGGGAATAGTGTTGAGAGTGCACTAGTTTTATTAGACCATTCTTTCCTTTCTTCATTAAATCTCTGTTCTAATTTGAAAAGGAAAGAACTGAAGTTTATTATTCTTTTTAGTAGTCTTTGTAAGAAATTTTTTCATTTATATATTTGTTGAAAAGATAAAATTTGAAAAGTTGATAGCTTTGATTGTTTGGAATTCATATCATTCAAAAATTGATAAATTGTACTTGTATCTTTTGTATTCTGGAAAAGAGAAACCTTCTCCCTACTGTAATTAGAGTTCATTGAATGAAACATTTGCGTTTCATCTCTTCTTGCATCTTATTGGGTCAAGGTCAAATATATCACTAGTTTCACTTGTGTTTCCCTTTTGAGTAAACAACATCCTTTAAAATACAACGTAATTTTAAAATCTATTAGTAACTTTTATTTTCTATAACTTTTCTACACCAACATTAGCTAGGATAGCGCTTTGGAATAGGTTGTAAGGAACACTCTCCAAAGCATCAAAAAACACAATAATACCTTGTGATAGGGAGAGTACAAATCCACTTGCTACATTTTTTGCTGGGAAGCCCTTCTAACATAAGGGTCAATCACAAGGTCGCATTAGGACCAAAAAAGTTACTCACCCTGCTTTTTTGGTCTTAGTGTAGAGATTGCACGCATTATTGGGGGTCACTTGAGAATAAAATCCTATGGGGACCTTCTCGAGTTGATTTCGGGCTTAGATACCCTGCCCTTGCATGTGGATCGGATTGTTGACTGCTTCCCCAGACATCATTTTCATAATTGGTAAACTTAGTGGCCTATATCTTTAGAGTCTTTACATGAGGTGATTGTGGAGGGGCAAGCCTTCACGGTACCTAGAATTGACGTTGCCAAAACTCACTTGAGCTCCTTGGAGGGTATACCCATGATTTTGTGTGGGAGATTGCACCAAGGTGTAAGTTCGTTAATAAGGTTGTCAACGTAACTTTTCCTCCCACTTTATCCCAACCCCTTCTTGTCTTGATTTCACGATGTTGGATTTCATCACCAACTAGTGAATTAAAAATAAGAAGGTTTGTTTTCCTGTCTAATATCTAGATTTTATTAGTGAGTGTTGTTTGTTTCTCTAGTTGGCCATAGATTTCTTTCATTCTTTATTTGGTACGACCAACATTGACCCTCACCATTCACATAGGATGCAAGGGCTAACTATGGAAGATCTAGAAGAATATACACCTTTGCTTCCTAACTCACTAGAGGGTTGTCCTGAATGAGTAGTCAATAATGACGTAGCCTATGAGATTGGAAGTTCTACTCCATTGGAGGAATCCATACTTCCCGTAAATACTCTATTGAGTGTTGTACGAGATCCACTTTTTCTCCAGATAAATTCATCGAGAGACATTGTTGCTGAAGATTATATTGGAATACCTACTGGACCTCACACAGAGTTTATTGTAGATGATACACTCTTTCAAAGTGAGTTGTTTATAACTCTAGGTCATACTGCTGGAAATTTGGTCCTAGCTTTGGAGAACTTCTTTGGGACAAGATATTTTTGAAAAACCAGGAATGAGTCATCTACACCAGAGGACCTCTAATCAACCTATGGCATCACATACTCCTATGACTTCTATTGCCTATACAATACCCTTGGATCATTTTACTGGCACGACCAGTAATGCTGTCACAGTCTCAGACCAATTGTTAGTTGGTTATCATTCAATTCTTCCTATCCATCTCGCTAGCTCTACCATGGTCCCACAAGATATGCGTGTTTCTTCTCGAAGTGCAGTAATCACTCAAGATCCTTTTGGAACACCACTTATGTTTAGACCAAATTCATCGCTTCCACCTGGGTATCATGCTCTAAATACTTCTATTGTTAATCCTACCCAGAATCCATCCGGAGGGGTTAATATTTTTTTTCCTCCTAGGTATAATGCTACTAGTATTTATGTTCCAACACCTACCCAGGTTCTCTATGGGGGGCCTAGAATTCCTCCTCCACCCCCACATAAAGGATCTAATCATCCTGGACCAAGTAGCTCCAATCAAATTGGAGACACAAGTCATTCTGTCACTTCTGTTTTTCAAATTCATGTTGGAGGTCAACCTCAAGTTGGGGGGAAACCCCAATTTGGGGGTCATAACCCAGTGTATGGGTAGTATATCCCTGGATTACAGTCTCAAAATTGGAATTTTACTTTCCAAGTAAATCAACGACTGCCTCGGGGGAAACCTCCTCAAGTTAATCCTACCTGGGGTCAAGGTTTTCAATATAATGATCCTTCTCAAGGAATATTACCCAATCAACCAATTCAAGTTGGCTATTTGACTCAAAACCATCCACCATCGAATTTGACCGGACCCTCTAACTATCTACAAACTGCTTATGGTCCTACTGGTATACCTACATGACTACCTCCTCAATATTTCTAGTTTCCTCAAGTGAACATACAACTGTCGTTTCTTGCTACTTTGGATTTACCAGATTTTTCTAGGATTTTGAATGATCCTATCTTGAATTCTCCTTATTGTCCAGTCATACCTTCCAAGTTACCATCAGACATTCCTAAGTTTGATGGTCGATCAGAGGAAGACCCAAATAATCACGTCACGACTTTCCATCTTTGGTTTTCATCCAACTCTTTGATGGATGACTCCATTAGATTATGTCGTTTCCAACGAACTATGATGGGTTCGATAGCCAAATGGTATATTGAGTTGATGCGAGGATTATTCAATGAATTTAATACCTTAGCTATGGCTTTATTATTGCATTACTACCTACCAATCCGATACGACACAGGAACCAAAATTTTGAGTTCATTTAAACAATCCTCATCCACTCACATTTTCGATCATATTCACGAGTGGAGGAGGAGAAGATGCTTAATCAAAGTTCCCCTTCCTGATCAACCATTGGCCGAGTGGTTTACCAAGTCACTCATTGGTCCTATAGCCCGTGATGTTTCCATGGGTGGTGTCATCACTGAAGAGCAGGCGATTAGTCATGTTCAATACTTGGATCTCATTTATTCACAAACATGCACACTATATGACTTGATCCCTGATTCTCCTCGCCCATCTACAAATCCAACCCCAACACTTCCAATAGCTTCTAATGCCATTGATTGCATGATTGAAACTTACCATGCTGAGACTTAGTATAAACAAGCTAGTCATTCTAATTCCAAGTCTAATACTGCTAATGTACAAAATACTCCTCCTCCAACCCCTTCTCCCGGTAAAACCTCTGAAGTTAATTCGGTTCAATCTACACCTACTGGTAAAAATCAAAATAAAAAGAAAGGGAAGGGTAAGAATAAGGAGGAAACAAATAATAATCAACAATATGATAAACCCAATACTTATCCTGTTGATGACAAAGAAAATAACAAACTTCGTTATCCTTGTCTTATCTGTGGTGAAGATCATTATATGAAATATTTTCCACGATGTGTTGAGGTTACTAAGTTCCTGCAAGGGACCGAGACACCTCCTACACCCGTTGTTTTGTCACAACCTTTTCCTTCTCAGTAGTAGGCCCAATTGGTCATTCATTACCAACCTTCTCCCTCTACCACATCTTATGTACTTATGTGTAATGCTAAATCCAAGAAGAACGAAGTTGCAATTTCTACTCGAGAAAAAGATTATTCATCTTCGAAAGAGAAAGTTGATGATTCACCACCTGCATTGGTTCAAGCTCCTCCATCAAATTCACCTCTTCATCTCGAACGATCGAGTCTAGACACAGTTCTTCATCCTCCTCCCAAGGGAATTGTTTGTAAGTCATCGTTTAATCCTCACGCATGTGCTGTTAAAAAATACAATATTGTAGAAGATATTGTGCATGCACCTTCTTCCATGTCATCTCTCGAAGTCCTTCAAAGTTTTCCTACACAATAGAAGGCACTATTAAAGAATATTGGTGGAATTGATCCTACTGATACAAACTTGATAATATTTTATTTGGAAGATCATATTCCAAGACTTCCTCCTCAATTAGCATTTCAGATACAAGTTATTGTGGAAAATAAGAATACTTTTCGAACCGTTATTGATGAAGGAGCCTCAAATTGTGTCATGTCTGTTACTTTTTGGAAATCCATTGGCTCTCTTGCCCTTACCGAGTCACACAATAATTTTAAATCATTTAATGGTGCATGATTTAAACCTTATGGTGTTCTTCCTTCGTTATCTATTACGTTAGAAGACAAAGCGGTTATGTTGAGGTTGAGGTCTTTGATGCACCTCTTGATTACAACCTTTTACTTGGCCGTATTTGGATTGATTCCATGCGTGCAATAGTTTCTACTCTTTTCCATGTGATATGTTTCCCTCACCCAGGAAACATTGTTATTGTTGATCAACTTGCCTTTTTTAATTCCGATTCACGTACTAGTAATGTACCTTTCATTGCGAAAACACCTCCCGATTATGAGAATGTCAGTGTGGGTATTTTAAAAGATTCATCGTTAATGGGTACGTTCCCCATTCCACCACTCGATATTCCTAATCCTTTTTTCTCCTCAATTAACATGATATCAACTAATTTTTGTGAAATCCCTGAGTCTTATGACCCTTGAATAGTACCTAACTCCGAAGAATGTCTTTTTTACGATGACATAATGACTTTAAGTTCGGTAGAATTTTCTTATCAAGCTATTCAATCGACAACTCCCTCTCCTCATTCTCTCTTAGATACGTCTCCAGATCCATTTTACATAGTATTTCACATCGATGAAATGATTATGATAATCATTTATATGGAAGATACCCCATTGGAAGATGGGCATCATCGTTCTATTCTCTTCCCAGAACCCAAGACTATAGAGAGTTATCAACGGATTTCATATTCGTCTACT
>ML797130.1:131700-159770 GCA_009831015.1 Picea engelmannii
TTTTTACATCGATTCATCCCCAACTATGCTGAATTAATGAAAGGTTTTACTCGACTTATTAAAAAGGGTCACGATTTTGTATGGGATGACACTTCCAACAAAGCCTTTGAATCTTTGAAACTTTCCTTAACCCGTACACCACTCTTATTTCCACCTGATTATAGTCGATATTATTTCTTATACTTAGCTTCTTCGGACTCTACCATCACTATGGTTCTAGTCCAAGAGGATGATTCACATGATGAACATGTTATTTACTATTTGAGTCAGAGTCTCACAACCACCAAAACCAAATATTTGCATGTGGAGAAACTTGCCTTTGCATCTGTTCAAGTTGTTCAACGTTTTCATCATTATATCTTATTACGTAGAACCACCGTCATTTCCGATTGCAACCCTATGCAACACATTCTTACTCGAAAATTGTTGGGGGGGAAATACTCCAAATGGATAATCATTCTCTAGGAGTTTGATTTGGAATTTGAGTGTGCCAAATCAAAGAAATCTTTGGTTTTTGCCAAATTGATATGTGACCTTCCCTCTATCAAGACAGAAACTGTGGCAGAGGATTCCTTTCCTGATGAGTCTCTCTTTATGATCATTTTTGATGACATATGGTATGGATACATTATCATTTATCTCCAAACCCAAACTTTCTGGCCTGATCTTTCTAGTGTGGATCGTCAATGTATTCAGTATCAATCCCGTCAATACATTATCCTTGGTGATACCCTTTACAGTCGTGGTATTGATTCAATTTTTTGACAATGCCTAACCTATGATGAAGTTGAGAAAGCTTTGAATGACTGTCATTATGGAGAATGTGGTGGTAATATGTCTGGGTATGCCACTGCCCAAAAGATCTTATGAGCTGATTACTTATGGCCTTCATTGTTTAAGGATTGCATTTATGTTGTCCATAAATGCCATTCTTGTCAAACGTATAACAATAAAATCTGTTCTCATCCTGCTCCTCTTTACCCTGTAGTTTCTGTTGGTCCATTCTCTAAACGGGGCATTGAATTTATGACATGTAACCCTCACTCGGTCGGGGGGCATGGATCAATCATCGTAGCCATGGATTATTTCACTAAATGGGCCAAGGCGATGCCTACATTTGATAATACTGGGAAAACTACATCATTATTCATATTCAATCATATCATTACTAGATTTGGTGTCCCTCAATCCATTCTCACTGAACATGGTAGTCATTTTCGCAATTTCATGATGTCTAAACTTACCGAGAAGTTGGGTCTTCGACATGAAAACTCAACACCTTACTATCCACAGGCCAATGGCTAGGTTGAAGCAATTAACAAAGTTCTTAATACGATTCTTTGACGGATGATAGGAATTCACAAGTCAAGATGGCAGTCGATGCTCTTCTCTGCATTATGGGACTATCAAACATATATTAAATATTCCACATAGTTCACACCTTTCCAGTTGGTATATGGTATTGAAGCTATTCTTTCGATTGAATGAAAAATCCCATCTTTGAAACTGGTTGTCGAACTTATCCCTAACACCTTAGCTGAAGATGAACGTCTCTTGTATTTTATGCAATTAGATGAGACTCTCCATGATGCTTCCTTAGTCATTGAAACTCAGAAGAAGCATTTCAAAGCTCAATATGAAAATCATGTCAAACCACGTGCTTTTTCTGAGGGTGATTTAGTTCTTCTCTACGAACAAGATCATGACTTATTAGGGGTCGGTAAATTTGAGCCTATGTGGCGTGGCCCTTATATTGTGAAATGAGTTTTGGAGAAAGGGGATTACAATCTAGTAGATTATGATGGAATTCCTTTGAGTGAACTCAAAAATGGGATTTACTTGAATAAGTACTATACTTAAACTATTTTTGCATGAGTGTTGTGTATTTTTAGTGTACTATACTCTAGTGTGTTTTTTTGTTTTTTGTTCTACCTTTTAGCTTCTTATCTTGCATTGTGCTTGGTTTCCATATGTCAATGTCTTATCTACCCTATATTGGATTTGTTGATGGTTCTAGTCATAGTAATCAAAACCTAGTGTTTGCTGCATGGGAAATATATGCACCTACATATGAGTTGATCAGTCTACACGGTGTTTTCCTTGGTCGTGAAACTAATAATATTGTGAAATAAAATGAAATTATCGAATTATTAACTGACACCATTTCATTTGGAATCCATCATATTATTGTACGACTTGATTCATAGTTAGTATTGCTACAATTAAGTAACATTTATTCCATCCGAAGAAGTCCTACATTGTTAAGGGTATACTTAAGAATTCACCACTTGGAAAGAAATTTTGATTATATCAAATATCAACATATTTGTAGATGTCTAAACACATTGAAAAATGCATTGGCTAATTATGTGCTAGACAGACATTTGAGACATTTATAAATCCAAACACACATTTGAAAAAGACAAGTAAACCGGTAGAAAATTTATATTAATAACAATAAAAGTTACAAAAAGTGTTTTGTCCAAGGACCAAAATATCAAAATGATGAAACTCATGGCTTCATGTACAAAAATCATCAAGGATGTTTCTTGCTGTAACAAACAATTTCCCGTGCCACTCTATGGAGTAGTTGACCAATAGATGTATATACACCAACTGTATGGCATTGATAGTTCCTAGGAAGTTTGTCCACTGTGGCATCAGGGATATTCATGGTTAATCCCTCTAGATTCGGCTCAATCTCCTCGAGATTCATGGAAGCCAATCCTGCTACAACACCTCTCTCTCCTCGCCTATGAATGGGAGATGATCCTAAAGGATGATAAGGCCCCACCTATGCATTATTGAGGGCATTTGATTAGTCTTGGATAGATGACAAAACAACATTTTATATAATTAAAATATCAAAAACATCATATAATGGAAATTTTCCTTCTTACCTATGTCTCTCCACTGAGACCCCTCAGAAAGAGATAAGTCAAGATCCCCATGAAAATCCTTCCCGATGTATGCATAATCCTCCACCATGATTAGCTGATTTCTCAGCCATTGGAAGAAAACATTGTCATACTTGATGATATGCACGCCACTGTGACAGGCCATTAGGTCCACCCACCTCTTCATCYGTGGATCTTGTGGAGAGGGTATGCTCCACTCCACCTGTAGACGTAGAACGGGGACCCTCTCCAAGAAGAAGGACACCAAAATGGACCCGTAACCAAACTRTTTCAACYGACCGTTTCGACACTTTGTCAGTTTATTTTTCATGTTCTTCAAGACACCCTCACACTAGTTGAAGACCTTGGGTTCCATGCACTCTATGGAATATTGAAAATGGCTTTGCAAAGCCATGTAGGGAGCTGCACTCCTTTCCATCYGGGTAATGGTATAAAGGATGGTCTATAATGGTAAATCCCAAACATCTCTGATGTCCACCTTTCCACTATGTTTTTCCRTACTTGGCACACAATAATGAGCAACATAGTAATCCATGGGTTCTCCTCCACCGCCGCTTACTGAGAGTGATACCCAAGAGACTGAGCGAGATAAAATTGTYAGAAATTAAATATCCTCTATGTCCAATGTGAGTGTATGCACACCCATGCGAAAGGMTTGTTCGTTCACATCCCACATGTGAACCATATACTCTAGCAATCTCAGTTGGGCTCTCATGCCCTGAATTTTGAAGAACTTGAGTAATCCACATTTCCTAAGTTCAATAACTATGCCTGGGTCATTCTCAACAAAATAGTCTTCTTATTCATGCTCATGTTCTCTCCACTTGAGCATTTTGACCAAATAAAAACTGGCAAGTAACATCAAAAGAAGATTAGAACCAGAAAAAATCAATTCTTGGAAGTTTTTCAAGCTCATTCTATCTTTTCAAAAGTTGAGTTGTGGTCATCGCAGGGTTGTGCTTTCATGTAGAGCGACGTCGTCACACACTGTCTTTGAGCCCTCTGTGGTGATTCCATATCTTCGTAGTTCATGATACTATGGGCCTGTGACAATATGAAAGAACAGGTACCCCCAAACAATCGACCCAAACTCAACAATAAACCAATAAAAACAAAGTTTTAAACTATGAAAAGATAAATAAGTAGAATATTACCTTTTTGACGGAGACGATTTGCGAAATGATCCATCAGGTGCTCTAGAATCGATAATTGAAATTTGGGAGAAAAAGAGGGGTTTGGGCACTATTTGGGTAAAATTGCAAATGAAATGGTAAATAGGGTTGTTCTGGCCGATTTTATTGTTTTTTACCATATTTTATTGCAAAATTAAATTATTTTTTATATTTTATCCATGCCCTAAAGTATAACAACTTTGGGAAGTGTTTTCTTTTACATATTAAAAGTTCTAAGGACGAGACGTTTGACTGGGGTCCACCATTTTTTATTGTTTTTATGTTCTTCTTATGAACAGATGCTTTAGGGTTTTTTAGGAAAAACTCCGAGCATAGTCTTAATTCTTTCTCACGCTCGTGAAACCATGAGAATGCAATCGAGTAATATTTTGTCATTTTTTCGAACTCGCATTGGTAATACGAAAAACAAACCCTATGGAGTATCCTTTAAGCTTTTTTCAAGCTCCCTAAACACAAAAAATATAGCCAAGAGACCTTGTTCTTTTCACACTCATAAAAGTATTTGAAGAGAACATTTGATGAGAGGAAAATTATCTCTTTTTCGGTCTCATCAGACTAACTTATGAAAAATGACCTTATGGAGTTCTCTTTAAGTGTTTTTCAGACTCTCTAAACATGAAAAACTTCTAATTTTTCTTTCTTTGGACTCGTTAAACAAGCATTGAAAGACCCATATGGGATCGAACCACTCCTTCTTAGGGTTCGTTAAAAATACTCCGAGGGACTCGTTCGAAGGATGAGATTACATCACAAGCATATGTTATCCTCCTCAAGCTTATGTAAAAATAAAGAGGTACTTGCCAAAAATGGTGGGGGGAAATTGGGAAGAAATGTGTCATTGTATTTGTGTTAGTGGCAGTAAAGTCGCTCTTGAAAATGACACCCCCTTTCATCACTATATCCGGGTTGGGAAATTCATTTGTCTCTTATTTGACCATCCACAAATTCATATGTTGGGTCCTCCTTTGAGTCAATGCTGCAAAGACAACTGTCATGTCATTCATATGTTCAAGAGAAGTCCAACCTAAACTAGCCTTCTATCAAGTCGACCATCTGTAGTTATAAATTTTCTACCATATCAGCCTTCCCTGATTCAGTTCCAAATCACGTCATACTATGATCTAATTAAAATATGTTACATATTTCATTTCATTGATGGGGGATAAATCAAGGCCCTCCTATGATGAGTCTTTTCCTCTCGAATTCAACTCATTATCTAGGAATAAGACTTAGAAATCACATTGGTACCTTGGAACCTGCATGCCTTAATGGTAGGTTTCCTCACTTTCAAAAATGGGTTCACATCAATGGCCCCTAATTAGAAGATTCCATTGATTTTTTGACTTCAAATCATTCATTCACACTCATTGGATTGTACTAGAGTACCTTGGGATTCATTGACATAAATGGTGATTTCCCTCGCACTTGTTAACGATTTTCATTAATGACCGATAATCAAGTGGTTTCTACCATGTTCGACTCCGACACCTATAATCAAATGGCTAGATTCCTACTTAAAGATGATGGAATTGAAGACCGTGGATCTCATCATATCAGTCCAGGTTGCAATGGAGTATTCATAAGTTTGTACTGACACATAGATCCACTATGTATGTCTCGTGGCTATGTCTGAATTTGAATTTTTTAGAGCATAGATCCACAGTGTATTCTTCGTGGCTATGTTGAATCATGATGACATGGATCCAAAATGTATGTTTAGTGGCCATGACTCACTTGAAACTTATTATTAGAATAACTTATAGTATGAGTATGGGAATTCCTACTTCAGAAGATGGTATATTAATATGCAAATGCTTGATTATTTGTAGGTTCCTGATCGATGCACTCCTTATTTTTGACACACAGATTCTACAAAGTATTTTAGCTATCACAGGTTCCATATTCATACTTTGGGGGGAATTATGTTACACATTATTTTGGTAACCCTGGTGATTAACTAAAGACATGTGATTAATTGAAGACATGTTCCCTGAAAATATGAAAAGAGACTTTCTCCAAGAGAAAAGTGGTTTTCTTTTCCTCCTTAAAAAAATATGAAAAGGAAGATCGTCGCACCCTGCTCTATGCTTGGGGTGCGACGATGCTTGATCGTCACACTCTACAAAAAATATGTACTGTGTCGTTGTCGCAGGATACCTGTGCATAGGGTGCGGCAATTCTTAAGCAAAGGAAAAGTCAAAATTCATGAATGTTCTAGAAGGGAATATTCTAGAATATTAGGTGGCCTCCAATCTGTTTGGATATTACTCGCTTCTCTGATTTAGTGGTATCATCCTAATATCCTCATCCATGCCTCTTTCACCCTATATAAAGAGGGATCTCTCATGGAAAAGGCTAAGGTTGGAAATTCTAAGGTTTGCATGTGCATGAAGAGTTCTAATATAGATTATACTTGAGATAGCTTTGCTTTAGCTCTCTAAGTTAGATTGTAGATCTTCTTCATCAAAGGAATTGGAGAAAAGGTGTGTGTGTTGGAGAAAAGAGCCATTGAAAGGGATCTTTCAACATCAAGGCATGGGTTGTATTCTCCACTTTCCATTTTAATATAATGCAACAATACATTTCTTTCCTTTAAGGTGTCTTGGATTTTACTGTATAACTTCTTGATCTTATACATAGAATTCATTGGAATATATATATATATTTGTTCTCTCTCTCTTTGTTGGTTTTTGCTTCTTAAATATGTTCACCATCCCAAAAATCCAAATATGTAGTGACAAGGATGACACTAGCGAGGATCAAGTGTCATTTAAAAGGTATGTCTCTCATTCCTCTCTGAACTAGTTTATATGACAATGAAGTCTAAGGTGAAGTTTGTATTCTGTTTGGTTTTGTTCTAGCTTATTGTGGAAGTTAGGGAGATTAGTTTGTGTCTGCACTTACTAATTTTTCCGATAACAGTATTGAGGATAGATAATGGTGGAGAATTCTACGAAAATGAATTCAAAGAATTCTGTAAGAAGTGTGGTATAGCAAAGTAGAAGACTACTCCATACACAACTCAACAAAATGGAGTTGCAGAAAGGATGAACAAGACAATGATGGGAAAATCAAGGATCATGCTTAGTGGTGCCAAGTTAGGACATGAATTCTGGGCATAGGCAGTGGGTACAACATGTTACCTAGTCAATCGATCACCCTCATCAATGCTGGATGATAAAACTCCACATGAGGTATGGATTGGTAAGAAACCCTCTCTTGAACATCTTAGAGTGTTTGGTTTTGATGCTTATGTACATGTTCTAAAGGAAAATAGGAGTAAGTTGGATAATAAAGTTGAAAAGTGTATCTTTATGGGTTATAAAGATTGTGTGAAAGGTTATAAGATTTAGAACCCATAAACTAAGAAGATTGTTTACAGTCGGGATGTTTTTTTCCAGAGAGGTAAAAGATGTTTCCAAACAGGAATTTCTACCAAGGAAAGAAGAACCTGAGAAAATAGAGTTTGAGTTGGATGATGTAAAATATGAATCATCTAAAGAAGATGGAGCAGAAGAAGAAGAACCTCATACCCCAGTATTGAGGATATTAGTGAGGGAAAGAAGGCAAACAGAAAGGTATAGTCCACCTGATTTTCGTTCTAATTTTGATTTATCTATTACTGATGATGATCCCAAAACTATCAGGGAAGTAGTGATTTCAAAGGATAGTAAACTCTGGAAGAAATCCATGGATGAAGAAATGGATGACTTGGATAAGAATGAGGCATGGGATATAATTGAGTTTCCAACTGGAAGAAAATATGTTGGTAGCAATTGGTTGTTTAAGAAGAAGTTTAATGCAGAAGGAAAAGTGGAGAAATACAAATCCTGGTTAGTAGCAAAAGGTTATTCCTAGGTAGAGGGAATTGACTTTGGTGAGATTTTTTCTCCTATTTCCAAGTTAAATTATATTAGATTTCTTTGATCTATTGCTGTTGCTTTTGATCTTGAAGTGGAACACATGGATGTGAAGACATCATTCCTACATGGGGATCTAGAAGAAGAAATATACATGAAGAATCCAAAAGGATTTGTAGTGAAGGGAAAGAAAGAGTTTGTATGTAAGCGAAAGAAGTCACTATATGGTCTGAAGCAATCACATAGGATGTGGTACCAAAAGTTTGACACATACATCCTTGGATTGGGATTTGTGAGAAGCAGGGATGGTCACTGTGTATATTCCAAGAAGTTTGGTAATCACTTCATTTATATAGTGTTGTATGTTGATGACATGTTGTTGGTAGGAAATAACATGGATGTTATCAAGGAGGTGAAATCACATCTATCCTCCAAATTTGACATGAAGGATATCGGTGCTGCTAACTTCATTATGGGAATGAATATTAAAAGAGATCATGCAAACATGAAACTCTGGTTGAATCAGAGAAAATGTGTTGAGATGATATTACAGAGGTTTAATATCCATGGAAGTAAACCGATCAAGGTTCCTATTCCTATAGGTGTAAAATTATCTGTAGATCAGTGTCCCAAGACACATGAATAAGAAGAGGACATGTCCCATGTTCCGTATGCCAATGCATTTGGAAGTTTGATGTATGCAATGGTATGTACTAGACCGGAAATTGCACATGCAGTGGGAGTTTTGAACAGGTATATGTCAAAACCATGGAAGGATCATTGGACAACAGTAAAGAGGGTCTTCAGGTATTTGTGTGGAACTACCAATTATGGATTGTGCTACCAAGGAATACTAGGATTGAATAGAGTGGTCGACATACATGGTTTTTTTTATGTAGACTGGGCTGGAGATCTAGATTGTAGAAGATCCACAAGTGGGTATGTGTTTAACCTATTTGGAGGAGAAATAAATTGGATAAGCAAAAGATAGGTTGTAGTGGCACTCTCAACTACAGAAGTTGAATACATGGTAGCCACTCATGCAAGCAAGGAAGAAATATGGTTACATATATTGTGTTCAGGTATTGGGTTGATACAAAAAGTAGTGACATTAGAGTGTGACGGTCATAGTGCAATCTTCCTGGCAAAGAACCTTGTTTATCATTCAAAGACAAAACATATTGATGTTTAGTATCACTTTGTGAGAGAATTAGTTGAAGAAAAGAAGGTGTTGCTGGAAAAGGTTGACACTTTGAAGAATGTTGCAAATTCATTGACAAAGTCTGTGAGCACAGAGAATTTCTCCTGATGTAGAGTAACAATGGGAATTGCTGCCCTGGATTGTTGACTATGTAATCCTGTGAACCCCTGTATGCAAATAAAACAACAAGTGGGAGAATGTTGGGTATCTGTTATATTCTTTTCATGTATGTGTGTGGGCGCGTCAGATTCGACAACTGCGTATGACGATCCCAACTTCCTTCGCTCTTTGTGTCGTGTGCGCCGAGAACTTTCCTAGGGGGGGCAGGTTTGACCCCCCTAGTTACGCACAAAATTTGGCTTTGGGTGGTAGCCCAGATCCCACGAGGTTCAGGTCAACACCCCAATTTTGTTTTGGGCGATTTTTGCTATTTTTAACGTTTTTTTCTATTTTAAGCAGTTTTCTAAATTAATCCCGGATTAAGGGAATAGGATTTTGGTATCTACCAAATACCTAAAATATTGTATATATTGTATGGTGAATGGTAAAATTAATAAAATGAAGAGTTTAAAGGTGCAACACCACGAAAGGATGGTTTTCTCTCGGTTAAGGGTTTCCAACGTAAATCTCTGTGTACTATGTGTATGAGCCATTGATTAATTTTTGTTTTGCTTAAGAATCTGTATGCGTTGCTTTACTTCACAGGTTTAAAAATTACACTATTGTGACCTGCATTTTACTTCTAACAGATAAATTCATTCATCATAACTAAGTAATTGCAAGAAATAAGACAAATATTCCACACAGAGACACAAAGTTTATCATGGTTCACCCCCCCAGGCTACATCCATAAAGATATGGATTTCTTCACTCTTTTATTATTCTTCATCAAATTTATAGCATTGTGTGCATTACATTTGTGGCGGACAAGATCACACTAAGATACACAAATTACACCCTTCCCTCAATTACAATGCATATATATGTCTCTCTGCTCATATCTTTATTTATATCGTAGTATTGATACTAGATCTCATACATCTCAACCTCCTCTCTGCTATCTCACTACCTTCTATTTATGTTACAAAAATGGGTTAATTGCCCATTACAAAAATGACCAAAAAGCTAACCCACTAACCATAGGTGGATTAGGTTTTTCCACTTTCTAACTCCCTCATCACAGCTTGTCCAAAATCCAACTGTTTTCCTCATCGATCTATGTCCTTCTTCCTTCCTTTTACTTTCCTCATTTCCTGGTGCTTCTTTTCCCTATTTTCCGGCGTACACTCCTTTTTTGGTCCATTTCCTAACTACCTTCATTAATTACCGCATTTTACCCCAAAATGGCTTACGCCAACAGGCCCCCAACACTCACATGTGGCTCATCCTGAGCCACTTAGGTAGTGTGTGCCTCCTATACTAACTTCTCTAGCTCCTAGAACCTGCCTGAAATTTGTTCAACTTGAGATTTTACTTGTGCGCTATTTTCTGCGATAGTCTCCACATTTTGCGTAGTAATGTGCCCCTTCATCAATTCCCCACTCTCCAATCCAACTTGTTCAATTTTACCTTTTGTGGTGTCAATCTCAATAAGTATTTTTTCTGCACCTTCCTGTAGTGGTTCTAATTGAGCATGCCTTGACTGCTTATCTGCTTGTATAGTATTCACCTCTACCTATAAATTCTTCATTTGTTACATGTTTTCCAACCTTTCTGGTATTGTCATCGCTTTCGGCTTATTCTACAGTTCTTGCATCATAATATTTATAGCTTCTTCTTTTTGGTCTAATTCATGCAGTTTCTCATCCTCTTGAATATTTTTCCATAACTACACACTCTTATTATACAACTCAGTAATTTCCTGGATTTTCAACACATGTGTTTTGTATGACCTATAACCTCCTAGTCCCTTTGTGTTCTTACTTCTAGTGTAATACTAGGTGCTAGGAGTTTTTTCAACTCTGTAATATGGCTTCTCCATAGCCTGCATCATTTTCTCAATTTTCCCCTCTATTGGTATGTTCTCTCCTTGCACACTGACATGAATGGTTTTAAATAATTCTTCCACCTACTACTCTATTATGTTAGTGCATTGCTTTGCTTCATCCCTCTCGAACTACACCTTGTTAAGTGTCATCTCCAGTGTCTTACTTACTTTGTTGGCCAATTCTAAGATTGTAGCATCTGCACAAGCCCTTGACTGAATTTCCTGTGTGACACTTATTTGAATTTTGTCCAACAACTTAGTTGGAACCTTGGGCAGTGCCATTCTAAATGATATATGTCCTTTAGTGGCTTTCACGTTGTATCCTCATCGACTTGCAACATTCCCTGGGTTTTGGCACATGAAATTTTGGGGAAAAGCATAGTAAATTATGAAGACAGTTAGAAAAGGGACCAGAAAAGGAGCACACGCTAGAAAACAGGGAGAAGTAATGCATTGGACATCAGGGAAAAGAAACGCACTAGACAACAGGGAAAAGCAATGCTATAAAAGTAGGATAGCAATGAAGAAATGGTTGGATCATGGACGAACCACGTGTAGGAAGTTAGAAAGTGGACAAACCTAATCCAGTTAGGGTTAGGGTGTTGGGTCATTGTTGTAATGAGTTTTAACCTATTTTTGTAGTACAAATATATGTGGTCGAGATGTATGAGGGAATCAAGTAGTGGAGGTTGAAATGATTTTGGAGTTAGAGTCAATTTTGGATACAAATTTATCGATTGTAATTGAGGGTAAGGTCACAAGTTGTGGATATTGGTGCGATCTTGTCAGCCTCACCTATACATGTGCATCCCATATGCACTTATGACGTAATGCACACAACACTAAAAATTGTTGAACATTAATAAAAGAGCAATTAATGCCAGATATTTGTGGACATAGCCCACGGGTCATGAACCATAGTAAAACTTGTGTCTTTATTTGGGATGGTTGTCTTATTTCTTGGAGTTAATTTTTTTATGTTGAATGAATGAATATGGTAGAAGTAAAATGAAACACACACTAGAATAAGTTATGTTAATTACTGCATAATGAATGTTAATAAATGAACATGATTACATAATGACAGATCTGATATATCTCAGGTAGAAACAATGTCTAACATCCCCATGAGAAACATCTCTTCTACGATTGCAAACATCTAGGTCCTGCAGTCACCCATAAGCCATATCGGGTGAGACTTCATTATGAAATCTGTGCATAGTGTTTCCTTCTGGTCTCCAGAAGGGCCGATGGTTTGCAGGGTTTTTTTGGAAACCTAAAGTAGAACCTGGGTCAGCCCATACATCCAAAAAATGCTTTTGTTTCTGTGATGGAACCCAAAATAATAGTTTGGAAGGGACTTGTTGAGAAGGACAATGAAGAGAATGCAGTGGTAGAAGGGGATGTTTATACCATGGAATCTAACTAAGAAGAATATTGAAAGATGGTTGGAAACAAAAGATATTGAGTTTGTGCAAAAAGACAATAGAAGTTCCAAGTATACACCGCGCCAATATTTGGAAAGGTATGTATTTACTGATCTTCATGAGACATTTTTTTGTTATTTTCCAGAGTTGTTGCAAGAGTGGATACTAATTGTTGTTCTAGAGTCTGTACTTAAGGCTAAAAAGTACAGGGTCTAGGCATCCAAAAGTGAGTAAAAATATGAAAAGGGGAAAAATCAACCTTCGGGAAAAGGGAAGCTAAGGCTGATTTCTAATTTGTCTCTATCTTGCTTCCAAACGTTCTTGGATGCTTATATATTGTTCAATTGCGGCCCATGAACGTTCAAGTTCGACCTGGGTGATGGAGGTTTTAAGTATGGTGTCGAATAGGTTAAAAGTGATGCTGGTTTGATCTGATAGGCCGGGTTCGATGTTGGGCTGTATTGCAAAGGGAACGGCCATGGAGAAACAAAAAATGAAAAGAAAGTTCAAGGTTTAAAATGCCACTTCAACTTTTTCTTTAACCATATAAAAGAGAACTTTCGAAAAATGATATTAAGATAGAACACAAAACAAAGGCCTTCTCCTGTAACTGAGTTAAATTTTTAAAGAATCATGTATGAAATGTGAGAAAACATTAAGCAGTCGACAATGCAAGGCTCCTATCGAGGGAGAATCTCACCCTATAAACAAAAGAAGAAAAAGGCAAGAAGTAATCTAACGAAGCATAAAATATAGAGATCTAAAAAGTTCACAGGTCTTGTACCTACTGATAGTTGATACAGAGGAAAAACTGCAAGCGATTAGATGACTAAAAGTTGGTCACCACAGTAGAAGTTGCACTAAATTGTAGCTAAGCATTCATCAGAAATATATATGTGAAATGAAACTTAATATAAGATAACACAGAAAACAAAACTCATAACTCAGTCTTCACGGAATCAGGAATCTTCAGATTGCTTTGTATTAATTTTCAAAAGGGAGAAAGTCTCTATTACAATCCGCCAAGAAAGGTCCAACCCTTTATTCTCACTTCAAAATTCATATTTATACAAACTCCTAAATGATATAATATCAATCGTTCTAGAATTTTTCGGTTACAAAATGGGAAATTTATGCATTTCACTTCTTTGTCTTTGTCCTCCTTCCTGAGGGTAGAGCACCTTTCTTACCTTACTCTTCGGGTTCTAAAAATAGAACATGCAGACATCTGTCATTATTTGACACCAGAAGCCTGCCCTTTCGCCTGCTTGGTGCAAGTGATTCACCTCTCCAACAACTGGGCTATCAACCTAGAAGGATCTGCTTGGTCCCTCACTTCAAGAGTATAACAATTCTTCTCCAACTGTGGTAAAATCTTTCCCACTTGTCGGTCCTCTACGATGATGGAGCATAATTGTAAATTTGGTTGTACTAGATATTTTTCCATTTGGGTCATATCAACCTGGATGATCTGGGATATCTCCACTTGCTTCTCCTCCATGCTTTCTTTGATGTCCAACAAATGTTTAGCTATATTGATTTTTCCCAATGTCCCAGCACTGCTCTCCTTATCAAGATCTAGCAAACCTTTACTTATTAAAGAGAACGTTTCCTGAAAAAAATTATTTACTTTGTTAGCTCTCCCCCTGCTTTTTGATATGTTCTGCTCCCAGACCTTCAACAAGATATCACCTCTGGTTTGTTCCGCGATGGATAATTTTGAGGTGCTGACCATCTCTAGCTTCACTGTAGCTATAACAACGTCCTGAAAGGTGACTCATGCTGCCCTGAATTCTCTTTCTCTTGAAGAAATGTTCTCTAATATCTGCTCTATCATCTGGAAATGGTTTTGAATGGTTCTCACCTTTGCTAGTAAGTTTTGTTGAGCCATAAGTACCTTATGTTGGATTTCGGCGGCCTACGATCTGAACATTTCTATGTCTACAACCTGCTTCTTGGCCACCTCCAATTTTGACTGCAACTCTATAATTTGTTGCCCCTGCTGGCTTACCTGTGTTTGGCTAGTTTGTGCCGACTGGTGCACCTACTCAAGGTCGGACCTGATCTTCTCGATTTCATGCAGGTCGGTTGTTCGGGCTTGCTCAAGGCTCCTACTCACCTTGTCCCTGACATTCGCTTCGGCAATAGCTAGCTTAGCTTCCAATTTTTTGATCAGGAGGTTCTTTCATTTCAAATGGGCTGTCAAAGTCCCTACCGAGTACTTATTGGCTGTAACATAAGCCCCTAGCGTCCCATCTATCTCCTCTACAAATTTTTCCTCTTTCGCGGCCCTCCCATCTATCATGATTTTAAATTTTTTAATTATTGCACCCTCTTTTTGATAAAATCCTTTCCTTACCACGACCTTTCTTTTCTTGTCAAAGAAAAATTCATTGGGAGGCAACTCCTCTACAGAAATAGGCATCATTTCTTCATTGAAAATCCATCCCTCATTAGGATTCCCCTTTGTGAATTGCAAGGGTGTGACAATAGCAATCGGACTGCTGATTTGCTTAGATGTTTGTTTCGGGGTGACTTATGTAATTGGCTCGTTTGGCACGAGTGAAAGTGGGTTGCCCGATCCCTGCGAAGGTATCTCTGCTTGGCCTTGGGCCTTCTTGCCTGGCGCACCATTTTTAGGGTTTACTTCCTGCTCTGAGGTTCCATCCTCCCTAGTTTTCCCTTGGTCCTTCTCCCCACTAGGACTCGAGTCCTTTGCACCTATGGTTCCCGTTGGCTGTGCATCTGCAGTCTGTGGGCTCTTACCCTATAAAACCGAGGGAAGGCAGCTCCGTCGATGTTCCTAAAACTTGAAAAGATCAACCCTATCCCCAGGAAACAAGGCTTGAATCTAGCTCACAACCTCGTCATAGAATATCGCACCTCGGAAGATGTCGTCATGAGGCGAGTGCTCGTGCTCGTATCTTTTCATCTCACAACTCGCCATGTGATTACTCATGACCTTATGTGGGTCATGTCTCCTGAAATCGATATTGAAAAATTTAAATTCCTCCAAGGCAATAGCCTCAACTTTGGCATGTCCGAAATCTAATAAAGAATATGTATTAAAATGAATGGGAAAAGGCGACCATACCTTCTTCGAAAAACCTTTAAGCTCTTTGCTTATTCCACCGAGCACGGTTTGTCTGGCTATTTCGCAACATACCAGCTTATCCGGCACGAATAGTGGTAGAGCATATGGGGGCACAGAGGTGCCGAAAACCCTAATGTATGAAAATTCTTCTTCTACATACCAGTCAACCACACTACTCAAGTTGGCAGCGATGCTATCTGAAATAATGGGTGGTGGGTTACCGAAGATGGAGACATGCAGCAATACCATTACCCAATTGAAAATCTCGTATATGAATTCTGTGGCCTTATCCTCTCAAAGTTTCGAGTGATAGACATGGATAGGCTCAATACTAGATGGAGTCCAAATCCAGCTCATTAGAGGGAAATACGTCATGAAACAAATGGCGTCCATGATGTAGGCGGACATAAAAAATGAAGTTGCTTTCCCACTCGCCTTCTGTGCTCAATATTCAGTAATTCGACTGGTTAAACTGTCCGACAACAGTTTGTCCCAGTCAAAAGAAATCCCTTCAGCGACTGTATGAATCAGAGTCACCCATGGGATGAAAAAGTGTGTGGTGTCCTCCCTCCTATACAACCTACAGGCCATCATTGCTATGTACCTGAATGGTGCCTCTAAGGAGGAGACTGAATAAATTCCATTAGAATCTGCCCTAAATTTTGCAGGGTGTGAAACCCAATCCCTGATCAGGTCAGACAATTTTCTGCCATATTGCTCGCATTCCTTCTCCTTGAAACCTTCCAGAAATTTGGCATTGTGCATGAAGTTTGGTGTGGGTGACAGCCGATACATTGCCTGCAGATGCTCTGGTCTAAAGTCCCAACCGTCAGTTCGCTGATAATAGTCCTGGTTGGGATATCCACATGGTCTAGCACCCATATGATCATATCATAATAGGGAAGGAGCCATGGCCTTGCCGCTATTTTGTGCATTTCTGCCTGCATGATGATTTTGTATCTGGTGGCCAAATCATCTTTCTCATTATCGCTGGAATCATCTTAACAATTTACCGATTCAAACTGAAGGATGTCGGAGATGTATGTCTAGGTTTTGACAGTATTAATACTTCGGGGTGAAGTATCGAAAACAACATCGGAGCCCTGAACTGAACTTTCGGCAACTGCCTTGAACGCCTTTCGTGGAGCCATGAAAGAGAATTATGTACGCAAATCACCTGTAGTAAGAATTGTAAATATAGACAGAAGTTATCTTGATAAAAAAAAAAACTCTGTGCACAAAATAGAAATGAAATTGAAATAATGAAACAAACCCCTTGCCTTAGTCATTTAATCTTTGCGTGAGTCCTTACTAACATAACAGTCAAATCATTTAATGGAAAGATTTAGGCGTGAGGCGAGATCTTATTTTCCAATAACTCATCAAGATTCAAATCAATGCCATAAATGTTTAAAAGATTTTTGATAATAAAGAAATGCGGAAACATTCAAAAAACTCATCTGTAGACTGTGTACATTAAAGGCCCTTTAAGGAATTAATTAATTTAGTTAATTCATTTAAATTTTTACCTTCAACTCTCGAAACCTCTTTTCGTCTTTCGTCGTCTCGTGTAATTTTGTTCCTAGTCTTGGAATCCAAAATACTTGAAATCGCGATGGCGCGATTTGGTTAAAAAATCACGATCTGACTTAAGTTCTTAATTAACCCATGCCTAATTAATATAAATCGCAACTTCGTGACTCGAGGCTATGAAGGTATAGTTTTTTGGGAGAGCTATCGCCGAGTCACGAAACCCCAATGGTGCTTACCTAGGGTTTAAAATGACTTACCCCTGACACTAACCTGGGTAAAATTTTAAAACTGTTTCACAACTTCTCACATCGGAGTTTGGAAACCTTACAACTTGTAACTCCCAAAGCGCGATGGCGCGAGGTAATAAAAGTGATAGAATCACTTAAAGGTTAGGCGACAGTGACTTAGGACTATAGTGGCTATTGCCACTTCGTATGTCGGGGTAAACGTTTGATTTCAAGAATTACATTTCAACGCTTGTAAAAGGCGGCTCCAACATAGGCTCCAACTAGGGATCCCGTCTTCCTGTGAGACAGGAAGAACAATAGACCACGTGCCTGTATTGGGTAAATGGAGTCATTGGTTTCTTTCTGTGAAACTTGTTTTAGGAAGGGAATACAGAGGGAAAAAGAGATTTCATCCTTACCTCTGGAAAGATTTTCAACATTCAATTGTCCTCTAAACTTAGCTGTAGCCCTTTTGATGACTTTCTCCTTCTCAATACTAAATTTAGGTCTTCTTTAAGATAATCGAAACAGTCCTAGGAAATTCAACAGATCCTATGGATTTTTGCTTGCATCAAATGACGTAAATTTCATGTTTTTAATCGAGCGAGGTGGGGGGGAGGGGGTCCTGTCTGAACTTGGGATGCAGATTCGGTTTCAAAAAGGCTAGTTACCAGAGTAGAGTGAAAAATACGTATGACAACCTTACAGATATCTCAGATATTTCTTCACTGTCAACGAGCCTGTTCAGTACCCTGGTGAAGTTATCTGGCCCTTTTTTACTGAATTTCCTTTCACCACTTCAAATCGTAATTAGGCATTTAAAATATGAGACGAGGGCAATCGTTTATGAATTTCCTTTCATCGTCTTCTTGGACTAGATGGGGGCAATCAAATATGAATTTCCTTTCACCATCTGTCTTATATTTTACTTTTTAAAACACAAAGTGGGGGCAATCAGTTTGTATAAGGCATACCAGGGATGATATCTGTGTAATATTCACAGTGGAGGTCTATCAACTTTCTTTGATTACTCGGGACCAACCTTCTCTTAACTTTCAAAACACCTTAGCCGACAGGGAAAAAGGGAAAAATGACTTCCAGGGGCCTTCCTTTGAGAAAGCCTCAATCCTTAGAAGACTGTTAAAAAACCTATAAGAGTCAGGATCAACCTACGCATAACCTTGTTTAATAGGATACTTAGGAGTTTATGAGGACTGGCTTACTTTCCAAGGTCTGTTTTCCAGCTTCCAAAGCTAAAACGTAACCTCTTCTTCCCCTGTAGGAAACCTGGAAAGGTGTCTAGTTTTGAAGAAGGTAAATCCAGGGACAGAAAAAGGGCGACGGAGAAAGGCATGGACTTCGAAAAAACAGGGGTCATGGATTAAACCCGACTCTCAGAACCCTTTCACGGAGACGCTTTAATCCCTTGGCTTATTTAATTACCTCTTATCTTTATCCGGGTGAAACCTTTAGGGACCAGAGTAAGAAGTCGTTCTTTTAATGACATATCAAGCGAAAATGACATAGTTATGAGACTTTCATGGCACTTTAGTGATACTTGTTCAAAAAACAGACATCCCTGGAACTCGTACCTTTGCCTTACCATTTCGTTCTTTTTCTAAAATAACGGAAAAATTTTCTATCACCTGTTTTCAACAAATTTATTCTTCGACATATGATCATTTTTTTATTCCTTTCGCTCATTTGGGCTGCAAGTCGAGATCCTGTAAGGGAACAACACGAAGAGCATCAGGGATTTTAAAAGAACTGAATGGGTTAAAAATTTTGTATCTCTACTTCTAGAAAAACACTGACCTATTTTATTTGTGATGAAAGTAGACTTACCAAAGAAAAATTCTGAAATAAAAAGGAAAACACAAACCGGTATATACAATGGAAATTTTGGAAACCATTTATTGCATATAGTGTTTTAAATGACGCCCATTAATAGGGGCATTGAGGATTTTACCGTCCAAATTCTCTAATAGAAACGAATTTTTTCCTTCGAGAGCTGTGACTTTGAACGGTTCGTACTAGATATGATCAAATTTACCATGTTTTGCTGAGTCTTCCTTCCTAGCATCCCATTTCAAAACCAAATCGTCGGGGAGAAATTCTCTATCCTTGGCCTTACAATCAAATAACGCTTTCATGTTGTCCTGGTATTTCTACAACCTTTCGTCCACTTCGGCCCTATGTTGTTGGACTTCAATCAGCTGGTTTATTCTTCTTGTGACATGGTTTGGTTCTTCTTTATCATATTGCCAAAGTTTCATTACGGGAAGTGATAGATTTATAGGTAATACTACATCGATCCCGTATACCATTTGGAAAGGAGAAGTGCCGATAGATTTTTTTGTACCTATCTGATTTGCCCACAAAGCGTATTTCAAATGTACATGCCAATATTTTTTGTTCTCGCTCAACACTTTCTTAATTATAGAGATTAGACTCTTGTTTGAAGACTCGGCTAGCCCATTTCTTTGGAGGTAATATGCCATGGAATGACCGAGCACGATATTGTAATTTTGGCAAAAGCTGACCATAGCCATAGATTTAAAAGCTTGGGCGTTATCTGTGACTATCTTTCAGGGGCAGCCGAATCTAGACAAAATGTTCTCTTCTAGGAAATCCATTACCACCGAATTTATTGCCTTTCTAGTTGGAATAGCCTCCACCCATTTGGTGAAGTAATCTGTAGTAGTCAGGATCCATTTATGTTGAGCGCTATAATGAGGGTTAATTTTGCCTATAAAATCTAGTCCCCATTGTTGAAACCGATATTTCGTTTTGACCGGAACCAACGGTAGTGTTGGGAGTTTGTGCTTACCTACAAACAATTGGCAAGGGTTACATGCTCTGACTTTGGCGTTGACATCTGAGAATAGTTTGGGCCAATAATATCCTCCTCTCAAGATCTTATAAGCTATTTCCCTCCAGACGTGATGTTCTCCGTACACTCCTTCGTGAAATTTGTTTATGACCTTCTTTGTTTCTGATTCAACTAAACAAACCAACAGGAAGCCTAGTGGGTCTTTCCAATACAATTGGCTTTCGAATATACAGTACTTCACTGCATGTAGCTTTAGTGTCCTGGATTTAGATGGAGATAAGTCAATCGGGCATTTCAAGGTCAGGAGGTAGGACACTATGTCTTTATAACAATCTGATGAGGCAAACTTCTCTTTGATTCTGATGGCAATTATTTGTTCGTCGAACTCGTTCATGTCCACACACTCTTCACATCCCTGTAGGCAATTTATCCCAAGGGCTCTAAAATTGGATTCGGCTAAGAGCTTAGCCAAACCTTGTCCCTTTACTAGTCTCGTCGATTTTATCTCCAGGTCGAACTCCTGAATTTTAGCAAGCCACCATCCCCTTTTCCCATCACTGTCGGACTAAACCAAAATGTCTTTTACGAAACTGGTGGGTACGTACGCAATTACCTTGGAATGTGACACATAGGTTCTGAAAGCCTTTAACACCTTCACCATAGCATATGCTTGTTCTTCCATTATATCGTATATGAGTTCAGCATCTCTAAGACTTTTGCTAAAAAAGGCTATTGGTTGCTTGAAACCTTCTTCATTTTTTTGGAGGAGTACCGCGGCAAGTGTGTGTTTGAAGGTGAACGAGAAGATCAGAAAATCCTTTAGATAATCAGGGCTAGACAGTACGGGTGCCTCGCTTATAACTTTCTTGATGCGTGCAAACGATGCTTTGGCTTCTGCTGTCCATTTCACTTCATTGTTCTTCTTCAACATATCTGTGATCAATTTCATGTTTTCAGCAAAGTTTGGGATAAATCTCCTCAAAAAATTTATTTTTCCTAAGAATGATTGAATCTCTTTTACGTTCCTAGGGATATTTGTTGTGTCTATAGCTTCAACTCTTTTAGGATAAATTTTAATTCCATCTTGAGACACAATATGGCCCAAGAGTTTACCTTATTGCATAGCAAAGTGAGACTTTTTGGGGTTTAAGGACAAACCAAACCTGCAACATTTCTCAAACGTCTGCTTGAGATGTATCAGATGATCTTCTTCAGATTTAGAAAAAATGGTCAGATCATCAAGATAGAGAACCACAAATTTGTCCCTTTCACCGATGAAAGTGATATCCATAGCACATTGGAAAGTAGCACCTGCATTCATTAAACCAAAAGACATCTTGTCATACATAAATGTACCCCAAGGGGTGGTGAAGGCTATTTTTTCTTTATCGTGCTCATTGACAGCAATTTGATTGTACCCGGAAAACCCGTCGATCAACGACATCCTATTTGCCCCAACTACTTTTTCTAAAATGTGATCCATTTTGGGTACAGGGTAATTGTCTTTGAGGGAGGACTTATTTAGATTTCTAAAATCAACACACAGTTTGATCTCCCCACTTTTCTTTCTAATCGGGACTAGGTTTTCTACCCAGTCGGAGTATCTCAGTGATACGATTATTTTTGCGTCCAGGAGTTTTTTGACTTCCCTTTCGACCACGGGCAACAAAATAGGATTTATTTGTTTGAGTTTTTGTCTGAAAGGTTTGACACCAGGCTTTAGGGGTATTTTGTGTTCAATCACAGTGGTGTCATAGGTTCTTAGCTCTTCATATGACCAAGCGAAAACGTCTTTATACTTCCTGAGTAATTCATTATACTTTCTTTTTACCTCGGGAGGAAGGTACTTTGATATTTTTATTATCCTAGGCTCCTCTTTGGTCCCTATGTCGTAGCCTTCAACCTCTTCAGGTTGGGGTTGCAAAGCCGATTTTAAGGGCATATCATTTTGGTCGAACAGTCTCTCCAGAGGGATTAGTCCCTTTGGAATCTAATTGTTCTTTAAAACTAACATGTGATGATTAGCGATATTTTCCTGGAACCCCTAAGGATCCTCTCCCTCTTGCATGATCCATGTGTGGTCGTTTTGGTTTTCTTGGTCAATGTGAGTTTTGGCGAAACCGTCCACCATTTCGAGGAACTTCCTTATTTGTTCGTCATCCTCAAACACTTGCCAGTTTTGGATGTTGTTTGGTATGGAAGGTATGTTCCTCACCTCTATGGGGTATCTTAGTTTGAAAGTTGTACGGGGGGCAAACGTTGAGGCTGCTTTGGCTAGTGAATCGACTTGCAAGTTTTCAGCGTGCGGGATGAAATGAAAATTTACCGATGAGAAGAAATTTTCTATTAAATCCCAGGTGCAATTCCTGTAAGATATCAATCTTGGGTGTTTGGCCTGGTATTTCTGATTTATCTGTTTCACTATCAACTCTGCATCTTCGTATACTTCCAAGTTTTTTATGTTCAGCTTCCTGGCAGCTTCAAAACCTAAGACCAGGGCCTCATACTCACATACGTTATTGGTGTAGTCTATGTCCCACTGAATCCTGTAAGAGAAAGGAATCACAAATTCATTTTCAGGTGCTACAAACAATACTCCTGCACCTACTCTTTCATATGACAAGGCACTGTCAAAAAACATTTTCCAAATTTCAGTGCTATACATATTTTCATCTATCTTTCCTGATTCATTTTCATTCATGTAATTGTCTTTTGTACAGTTGTTTACACCATCATCAAAAGACAAAATACAGTTCCCTAGATCTTGATCGACAACATAAACAGGATAACTGTTAGGATTCTGTGGGTCGCTCACTGTGTATGCTAGCCTCGTTTCTCTATATATCCGAGTAAATTTCCCACCAAACACAGGAATCATGGAATAGGTTATGTCTAGTTGAAAAGACCCCCCAAGTTTGCCTCCCCACGACCTAGATAGTAGCAAGCCATACTTCGGAGGTATATCGGCGATAACTACATCCATCAGGACGCTTTTCACTGGAACCTGTGCAAGAGTGACTACTAAATATTTTATCATACCTATGCACTTAAATCTCCTTGAATTGAAAGAGTAGAGGTCTCCATAAGGCCTGGTGATATCGAGGCCTAGTCTGTCCATAATAGAACTGGGCTTGCATTATGTGAGGCTCCAAAATCTAGCATGCAGTTATGCAGCAATCGATCGTGCACATTCATAGTAATATAGAAGGGAGCGACAGTGTCTCTGGAACCCTCAAAATGTGGACCAAAAGTGATATTAGGCTTATCATATTCCAATTTTATCACGTCAGAGTGACTTTCTGGACCCGAAAAACCTATCATTTTGGTTATCTACTTTTGATACACAAGATTCTTTGCTAATTCGACCAGAGGGATTGGTATTTTGATCTTATTTATCTCATTTTCAAGGCTAAAAACTCCACTACCTTTGTCCGTTTCTCTGGTCGAAACCTCAGACTCCCTCTTTTCCAACTTATTTGTTTGTGCAGATTTATTTCCCATTAGTTTATTCACCGGTATAGGTGTTTCAACTGTCTTAATTTCTTTTGCTGGGGTCTCAGCCTCTTTTACTTTGGGATTTTGCGAATCTACCACTTTTATTTTTCTATTATGTATCTCGGTCTCCTTTGGGGCAGGCTCGTATATTTCACCTCTTGGGAGGATTTTCTTGGGTTGAGGAGTGGACGCGGTTTTGTTTCTAGGCCTCAGGTTGTACTTAGGTTGGACCTCAGCCATTATAGGATTGGTCACTTATTGATAGACATAAACATCAGTGTTGTTAATGTCATCATCTTTATTTAACAGTTGCTAAGTGTCCAAGGACTTCTTGTAATCTTCTTTAGTTAAATAAGTCTATGTGCAGTCATCACCCAAATTTGTCACATCTTCTTCCAGATCCTCGAAATCTTGCAGGTCGTTTCCTCCTATAAAATTTTCATTTTTTAAAGGAGTTTGAATTTTTTGGTCTTCATTTTTAATCTGTCTTTGTTGATTTTGAGGGTTGGGGTTTCTTCTGAATTCCATTTTAATGAAAGGATCTTCCTTGGATTGATCTAGCTCCATTCGGGAAAAGGGAAGATAAGGATGATTTCTAAGTTGTCTCTGTCTTGCTTCCAAACGTTCCTCGATGCTTATATCCCATTCAATTGCGGCCCATGAATGTTCGAGTTCGACTCGAGTGATGGCGATTTTAAGTATGGTGTCAAATAGGTTCAAAGCAATGCTGGTTTGATCCGATAGGTCGGGTTTGATGTTGGGCTATCTTGCAAATGGCACAATCATGGAGAAACAAAAAATGAAAAGAAAGTTCGAGGTTTAAAATGCCACTTCAACTTTTTCTTTAACCGTATAAAAGAGATCTTTTGAAAAATGATATTAAGATAGAACACAAAACAAAGGCCTTCTCTCGTAACTGAGTTAACTTTTTAAAGAATCATGTATGAAATGTGAGAAAACATTAAGCAATCGACAATGCGAGGCTCCTATCGAGGGAGAATCTCACCCTGTAAACAAAAGAAGAAAAAGGAAAGAAGTAATCTAACGAATCATAAAATATAGAGATCTAAAAAGTTCACAGATCTTGTACCTGCTAATAGCTGATACAGAGGAAAAACTACAAGCGATTAGACGACTAAAAGTTGGTCACCACAGTGGAAGTTGCACTAAATTGTATCTAAGCATTCATCAGAAATATATATGTGAAATGAAACTTAATATAAGATAACACAGAAAACAAAACTCATAACTCAGTCTTCACGGAATCAGGAATCTATGGATTGCTTTGTATTAATTTTCAAAAGGGAGAAAGTCTCTATTACAATCAGCCAAGAAAGGTCCAACCCTTTCTTCTCACTTCAAAATTCATATTTATACAAACTCCTAAATGCTAGAATCTCAATCATTCTAGAAGTTTTCGGTTACAAAATAGGAAATTTATGCATTTCACTTCTTTGTCTTTGTCCTCCTTCCTGCGGGTAGAGCACCATCCTTACCTTACTCTTCGGGTTCTAAAAATAGAACATGCAGGCATCTGTCATTATTTGACACCAGAAGCCTGCCCTTTCGCCTGCTCGGTGCAAGTGATGCACCTCTCCACCAACTGGGCTATCAGCCTGGAAGGCTCTGCTTGGTCGCTTGCTTCAAGAGTATAACAATTCTTCGCCAGCTGTGGTAAACTCTTTCCCACTTGTCGGTCCTCTGTGATGATGGAGCATAATTGTAAATTTGGATGTACTATCCATTTGTCCATTTGGGTCATATCAACCTGGATGATCTAGGATATCTCCACTTGCTTCTCCTCCATGCTTTCTTTGATGTCCAACAGATGTTTAGCTATATTGATTTTTCCCAATGTCCCAACACTGCTCTCCTTATAAGGATCTAGCAAACCTTTACTTATTAAAGAGAACGTTTCCTGACAAAAATTCTTTACTTCATTAGCTCTCCCCCTGCTTTGTGATATGTTCTTCTCCCAGACCTTCAGCAGGATATCACCTCTGGTTTGTTCCATGATGGATAATTTTGAGGTGCTGACCATCTCTAGCTTCGTTGTAGCTATAACAACGTTTTGGAAGGCAACTCATGCTACCCAAAATTCTCTTTCTCTTGAAGAAATGTTCTCTAATATATGATCTATCGTCCAGAAATGGTTTTGAATGGTTCTCACCTTTTCCAGTAAGTTTTGTTGAGCCATAAGTACCTTATGTCAGATTTCGGCGACCTGCGATCTGAACATTTCTATGTCTACAACCTACTTCTTGGCCACCTCCAATTTTGACTGCAACTCTATAATCTGTTGCCTTTGTTGGCTTACCTGTGTTTGGCTAGTTTGCACCAACTAGCACACCTACTCGAGGTCAGACCTGAGCTTCTTGATTTCATGCAGGTCGGTTGTTTTGGCTTCTTCAAGGCTCCTGCTCACCTCGTCCCTGAAATTCACTTCAGCAGTAGCTACCTTAGCTTCCAATTTATTGATAAGGAGGTTCTTTCATTTCAACTGGGCCGTTAAAGTCCCAACCAAGTACTGATTGGCTATAGCATAAGCCCCTAGCATCCCGACTATCTCCTCTGCAATTTTTCCCTCTTTCGCAGCCCTCTCATCTGTCATGATTTTAAATTTTTAGCTACTGCACCCTCTTTTTGATAAAATCCTTGCCTTACCATGGCCTTTCTTTTCTTGTCAAAGAAAAATTCATTGGGAGGCAACTCCTCTACATAAATAGGCGTCAGTTCTTTATTGAAAATCCATCCCTCGTCAGGATTCCCCTTTGTGAATTGCAAGGGTGTGACAATAGCAATCAGACTGTCGATTTTCTTGGATGTTTGTTTTGGGGTGACTTCTGTAACTGGCTCATTTTGCATGAGCGAAAGTGGGCCACCCGATCCATGCGAAGGTATCTCCACTTGGCCTTGGGCCTGCTTGCCTGGCGCACCCTTTTCAGGGCTTCCTTCCTACTTCTGGGGGCCTTCAGCTCTTAGCTCTGAGGTTCCAGCCTCCCTGTTTTTCCCTTGGTCCTTCTCCCCACTAGGAATCGATTCCTTTGAACCTTTGGCTCTTTTTGGCTGTGCATCTGTAGTCTGTGGGCACTTACCCTGTAAAACAAGGGGAAGGCAGCTCCGTCGGTGTTCCTGAAACCTGAAAAGATTAGCCCTATCCCCAGGTGACAGGGCTTGAATCCAGCTGAGAACCTTGACATAGGATCTTGCACCTCGGAAGATGTCATCATGAGGCAAGTGATCATGCTCATATCTTTTTAGGCCACAACTTGCCATGTGATTACTCATGACCTTATGTGGGTCATCTCTCCTGAACTCAATATTGACAAATTTAAATTCCTCCAAGGTTGTAGCCTCGGCTTTGGTGTGTTCGAAATCTAATAAAGAATACATATTAAAATGAATAGGAAAAGGCGGCCATACCTTCTTTGAAAAACCTTTAAGCTCTTTTCTTATGCCACTGAGCACGGTTTGTCTGGCGATTTCGTAGCATACCAGCTTATCCGGCATGAATAGTGGCAGAGAATATGGGGGCACAGAGGCGCCGAAAACCCTGATGTATGAAAATTCTTCTTCTACATACCAATCAGCCACACTACTCAAGTTGGCGGTGATGTTATATGAAATCCTGGGAGGTGGGTTACTGAAGATGGAGACATGCCTTAGTACCATTACCCAATTGAAAATCTCGTGTATGAATTATGTGGCCTTATCCTCCCAAAGTTTCAAGTGATAGACATGGATAGGCTCAGTACTAGATGGAGTCCAACTCCATCTCATTAGAGGGAAATGCATCATGAAACAAATGGAGTCCATGATGTAGGCGGACATAAAAAATGAAGTTGCTTTCCCACTCGCCTTCTACGCTCGATATTTGATAATTCAACTGGTTAAACTGTCCGACAACAGTTTGGCCCAGTTGAAAGAAATCCCTTCAGCAACTGTATGAATCAGAGGCACCCAGGAGGAAAAAGTGTGTGGTGTCTTCCCTCCCATACAACCTACAGGCCATCATTGCTATGTACCTGAATGGTGCCTCTAAGGAGGAGACTGAATACATTCCATTAGAATCTGCCTTGAATTTTGTGGGGTGCGAAACCCAATCCCTGATCAGGTCGGACAAGTTACTACCATATTGCTCTCATTCCTTCTCCTTGAAACCTTCCAGAAATTCAGCATTGTGTGCGAAGTTTGGTGTGGGTGACAACTGATACATTGCCTGCAGATGCTCTGGTCGTAAAGTCCCAACCGTCACCTTCTGTTCGCTGATAATAGTCCTGGTTGGGATATCCACATGGTCTA
>ML797130.1:177912-203745 GCA_009831015.1 Picea engelmannii
GAAGAGGCAAGTGAACAGGAGAGGATCCCTTCCATAATAGGATCCATTGTATGGTGTTTCCCTACCTCAAGGGTTTGGTAATAATAAAGTGTGGTTTCTTCTATCTTGTTTTGTGGATCTATTGTGTATTCAGTATTTGTGGTTATTATATTGGTAGATCTATTCAGGTTCTTAACAGTCCAGCAGCAAGGGCGCACTTATCGAGGGTGAGGGTGCAACTCTTAAGGAGGTTAAGTGGATCGAATTGTGCCATATGGGAGGAGTTCAGAGATTCCCCTATGACCTAGTTGAGAGGAAGGTAAGGCACATATTTTTCCTAATTCCTCGTCAGATTTCGATGGAGAAATCATCTGGGGCGCATTTTCCAGACTTGGAAGTGCGACACTTTTGGTGGACACATTCGAGGTTCCCGAGTGAGCATCAGATCAGATTCAGGGAAACCCTTCCAACCCATTTCCCAGTAGACCAAGGCGATCATTTTGAGATACATCTCAGCCGATTCCAACAGTGGAATCACTAGGGAAATTTTTTCCAATGAGAGAGGGGTGCATTCCCCCAGGGGGATCCATTCGGGGTCCAGACCCACCAGCAGAGGGGCCAGTCAATTACCAAGCCTAAGAGCTAGAGCAAGGCGCACCATTTGGGACAGTTTCTAGGCCATTCTGAAAGGTATGTCTTTATCCTAAGTTCCTGGAAGGGGGAACATGTGCAAGAGGGAATGCATGCTGATGGAGTGCATGAAGCCTCATGGTTGACATGTGTCAGCCCAAGCACATGCAGTTTAACCCAAGAATTGAGCCATGATGGGGGTTTGTTCCCCATTCTTCCATCCACTTTCTGAACCGAGGGATATCTACATATGAGTTCTGTAAGCCTCACGCAGCTCTGAAAACTGAAGCTTGTGATGTTTTCTTGAGGAACCAATAAACCTTTATCTAAATTGTTGATTCTGTGTTCGACCTCTGTGTGAATATCTTGTCACGCATCCTGCAAATGGGTGTTACCTGAACCATGTTGTGTTTTAGTGGCCTATTTTTGTTTCTTGTTTACACTCCTCGTTTTCCTGTTGCTACTGTCACCTGTGAGTTAGCCAAAATTTGTTGTTGGTGCTATCACCTGTGAGTTGACCAAACACTTACATCATTGTTGTTATCTTGAACTTACGGGAATTGAATTGTGTACTGGTGGAAGAATCAGGTTGTCAGGCCTGTGAGAAACTCTCTCCAAGTGAGGGAGTCTGCTGGGGAGTGGTTTTCTCCTAGAGAAAGTCCAGCACCAGCTACGAAGCTTTGAGAATTCCTGATCCGGCCTATTGCCAAGGCCCAGAAGGGAGGTGAAGCATCGATGGACTGTGCTTGTGAAGGTGTATACTCCTGGGTAGAACATGCATGTGGGGAATGAGAGTACATGAGTAGTGGGTGTAAGAAGGCTTCTAGGAGAATCCATCTGATTGCTCTGTGCAGTTTTCCTGTAACCTCAGCCTAGTATAGCATTCCCTTACCTTGGGTGGAGCTTAGTCCCAGCTCGGGGGTGACCAGCTGTTGAGCGTGATGAGCAGTGAGGTCTAAGGCTAGGAGGTTCATGGAAAGTCTGCATGTATTTGGTGGAGTTACTATAGTTTCAAAGATAAGTATATGCATGTGTTTAATTTCAATTAAAATGCTTGTTTGTGATGCTTGCAATATTATCATGTATTCCACTGCAATGATATTTACTGTTGATTCCATTAATTCTGTATGTTAGTAGTAATTATATGTTCACTCTGTTAAGCCATTTAATTTCAATTAAATGCATACTATATAAGTATGAGAATGTTGTCACGTAGTAGCGTTTCCCAACAAGTGGGTTGATGGTCGAGGTCGTTACAATATGGTATTAGAGCCCAAGGTTTAAATGTTGAGCCTAGATGGGTTGGATAAGTGGTTTTTGGACCCAAGGTTTCGAGAGGAAATTGTGTCTGGAGGACTAATTTTGAACCATAGAAGGTTTCTAAGTGCCAACGGGCTACTTGGCCATGTACAAAGCTCAGGAGAGTAGAGATGAAATAAAACCATAGCATGTAATGTCCCCATTTTGGGACATTATAATTTTACAGTGTTATGCCTACCAGAGTAGCCAGATAGGGGTGACAGAGAGTTTGAGAGATATTGAGGGGTTTTATTGGGCCTGACTTGCATTGTTCATCATCAGGATACATTCCGCACAACTTGGCTTTGGTTTCGTTGCATTCCGACGATTTCCGTAATTTTGAGTTATTATGGGTCATATCTTAATTAAATTCACTAAGAAGGTCATAATGAGAATATTACGTGGAGAAACCTCTTAGTGTAATAGCTCATCGAAATCGAGAAGAAGAGCACTACAGGATAAGATGATGAGAAGTGACCTTCAGTGGCCAGATAAGCCATAAGGATGGATAAATCACTTTTTAGAGGTAAAATGGTTAATTAATTAATTAATTAATTAAGTGATTTAATCAAGGAATAATAAAATAAAGTAAAATTCACTTGGAGGGAAAAGGTCAACAACGAATTAGGGTTTCAGTAGTGAATTAGGGTTTATAAAATCTATAAGAGAAGGGTTAGCAACCTAATGCATGATTATGAATATTATGACTTGTCATTGAGGAGAGAGGTGCATCTCAGGAGAGATAGTTTAGTGGATTCCAGGAGGAAGACACCAGTTGGTTGATTTAAGTGTTTAGAGACACACCCTAGTCACTGGGAATATCACACAGGTCTTCCATCGTTCTTCAACAGTAGTTACACAGGGTCCAACAACAAGGGCACACTTATCCAGGGTGAGGGCGCAACTCTTAAGGAGGTTAAGTGGATCGACTTGTCCCATCCGAGTGGAGTTATGAGATTCCCCTCCGACCCAGTTGAGAGGAAGGAAAGGAACATATTTTTTGTAATTCATCGTCAGATTCTGACAGAGGAATCATCTAGGGTGCATTTTCTAGACTTGGAAGTGTGCTACTTTTGGTGGACACATTTGGGGTTCCCGAGCGAGCATCAGATTAGATTCAGGGAAACCCTTTCGACCCATTTCCTAGTATACCAAGGCGATCATTTTGAGATACATCTCAACCGATTCCAATGGTGGAATCACTAGGGTGCATTTTTCCAGTGAGAGAGGGGTGCATTCTCCCACGGGGATCCATCTGGGGTTCAGACCCACCAGCAAAGGGGTCGGTTAGTTACTAGGCCTGAGAGCTAGAGAAGGGTGCACCATTTGGGATATTTTCCAGGCCATTCTGAGGGGTATAGCCACCAGGGAGAACTTTCCAGACTTCCAGCAGTTACCATATGAGTTTCCATAGTTCCATCTCATCCATTGATCCCACAATGCTCATCTATTATCGGGTATTGTCATTTAGTTTGCTTATTGTATTCCGGCTAAGATCCTTTTTTCTTTTGATCTAGCCAAGTGATTTATTTTATTTAGTCGTATTTGGCCTTTGTACTCCACAGAGATATCATAATATAAACTTCGTAGTCCTTTGTCGCACTTGTTATTTGTATGATCATTTATATGTTGTAAACGATTAATCCTACACACACATTAGCATCATTTCCTAGACTAGCCAAGTCAGGAAAATTACACAGTCGACATGGAATTTGACCACAGAGATAGAGGGAACTCAACACTTGGGGTGTTGGAGCCGTAGGATCTGTTCAGAAAGAAAGGAAAAACCTTTATGACCGTTAGATCTGGATAAGGTGCTGGGAGGATATCTGAGAATCCATTCGGGAGTTCGACTGTCAGGAAAAGCGAGGTACGCTGAGGCATAAACCCCCGAAACTGAAAACTATGAAGTCCCGAGAAGATCTACACCGTAGATCTGGTAAAACGATCTCGTCCGTTGGATCGAGCATAAGATTAGAGAGTAATTTCGGGAGTTCAACTGTCGGGAGAAGTGGGATGTGTTGATGCACAAACTCCCGAAGCCCAAAATTGTGAAATCCTGAAGAGCTAAAGCAGTGGGTCGGGTTGACATCACGTGGATGGGTGTGGGTCCATGGGATGTGTGTCATGTGCCAGTGGGCCCCAAAGGAAAAGTAGACGTAGTGGGGCCATATGGCGTCACCTGAGTTAACGTGGACCTTATTAAGTAAACCACGTGTCACCACTATGGTTGGTGACAGCTATGCTATGGGCCCGGTGGCTAGAAAGGTCAAAAGTTCGGAAGTCAGGAGTTTGAGAGGGAAGCGAGTGTGAGAGCCTCTAGGACAGAAATCTCGAAACCTTGAAACCTGAAACCCAAAAGTTTTGATTAGAGAACCTTGAGATCTAGTGCTTGGTCATGAACCATGGTCACATGGGTTTGGAAACTGAGAAAAAAAGGGCTATGGTCTGAGTGCACTACAGAGACGAGTAGAGCTCGAAAACTTCATGTGAACTGAACATTTTATTTAATCAAGTTTTGTATGAATGTTGTGGGATTGTTAAGGAATAATGATCTGACAAATTCTGGTTGTCTGCACATTGTGATGCAGAATTTCAACAAGCACCAGAACCAAATAGAATTTCCACTGAGTGAAAAATAAATGGAAAGGGCTTGGACTGCTTCAAGTTCCTAGGATGAAGCAAAAGGAATGGATGTTCATTTGGGTGTTGAAGGATCAAAATCCAATGGCCATGGAGAAGAGATAGATAAGGAAGGAAACATAAGGAATATCATTGAAGGATTGCAAATATATGCCTAAACTCACCAAGAAGATAGCAGAAAGTTTAGAAAATCTCAGGAAAACAAGGAGAATTCAACATAAAGTTGTTAAAGAGTTTGGAGAGAATAGAAAATAATTTGGATAAGGAGAGTGACTCGAGCAGAATAGGGAGTCACCAGACGTCTGAGGGAAGGAGGTCAAGGAGTGTGGGTAGACACCATAATCACTCCCAAGGTTTCTCCAAGAGAAGGACACACAGTAGTTCAAGCCCATCCCTTACCAGAAATCACAAGAGATATGGGGTGGATGAATTGAAAGGAGAGATGAATAAGATTAAGCCTCCTACGCTTAATGGAGAACATAAGAAGGAGGAAGATGATGAAACATGGTTGCTTGGTATGAGGAAATACTTCCAACTACAAAATTATTCCTCTCATGCGGAAGGAAGAATTGCGATGTATCAATTGAAAGGAAAAGCATCCATGTGGTAGGATCAACTTGTGCAGGTGCAACACATTAGAGAGAAATATATCACTTGGAAATAATTCAAGAGGTATTTCAAGAATAAGTATTTGACTAAGAGATATTATGATAGAAAGATGAAGGAGTTCTTGGAATTGATTGGTGTGAATGTAGGTTTTTGGAATTGTTGAAGTATGTTCCATTCATCAAAGAAGAAACTGTCAAGATTCAAAGGTATCTGAGTGGACTGCCACCTTCCATTGGTGACAAGATCTAATATGATGACCCAAAAACCATGGAAGAAATGATAAGAAGATCGAAATGCTTATATGAGAAGCAAAGAGAAAATCCTACCTTTCGAAAGGCTTGGGACGACTAGAGGAAGTTCAAGAAAGAACAGAGGAAGAAGGGAAACAAACCTCCCTTTTTTAGAAATAATCCTCAAGGACAACCATCGTTTAGAGAGCCAAGAATGGATGAATTAGGGGAACAAAGGCCAAGACAGATGCTCATTCAGTGTTGGGGCTGTCAGGGAAACCATAAGTACAAAGATTATCCCCACCAAAATGGCAAAGTGAGAGTTGTCCATAATGTTCAAAAATCTAAAACAGTGGAGGGCATGGGTAGTAGAATGCCAAGGATCTATGCATCCCTAGACAATAAGCAAGTTGAATTTCAATTGCACATGATTGAAGTATAAGGTATGATTAACAACCAACCATTTACTATTTTAATTGATTCAGGGGCTAGCCATAGTTATGTAGATCCTAGAGTGGTGGAAAATTTTCATCTGTCAAGAAGCAAACATGAAAAGTCTAGGTTAGTGCAGCTGGCTATAGGAACCAAGAGAAAAGTCATTGAGTTAGTTAAGTCTTGTCCAGTGGATATGAAGGAATTGAGCACAAAGGTTGAATTGAATATTCTGCCTTTAGGGTCTTATGACTGTCTAATTGGGATGGATTGGTTGGACTAGCACCATGCCATATTGGACTGTCATAACCAAGCATTCACTTTCCTAGATGAGGAAGGGAATCGAAAAATATTCCAAGGAATTCCCACAGTTGTTGCTATCAGAGAAATCTTAGCAATGCAACTGAAGAAGTGTTATAGAAAAGGTTGTCAATTATTTGCAGCCCATGTGGAGGAAGCAGCTAGGGATGAAGTCTCAAAGATTGGAGATCATGTGGTACTAAAAGAGTTTGAAGATGTATTTCAGGAGGTACCCGGACTACCTCCGAAGACAGATATTGATTTCTTTGTAAACTTGATGCCTGAAGCAACTCCAGTGTCAAAATCTCCTTACAGAATGAGTACGCCAGAGCTGAAAGAGTTGCAATTGCAACTTGAAGAGATTCTGAAGAAGAGGTACATACACCCAAGTGTGTCACCTTGGGGAGCCCCAGTCCTATTCATGAAGAAGAAGGATGGAACGCTGAGATTGTGTATCGATTTCAAACAATTGAACAAAGTAACTATGAAGAACAAATATCCTTTGCCGAGGATTGATGAGATATTCGATCAATTGAAGGGTGCAAAGATATTTTCGAAGATAGACCTCAGGTTGGGATATCAATAGGTAAGGATAAAGGATGAAGACATCAGCAAGACCACCTTTAGAACAAGGTATGATCATTATGAGTTCACATTGGTGCCATTTGGGTTGTCAAATGCACCTGTTGTTTTTATGTGCCTGATGAATGGTGTATTCAGGAACTATCTAGACAAGTTTGTCATAGTCTTCCTGGATGACATTTTGGTGTATTCCAAGTCAGAGGAAGAGCATGAAAAACATTTGAGGATGGTGTTGCAGGTACTAAGAGAGAAACAATTGTATGCCAAGTTGAGAAAATGCTCGATTTATCATGAGCAGATCCATTACTTGGGGCATATTATTTCGAAGGATGGGATAGTTGTAGATCCTGAGAAGATTGAGGCCATTAGAGAATGGTTAGCATGAAATAACGTGACACAAGTTGGATCCTTCATGGGATTAGATGGTTATTATAGAAGGTTTATCGTAGTGTTCTCAAGGATAGCTCACCCTATCACTTCCTTGCAAAGGAAGGAGAAGAAGTTTCAGTGGACAAAGGATTGTGAGAAGAGATTTCAGCAATTAAAGCAACTGTTAACCAATTCTCCAATCTTGAGGATTGCAGATCCAAAAGAATATTTCATGGTGTGCACTAATGCATGAAAAGAAGGACTGTGAGGGGTCCTCAGTCATAATGGATTTGTAATTTGTTATGAATCCAGAAAGTTGAAAGAGCACAAAAGGAACTATAAAACTCATGATTTGGAGTTGGAATCCATAGTACATGCTATAAATAAATGGAGGCATTACCTCATGGGAAGGAAGTTTAAACTGAGAACATACCATAACGGTTTGAAATATATGTTTAATCAACCAACCTTGAATGCTAGGCAGAGTAGGTGGCTGGAGTTTCTGTGTGAGTACAATTTTGATATCAAGCATATCAAAGGGAAATAAAATAAAGTGGTTGATGCACTCAGTAGGAGAGTGCATGAATTACATGCTATAACCATTATCATGTGCCGAAATGATATTAAAATCATCATTTTGGAGGCTACAAATATAGATTTGCAGGACAGGGATTTGGTAGCAAAGCTACAACAAGGTAAGATGCCACAGAAAATGGAGAGTTATAAATTGGAAACTGATGGAATACTTATGTACAAAAACACAATTTATGTACCTAATGTTCAGGATTTGAAACTTGTTATTTCACATGAAATGCATAATGTGCCTTATGCAGGGCACCCTGGATATCAGAAAACCATGGCAGAAATCAAGAGCCATTACTTTTGTCCAGGTATGAAGAAAGAGATTGTTGAATACATTGCCATATGTATGGAGTGCCAAAAGGTTAAAGCTGAGAACAAACACCCAACAGGGTTGCTGCAACCTTTAACCATTCCTGAGTGGAAGTGGGAAGTAGTGACAATGAATTTCATCACCGGATTGCCCAGAATAGGTAAGCAACATGATTCAATTATGGTGGTGGTGGAAAATCTTACGAAAGCTTCCCATTTCATTCCATTAAAGACTACTCACAAGGCAGTGGATGTTGCTGACATCTTTGTGAAGGAAATAACATGCTTGCGCAGAATCCCTAAGACAATTGTGTCTGACAGAGACCCAAAATTTACCTCAAATTTTTGGAAGGGGTTGTTCAAAGGATTCATAATGAATTTGAAATTTAGCACAACTTATCATCCTGAGACTGATGGGCAGACAAAGAGGGTGAACAGAGTAATAAAAGACACACTAAGGATGTATGTGATGGACAAACCATTGAAATGGGAAGACTACCTGCATTTGGTAGAATTCACCTACAATAATGGGTATCAAGCATCATTGAAGATGATCCCATTTGAAGCACTTTATGAAATAAAGTGCAATACTCCGGTAAGCTGGGATAATCTAGCTGACAGGGCAGTAGTTAGGCCAAATTTTCTCAAGGAAATGGAAGAACAAATGCTAAAAATTAAGAAAAATTTAAAGGTTGCCCAATACATGCAAAAACGTTATGTTGATAAGAACAGAATCCACAGAGAGTTTAAAGTGGGTGATCATGTTTTCCTGAAAGTAAAAGCCAATAGAATTTCCCTGAAGCTGGGAAACTACACCAAGTTGGCAGCCAGATTTTGTGGGCCATTTGAAATCATAGAAAGGATTGGGCCAGTTGTGCTTGCATTACCTGCATCCATGAATGTACATATTGTGTTTCATGTTTCATTGCTTAAGAAATATATACCTGATGCTAATCATGTAATTGATTGGAATGTGATTAAGGTGGAACAAGAAGGTGTCCTACAAGTGCATCTAGTGCGCATATTGGACCAGAAAAAAAAACAACTCCAGAATCGAGCTATAGGGCTTGTAAAGGTCCAATGGACCTGGTACGGTCCTGAGGACATGACTTGGTAACATGAAGATTCTATGCAAGTAGAATATCCGCATCTTTTTGAATATTTTAGAAATCTTACTAATGTTGTGTAAAAGTTGCACTGAGGACAATGCAAAAATAAGGGGAGGGGATTGTAATATTCCCAAGGACGAGCCCTGTTGTGATCATGTTTATGAATTGTAAGTCATGTTTTGTAGGCTGGTGAGCCAAGTATTGATAAGTTGGTGGAATTATGTGTTTATTAAGCCAGAGAGCCTAAGTGTTAAAGGCCAGGAGCCTTTTTTTGTATATGTAATATGCAGAACATTAATAAAGATTAAACATCGTTGCGTGCAGACCGACCACGAAGAAAGAGTGATGGGGGACTAAGCTTCCACAAGGTGGGTAAGGGAAAATGGGCTGAAAGGTTGGAAAGAGAGGCTAAATGTTGAGCCTAGGGGACAATCTTAGGTGTTTAAGTCCTTAGGAATAATAATTTATTATTATTCCAAAATTTATGTGAAAGGTATGTCTTTATCCTAAGTTCCTGGAAGGGGGAATGTGTGAAAGAGGGAGTGCATGCCTATGGAGTGCATGCAGCCTCATGGGTGACATATGTCGACCCAGGCACATGTAATTTAACCCAAGAATTGAGCCGTGAAGGGGGTTCGTTCCCCATTCTGTCGTCCATTATCTGAACCGAGGGATCTTTGCATCTGAGTTCCATTAGCCTCACACAGCTCTGAAAACCAAAGCCTGTGATGTTTTTTTGAGGAAAAAATGCACCTTTATCTGAACTGTTGATTCTATGTTCGACCTCTGCATGAATTTCTTGTCACACATCTTGCAAATTGGTGTTACCTGAACCGTGTTGTGTTTTAGTGGCATGTTTTCATTTCTTGTTTACACTCCCCATTTTCTTGTTGCTACTGCCACCCATGAGTTGATGAAATTTGTTGTTGCTGCTATCACCTGTGAGTTGACAAAACGTTGATGTCGTTGTTGTTATCTTGAACTTTTAGGAATTGAATTGGGTACTCATGGAAGAACTGTGTGGTCAAGCCCGTGGTAGAAGAGACAGATTTTTAGGCCTGTGAGCAACTCTCTCCAGGTGAGGGATTCTGTTGGGGAGTAGTTTTCTCCCAGAGAGAGTCCAACACCAGCTACGGAGCTCTGAGAATTCATGATCTGGCATGTTTCCAAGGCCTAGAAGGGAGGTGAAGCACCGATGGACTGTGCTTGTGAAGGTGTATACTCCCAGGTGGAACATGCATGTGGGGAATGAGAGTCCATGAGTAGTGGGCATAAGAAGGCTTCTGGGAGAATCCATCTAATTACTCTATGCAGTTTTCCTGTAACCTCATCCTAGTATAGCATTCCCTTACCTTGGGTGGAGCTTAGTCCCAACTCGAGGGTGACCCACTGTTGAGCATGATGAGCAGTGAGGTCTAAGGCTAGGAGGTTCGTGGAAATTCTACACGTAGTTGGTGGAGTTACTACAGTTTCAAAGATAAGTATATTCATGTGTTTAATTTCAATTAAAATGTTTGTCTGTGATGCTTGCAATATTATCATGTATTCCACTGCAATGATATTTACTGTTGATTCCATTAATTTTGTATGTTAGTAGTAATTATATTTTTACTCTGTTAAGACATTTAATTTCAATTAAATGCATACGATATAAGTATGAGATTTTTTATGCATAGTAGCGTTTCCCAACAAATGGGTTGATGGCCAGGGTCATTACACCGACACTTCTAACAAGGATACAGGAAAAGAGGAACTAGAATAATCAAAATGTTCGATGGATTGATACAAAAACTCGAGATGATGGGAAGAAGATAAATATAGTTACTCTAGGAGGAACTAAGATAGGTGCAGATGCAATGAATCGGAAATAGAACCAACACCAGTGGGTTAGAAAGAATACAACACCTAGACAAAAATTTGATGCGCGCAAAGAAAATGAGACGTTCAAGCAGGCCTGATAAGAGATTTTACAGGAGAATATTGCTTCTACTTCAGGAACAAATCCAGGAGATGATGTACCAGTATATGACATGCCTCATTTATTTGATCAGAACAACAGAGATCAAAATTCATAACAATTAATTAATCTTAGAAATTTTTGGGTTCTTTATTGAAGTTGTTGAATGATAAAAAATCTCTACAAGTGTTACAAAGTTTGTTAGAAAAGTGCAATTCTGGAGAAGAGATGAAACTAGAACAAAATATAGTCAATCAAATTCTTAAGAAGATAAGAACAAACAGGGAATTCAGATCAAATGAAAATATTGGAGACTTTAATATGGGGGACGTCATACAAGATCTAGGGTCTGAGGTAAATGTCCTACCTAAGAAGACATGGGAATCCATGGGGGACCCTACACTAGGGTATTCACCTATTCATTTTAAATTAGAAAATCAACATAGAGTGGTACCAATTGGTAGATTGAAAGGAATGCCAGTGGATTTAGATGGTGTGCACACTACGACAAATTTTGAAGTGATTGATATAGTGGATAACACTACACCTTATCAAGCATTGTTGGGATTGGATTAGGCATTTGACAATCAAGATATTATTAACTTGAAGACTAGGAAAATGATTTTTGAATCGAGATAGTACAGAGTTATAGCACCACTAGATCCTTCATAAGGTGGAATATATGTTGAACAACCAACATAAAAATTTATCATGAACAAATTAAATCAGTTTGATAGAAATACCGTGCATGAGGAAGATTACATTAACCCAACAATAGATGAAATGCTTAGCTAGATAAGCATTAGTTCTTGTGCTTCAGATTATGATATAGGATTAGAGGATTGGAAACAAGGCTTACATGAGATATCTACCCGAAGATGTGCAAGATTGGCATGCGCACTAAGATGGATTGGATCAGAGGTAAGAGAACCTCCAAATTTTTATGGTCAAAATGATTTGGAAGAATTTTTAAGAAATGTTGAGTTAGATGTTTTGGAAAATCAAAGGTTATTAGTTTTATATCTTGCATTAAAATAAACACTTGCACATTGGTGGGGTATTCATAAATACAAGATCAATGACTGGTATCAATGCAAGAGGTTACTACGCATTAGATTTGGCGCAAAACATGAGAATAAATATTTGTAGAAATATGGTGGAATGGGACAACCAAAAATATAGATAGATGCATAAATCAATGGAGACTGGTACCACGAGAGGAATGTCCACATCACTTCATTCATACATTAGAAGGCATCCCAAGGAATCGGTATACATAATTGGAACTACATAGAGGAACTACAGATTGGGAAGAGTTGCAATAGAACTTTGTAATTTAATTTACAATTGAGCATGAGAATCCAAAGGTAGATGCAACACTGAAGTTGGTAAAAGAGAGGATATTTGAAGAACATAAAGTTAAAATTGTAATATCTTATCATAATCAGAATCAACAGATAGTCATACAATTTCTACATTGTTACCACATCGCAGAAGATGATCTAGAAGAACAAAACTTGTGTGATATTCAGATAACATAATTTGAGGGAGAAAGAGAAGTAGAAGGACCACAGTTAGAGTCAAAATATTTTGATGCACCACTGAAGACAAAGAAAGTAACTATTGGAACATAAGAGAGTATGAAGATTGCAATTATTGGTGACAATTGGGATAACCAAACTGTGGGAAGAATAACAAAATTACTACACAAGTATAATGATCTATTTCCAACAACATTTTCATAGATGAAAGGGGTACCAGGAGAACTTGGAGAAATGAAGATACCTTTGAGACTAGATGCCAGACCAATACAATAGATACCCTATAGGTTGAATCCAATGTATAAATAGAAATTTAAGGCATATATTGATAAGATGTTAGAGGTTGGTATAATAGAACCTCTTGAATAATTTGAGTGGATTATCCCCATGGTAGTTCAAGAGAAGATGCAAGGGCGAATAAGGATCATGTAGACTTGAGGAATTTGAATGAGGTCTGTCTGCATGATCCCTTCCCTACTCCATTTACATATGAGGTATTGGAGAATGTAGGAGGACAAGAAACATACTCATTCACTGATGGATATTCAACGTATCACCAGATCAAGATAGCACCAGAGGATCGTCATAAGACTACATTTTCCATAGATTGGGGGTCATATCAATATGTAGTGATGCATTTTGGGTTGAAGAATGCCCTTGTTATTTTCTCAAGAGTAGTGGTAACTACATTTAAGGATTTCATACATAAAATTTTGGAAGATTATATAGATGATTGGATATTATTTAGCATATTGACATATCATGTTAAGGTTTTAAGATTGATGCTAGACAAGTGTAGACAGTGTAAAAATTCCTTGAATATTAAGAAATGCATATTCAACGCACCATTTGGAATTTTTCTAGGGCATGTGGTGTGTAAGCAAGGTCTGTTGGTTGATCCTATGAAGATTGATGTCATTGTTAATTTACCACCACCTAAGTCAGTGTGCCAATTAAGAGCTACACTTGGTCATACAGGTTACTATAGGAAGTCCATAATGAGATATTCACAGATTACTGTGCCCATGGAGAAATTTTTAAAGAAGGATATCAAATTTCAGTGGAACGAAGAGCGCCAACAAATTTTATATATCTTGAAGGAGAAAATGGTGACATCGCCAATTTTGGTGTTTCCAGATTGGTCAAAGTAAATCCATGTTCATGTGGATGCCTCTTCAATATCCCTTGGAGCAATATTAAAATAGCCTGGAGGATGTAATATATATCACCCAATAGCATTTGCAAGAAGGAGGCTTTGATATTCAGAATAGAACTACAATACAATAGAAATAGAAGGTTTGTCTATGGTGTATGAATTGCAGAAGTTTAGACATTATTTGTTAGGCCAACATTTTAAAATGTTCACGGATCACTTTGCTCTTAGATACCTAGTCAACAAGCCAGTGTTGGGGGGTAGAATATGTAGATGGTTGTTGTTATTTCAAGAGTTTTATTTTGAAGTAGTTGTGAAACCTAGAAGATTGAATGCAGGGCCATATCGTCTATCTATGATAACTAATGGAGAGGAACCAAGCAGCTTGGAGGACAACTTTCCTGATGCATGACTATTTTCATTACATATTGTTGATTTTTGGTGTAGGCCTATTTTGGGGAGAAAATCCAATTTTGAAGCGTGCACAATATATGGGAAAAACAACATGGTGAAGATAAAGGAAAAGTAGTGTTGGTCCCTTCGTTTTTGGGATAAGGAATTGCACAAGGTTTGACTAAGAACGAGTTGTGCAAGCTTCAGAAGAAGCTAGACATGAGAGAAATAAAGAGTAATCGAAAGTAGTTGCGAAAGTCAACACAAATCCATCTAGGAAACACACGGTTGCAACAGAAAAAGGAATCATGCAAGCCGAGATGGAAGACACAACCTAGCTATATATAGGGATGAACATAATTGTAAAAGGGTTTTTGTTGTTAGCAAATTGAGTTTTAGTTATTGGTTGTGAAAATTCGAGTCAAGAAAATTCATGAGTCTGTAATGTAAGCAATCTAGCTGTCTGAGAATTGGAACTCTACAACCTGAGTCCAGAGTCAAGCATCTGTACATAAAACTATTGAGTATTTATCAGTTTGTAACTAAAGAAAGAATCTGAAGCTAATATGAAGAAGAACCAGAATTTTCAAAATGATGTGTCTCTGTTTGTTTTACTTATGCATTACAATACTTCTTTATGCTCTATAAGTTCTACTTGAATGGTTCTATGTTGAAAATCTTGTTCATAACGTAAGTAGGTTCAATTATTGCATACTTAAGATTCAAATCTGTTCATGTCTTCTACGCAAGGTCAAGATGAGTCCCGAAGGTTATGTGGATCCTCCTAAGTCTTTTCCTTACCCTTCCCTATCTTTTTGTCTCAGCAGTGCTTCGGGTGAGACTTCTTCTCTTCAGAGGAGATGAAAATTCCAACTCTCTAGACTACGTGGTACCTTTTGTTGGTAACCTGAGAAGGACCTTGGTCTAATCAAACTTGCGCCAACAAAATGGTTTTGTTGTCGGGACCTACGTAAGAAGGGAACCTGTAGGGAGAATGCTTCTGTGGATCCAAAAATATAGTATTGACCAATGGTGGGAAAGAAATTGTGACGCTTTCATATGGAAAGAAGCGGAACTGAGAGGAAAATCGGTGGAAGACACTCGTGAAGAAATCCTTTACTCAGAAATATCGAGCGACCAATATGAGACTTTCTGGGTTAAGTTTCCAGAAGAATGTTTCTACTGGATAAAGAGGCTCCAAGAAGCTCCAGAGTTCCAAGAATGAGTCAAGAGGATCCGTTCTTGGGACACCAAAAATATAGCAGCACTTCAGAGGTTGGATCGTCTAGTCACATGGGCAGTCGATTTCTAGGTCAATACCACACTAGAAGGATATATTATCGAATTTGAAGCTGAGAACCGCCATTCTTTTTTGCGAGTAGAGGCGAGTTTCAAGAAATATGCAAGGGGAAGACTGTTGAGAGAAATCCCCCTGTGGATTAAGGTTTTCTTGATGGAAGAGGGGATGCTGACGATGTCCCCAATTGATATGGCAGCATAAACACCCTCACTTGGGGTAGGGCAAGGTCAAGGTAGAGTCATGGCATGAGAGAGGGGAAGGGTTATTTGACAAATGGGGGGGAAACAACAAGAAACATACTTAAGAGACAAGCGAGACTTGAAGAGAGACGCCATAGTTGAGAAGTGGTGGTACAACAAGATCAAGAAAGCAGCAAGACAGTTCGAGAAGTTGAGGAAAGAAGTCAGATCAGGAGAGGTAGAGGAAAGACATATGGAAGAGTTGCAGAGGATGAGAAGACAAGAAATATTGGCCAATCAAAGATTAAATGAGAGAGAATTGAAGAGACAAAGAACTCCCCAGGAGGTTGGACAAGAAGGGGAAGGTTCATATGTAAGTGAGGAAGAAGCTGACATGAATCTTGAAGACAAAAGAGAAGATTCAGCCCCAACAACAAGAGAGATAGAGAATTCGGCCAAAGAGATCACCCCAGTGGAAGCAAATGAGACCCCCCAGATCAAAGAAAATCACCCCGAAGACAGTGGCGCCAGCCCCAAATTGCCCATACCCCAAGTGTCTTATATACAAGTGGTAAGTTCGATATTACCTTCTCATACTAGCTCTGTTCTAGTGCAATTAGTCAACTAGCCAAAACCAAGAAGTGCGAGTACAGGGAGGATATTGGGATCCCCTGGTAGATCACAAGCACCACTGTTAGGATTTATATTGATAAGAACAACAAGGTCAGTAATGGATGGCCATGCAGGAGGTTCGATTTTCTAATACCCAGAATTTTGGGGTAAGGGAGATGAAGACATTGAGCAACATTGGTTCTTGTGCGAAGCAATATTGAGATCCAGAGGGACTCCAGATGTGAATAAGTTGGTTAAGTTCCATACTACCTTGAGAGGTCACACTCTCAAGTGTTACATGAATATCATTGAACCAGGAGTGCCAGGAATACAAGGTCAAGCGTTCACTCCTTGCTAGGTACGGACAAGGTTCATAGCAGACTTCAAACTACCTCAGTCAGAACAACATGCTATGTCTGAGTTGCGTGAGATCCATCAAAGAGAAAGTGAATCCGCCTGGGAATACAGCTAAAAGTTCAAAGATGCTATAGGGAGGTTGGCACATCCAATCCATGAATAACATCAAAGGGAGTGGTACATTCAGGGGTTTTTGCCTCTGAATCAGATTTTGCTAACGCAACAACAGATAGCCACTTTAACAGATGCCTTGGAAAAATTGATGAACATTGAAGCCATGGCGAGATACCCTGGGAGCCTGAGAGTGACTAGACCCCCAGCAAATGTGAATATGTCATAACTACAAGGGAAAATATCGACGCTTACAAAAATGATTCAAGAGCTGACAATACCCAGACCAGGACGACCACAGGTTTGGTGCACCAAATGTTACACAAAAGGACATCTAGTGAATGAATGTCCGTGAATAAGGTGAATGGGACCTCCATAGAATCATATGATACCCCCAGCAGGACCCACGAGAGGATTTACACAAGTGTCAATGAACTTACCATTCCATAACCCACCCTATATCAAGCTTTCCTAGGAGGATGAGAAACACCAACAATTGAGTAGTGTGAAATTTGTCGAATCCATGGGCATGGGCCAAGAAAGTGCCCCATTATGAAAACATATTCGACAGTACCAAACATAGTGAACTTTGAATTATGTGCATCTACCACACATACTACCAATCAATGTAGGGTGTTGGATGTACTTGCAGACAGGTTAGACCGAACAACATTCAAGTTCAATGAAAACCCCCAGGGACCAAGAAGAAGTTGAGGAGGTGGAGCCGGAGGAGACTTTGGAGGAGGAACAACCTGGGGAAGAGGGCCAAGAATATTTTATAACTGTGATGAGAAAGGTCACCTGGCTATATACTTCCCTCATCCAAGGTGGCCATGGTGCTCTCACTGCAGAACCAACATGCGCGCAACTAAAGACTTCCCAGAGTTAATTGCAAAATGCGAAGATAGAGTATGAAAATGAGGAAATAACATCATCAGTTCATAAATCAAGAGAGTTATTAAGGGACAATTGCCCAATATTAATATCGTTACTTGAGGAGGAGCAAAGACAGGAGTTGATGTTGATACTCTACCCTAGATCCAGAAAGCAGCACTCAAAGAAGACAAGTATGAACTTGTAAAACAAAAGTTGTTCTTTAAATATGCCATAGAATTATTTCAGAATACTCCTATCCTAAAGATGCAAGAGAAACCCCCGTAGCCTATTGTTTATCCTAAGATGGCACAAGTCCCTGCTTCACCCCCTGCACCCAGAAACCTTGTAGTCATATCGAGACAACCTGAGAAACCTCAAAATGTAGTTGAACTTTGGTTTCAATTATTCTCTGACATTATGGGGAATGATCAACTAACAGAAAAGTTTCAAAATGCACTATACCTAGTTTTAGGGAACGAAGAACCCCTAGAAGTAGGAATAATGGATAATCTATTTGAGAAGAGTACCCAGAGAGTGCAACAGAAAAAAGTACAAATGAGAAAATAATTTAGATTAGTATCCCAGTTAGATGAATTCAAGATTAAGGACGTCATGTTGGATCTAGGATCGGATGTGAACATTCTACCTAAGAAGACCTGGGAAGCCTTAGGAAAACCTATACGGACATATTCCCCAATTCAGTTAAGAATGGAAAATCAATATTGTATCTTCCCCATTGGAAGATTGGAGAACGTGGTAATAGATGTTGTAGGAGTAAAGACAATGGCTGACTTTGAAGTCATCAAGATCATGGGAGATAAGGACCCTTACCCTACACTACATTGCATTGATTGGGCCTATGAAAACTATGCAGTGATTGACATAAAGAAAGACACCATGACCTTTGAGGCTAAGGGAATCAAGGTAGTTCAACATTTGGATCCATATGTAGGACCCAGGTATACAGAGCCAATAGAAAATAATATGGAGGGAGAATACTTAGACCAGTTGTACACCGTAACAATAGGAACAAGAGACGACTACATAAATCCTACTGATGATGGATCAGTAAGTTGGAGAAGCATACAGTCAGTAAACGAAGATTCAGAATTGGATTTTGACAATTGGCAACAAGGTTTGTATAAAATATTTTCAAGAAGATGCGCAACTGTCAGAGTAACCATATGGGTTGGGACCGAAGTTAGAGAACAACCAGTATACAATGGCACCTAAGAACTAGACATTTTTCTGATCAACATGGAGGAAAAAGTAGGAGAAGATCAAAGAATATCGGTACTAGATGTATCTTTTCAAAACACCCCTGCCAGATGGTGGGAAAATCATAAATCCTTACTCAGAACTTGGGACGAAGTGAAGCAAGCTATAAAGTATAGGTTGCAAAATAAAGAGTAGCTAGAATCAGAGTTGCAAACGAATCTCCAAGTTGTGCAACTGTTCAATGGAGAATCAGATCCTAGAATGCATATTGAACAGTGCATGACATAGTGGCAAGCTATGGGAATACCCTCTCACTTCTGGGTTCAGGTATATCCCTACTCTCTAGGTCCAATCCCAAAATCTTGGTTCACACAAGAGGAAACCAGAAGACATAACATCGATTGGAAAGCACTAGCAGCTCAATTTTGCAAGGAATTCTCGTTTACAAGTAAGTACCTTGAACTTGAAGTATTCCTGCAAAATATTAAAGAACTTCTCTTTACAGATAATGGTAATCAGAAACCAAACTTAGTGGTATGTGCGAAACATATCCAAGAACTTTGGACTAATATTCACCTGGCCCCAACTGAGAAATCTATAGAATGTTATCAGATTAGCAGAGACTCAAAAATCCTAGAGGACTTAGAGGAATTGAGAAACCTACCAATCAAAGAGATAGAGGGGAACAGAGAAATCCCAAACACCATACCCAACCAGACTGATAGTTCCTGCAATCACCCATTAAAAATGTGCAAAATCAATATAGTGACCACAGAGCAGCCTAAAATAGCTATGGTGGGAGACTAATGGGATGATAAAACCAGTCAAGAAATACAAAGTTTGTTGCGGGAATATGAGGATCTGTTCCCAAAGACGTTCTCAGAGTTAAAGGGGATCAAAGGAGCTATGGGAGAAATGAAAATCAAACTGAAACCAGAATCCAAGCTTGTGAGACATAGACCATACCATCTCAACCCTAGAGTAAAAGAGAAGGTCAAGAAGGAGATAGATAAGATGTTGGAAGAAGGACTCATTTTTGCAGTAGACGAAGCAAAGTGAGTTAGCCCAATAATTATTCAAAGCAAGAAAGGTACATAGGATATTAGAGTCTGTCTAGACTATAGAAGCCTTAACTCTGCCTATGTGCATGACCCTTTCCCAACACCCTTCACAGATGATGTGCTAGAATAGGTTGCGGGGAAGGAAGCATACTCATTCACAGATGGATTCTGAGGATACCACCAAGTCAGAATCGTCAAGGAGGACAAAAGGAAGACCATATTCATAGCAGAATGGGGATCTTTCACATACAATGTGATGCCATTCAACTTAAAGAACGCCCCTGCAGTTTTCTCCATGATTGTAATAGCATATTTTAGAGAGTTTACTCACAAATTTATAGAAGTCTATATGGATAATTGGACAATATATATCCTGCTCAAGGAACATGTAGCGCTACTGCGGCTAATGTTTGATAGATGCAGAGAATTGTAGATCTCATTGAATCTCAGAAAGTGCATCTTCTGCGTACCACATGGGAACTTTTTGGGCCACATAGTCTTCCATGAAGGAGTATTGGAAGACCCGACCAAAGTTGTAGTCATTGTGAATATGCCTCCACCTATGAGTTCTAAATAGTTGTGCTCCATGCTGGGACACACATGTTACTATCGCAGGTTTATTCGAAGATATGCCAACATTATTGCACCTCTAGAAAACCTACTGAAGAAGGTTGAAATGTTCCAATGGAACCCAGAATGTGATAAAGCATTCAAGACATTTAAGGATAATCTCAACACAACACCGATTCTGATATTCCCAAACTGGTAGAATGAATTTTGCATCCATGTAGATGCTTCAGGAATTGCCTTGGTAACTATCTTAATGAAACCTGGAGATGGAGCTATGGATCATCCTATCTATTTTGCAATTCGGAAGTTGTCGCAAGAAGAACACAACTACACAACGACGGAAAGGGAGAGCTTAGTTATGGTTTATGCTTTGCAAAAATTTAAACATTATTTGTTAGGTTCTCATTTCAAATTCTTTACTGATCATTATGCATTGAAATATCTAGTTAACAAACCTGTGTTGGAAGGAAGAATTTGTAGATGGTTGCTTTTATTTCAGGAATTCTCCTTTGAAGTTATCATTAAGCCAGGAAGATGCAATGTAGTACCTAATCATCTATCCAGATTAGATTCAGGGAAAAGTGGCGGAGCAGTAGATGATCAACTCCTAGATGCAGACTTGTTCAGGGTTGAGGCCATACCAGAATACCTGAAGGACAGAGCAGTATTCTTAAGTACAGGGGCCTGCCCAGAGACATATTTTGCAACCCAGAAATGCCACATGGTTGTTAGAGCAACAAATTACCAGCTAATCGCCAGACAATTATAGAAACTAGAACTAGACAGTATCCTCAGATGATGTGTCTTGGATAATGAAAGACAATATAGACTTTGGGAATGACACAACGAATTTCCAGGAGGCCACATAGGAGGAAAGGCCATTGCACTGAATGTTCTCCAATCAGGACTTTGGTGGGAAACAATCTTCAAAGACGCAAAAGTATATGGTAGATCATGTGATGTTTTTCAACGAGTGGGTAAGCCATCCCGATGAGACGAACTACCACTTCAACCAGTTAGATCTCTACAAGCATTCTATAAATGGGTAGTTGAATTCATTGGACCAATCAGCCCCATAGCCAAGCATTAAAAGGCTAGGTACATCATCACTGCAACTAACCACCTTACCTGTTGGGCGGAAGCAGCAGTTGTTCAGGACTGTTCGATCGATACTGCTGCCAGGTTCATCTTCAAGAATATTATCACTCATTTCGGATGTCCTAGGATCCTAAAAAGTGATCAAGGAGCTCATTTCATTAGTAGCACTATAGCGATGCTCACAACAGATTTCTTGATCCAACATCAAAAAAGCAGTCCTTACCACCCACAGGCCAATGGAATAGTCAAAGCCTTCAACAAGATTTTGGAAAGAGGGCTGACAAAGGTCTGTTGCACAAAATGAGAGGATTGGGATGACAGAGTCCCAATAGTATTATGGGCTTACAAAACAACCATAAAAAAAATCCACAAGTACAAATTGTTCTATCTAGTTTATGGGCAAAAGGCAGTGGTTCCTGCAGAATTCATCACCCCAATTTGTATATTTCACAAATCACACATTTTTCAGAAGAGGAATCTATTACACACAGACTTATGGAGTTACAAGAACTTGAGGAGATCGGATTTATAGCAGACTTCCATCAGACGGTGGAAGAAGAAAGACAAAAATCTTGGCACGACAGGCACATTAATACCAAGGTATTTACTCAAGGAGACAAGGTTCTACTCTAGGATAGTCGATACCAAAAGAATCCTAGAAAGTTGTGCATGCACTGGTTGGAACCATTTATCATTGCGGAGATCCAAGCCTCAGGAGTAGTCAGACTCGTGCAAATGGATGGTGTGATGTGACCAGGATGGGTGAATGGCACTTTCCTGAAGCCCTATCTCTCTCAAAATTGAGGAAAATGGATTGTTGCTCTAGTCTGAAGAAGCTTGTACATTAGTTAGATTTGAGTTTTTTTTTTTAATTTTGTAAATTCAGCTAATAAAGTCGATGTGCACAGTATGGCACCATGAAAAATAGTTAATTTGTTGTTTAATTATTTTTTGATACAGAACTAATGACTCAACAATGCAGGATCTGAAGCATACGAGAATCCATTAAGGACAGTCATTAATATGACATGAACCTCCTTTCTGGTCAAAGGGAGGATGAATCTGAATATGATTTGATTCCATGTGCCACACGAACCCAGTCTAGCCACAACCTTTATTGCCATTTAAGTACCCCATCTGAGGTCAGTTAAGACATAAAGTCGCGTAATGAAAAGATGCCATCGGAGTTTGCGTCAAGACACCCACTCGTTAAACATAAAAGTATGAAATCAACCACGTCCCTATCCCACTTATGAAATCATCTCATCGAACAACTCAGACCGAGTTGTGTCCATATTATCATGATGACGAATACTTATTTCTCAAACTTTCCTGTTAATCCAAGTACAAGGCCCTGTGAACTCGCCCAAGACCACATTGTTTCCAAAGAACATAGATATTTCCGAATTCAGTAGAGAGAACTAGTCTGCACAAGTGTGAAATCTGTAATTGTGATCCTAGTCCTTAGCTTTCCATAGAAGTGGGAATGACGAGAGCCACAACAAGTCAAAGTGCTATGTCTAAATAAGTGGTACCGGATGAGCCCTACGACCCACAAGTCGAGGTCGTAGGCGATCTCAAAGGGAAGGTGGAGCATGTTAAGCTAAATAATGACCTAACAGATTCAGTTTTGTTCCCTCAGATGCACACAAATGTCTTTTGGGAGATGGCTCCAAATGGAATCTGAGGTATGCAATTTGTGCCAAAATCAGACTTTGTCAATTTATTCAATTCAACCATCATGAACCTTCAATACCTACCAGTATTCGGTACCACTGGCGAGGTTGTGCGGTGCACAAAATTTTTGATAAGTAAGGTGCACAACAGAAGTCTATGGTTGGATAAAAGATATCCAATCCATACTGAAGACATCCATAAACTTACAGGACTATCCTTCGAAGGAGAGGATGTGTCGAAAGGATTCCAAGGTCCTGGTAAGCATGACAAAAAGAAAGGAGAGCTTAGCCTATATGAGAAATTCAACACAAAGAGGGGGGGGCGCACAACAGTAATCGAACCCATACTACCAGAGACAATATAGACTAACTGTTACATCATAGCCAAAAATTTGATGATATCATACTACAAGGGTGAATGCACGCTATATGCATTATCAGTAGCAAACTTTTGCGCCAATGGTGTTATGTTCAACTCTGAGGAGGAAGAAGAGATGCAACAATTAGAGCAGAAGAAAATATCGACCCTCCATCAGCTTCCCACTGACGTCATGTTTTCAGGTGAGGATGTTAACGATATCCTGAGCATTGTGTTTAGTTCCAAACCATTAATGAAGAGGCCTGGAAATGGGGTCTCGCCGAACAAACCTTTGAACCCCCAACCCCTTGCATTAGCCGCTCCCTGCACTTTCTCAGCGATCAAAGCCAACACTATCATCCACATTCATGATGACCCTAAGCCTGAAACATTTCCATCCACAATTTTCACTGAGCACCCTCTGTCACCACCACCACCCCAGTCACCAACCTTAGAAACCACCAATCCTCCCCAGACCACAAACCCAGAGCCGATGTAGCTCGATCAGCTAGAGCAAGCAGAGCGAGAATTCCTAGGAATAACCCAAGAATTGTCTAATACAACATCAGAAGCTTCTGGTCAAAACACCAAAGTACCAGAGCAGATCATGAAGTTGACTGACCTGAACTCAGATACCCAAGAACAACAAACTGAGCCTTCAACTCAAGAAAAAGACACCCAAACTATGGAGGAGCTACAAGCCCAAAGAAACCAGCAAATCACCTCACCGACCAAGCGTAAGGGTGCCCAAGAAAGAACAATGCATAAAGAATACGCAACAAAAGAGAAGGAGATACCAAAATCTCATAAGGAACCAGAATCAACAATCGGGCAGAGCGCAACATTCAAGCGTGAACAGATGGAGCGGGTTCTCCAAAACCCTTAACAATGTGCAGAACTGATGCAAATATGCATAGCTATAACATAGGTTCTGACTCTTTTACCCTCAGAGATAAGGTTGAGGATAATGCCAGGACCATCAACAGAGGACGAGGCCGATACCCACTCAGAGCATTCAACGGCCAGTGGACTTCCACTGCAGACACGAGCACCCATAGATGCAACCCCTTCATCCGTTGACCTGGTACAGTGGTCAGCAACACAATTATTAGTTTTATATCTTGCATTAAAATAAAAACTTGCACGTTGGTGGGGTATTCACAAAGACAAGATCAATGACTGGTATCAATGAAAGAGGTTACTATGCATTAAATTTGGCGCAGAACATGAGAATAAATATTTGGAGAAATATGGTGGAATGGGACTACCAAACATATAGACAGATGCATAAATCAATGGAGACGGTTACCACCAGAGGAATGTCCACATCACTTCATTCATACATTAGAAGGAATCCCAAGGAATTGGTATACATAATTGGAACTTGTTATCACTAGAAGTCACCTTTGTATTGTGACAGAGGTAAGCCCAGTACCCATCAGTTTATAAGTCACAATGAATAAAATTAAGGATGGTCTAATGGACACAGACTCGGGATAATATCTCTTTAACTCAGAAAACTGGGTTGGCATGCACATGTAGGTGAGGTTTCGATCTAACTTTAGTCAGTAGGTTGTAGTAAAGTGTGAGTGGGGGGAGAACTGATGAGGAAAAGTAGATGTCTTCTGTGGACATTGGGCCTTTCAGCAACCCAAGGAGGAACAATTTAAACACAATAACTTCTCGAATTTAAATCTTGAACAAACTGAAAGGAACTATAACATCACTATAATCAAACTTTCATCATAATGCAGTCACAATAATTCAAGTGAATCAGTCAATCATGAACTCTTTCAACATCAGAGGGAAACAAGAGGGAGTAAGGAAGCTGACTATAATTAAACAAGAAGTCTCAAATGGCCATACATAACCATAGAACCAGAGGCTTCATTAAAAATTTACAATACGGGAGCTTAGCTCAACCATCGACCATAAAAAATATCAAAACTGAGTATTTATACTCAAACAACTTGCTCCCTTCATAAGCACACTCTGGTCACTACATTCAAGGCTTGGTGTCTATGTCTTCTTCTTCCAGGCCACACTTGCATTCTTCTGTCAGACATGATCTCGGATCAGTATGGGTTTTGTAGGAAAATCCGTTGACAGAGGAATTTTGGTTTGAGAATCTGCCCTCCACTACTAGATTTCCCACACTTTTCATTTACGTGGTGAAAGAAGGTTTCAACCACCTTCTTCATTCTCATTAACTTATTTTTTTGGGATCAGGATGTGGCCTGATGCCCATGAACGTTCCAGGAAAACTCATAATCCCTTTCAGTAAATTCTGGCGTCTCGAG
>ML797130.1:203845-236952 GCA_009831015.1 Picea engelmannii
AGTATCTAACAGAACTGCAGGAAGACACCATCCTTGACAGGAGAATGTGAACTTCAAAACGAGGAAATGTGGAGTATCTTCGAGTTGGTATTAAAGGGACGAATCCAAGCAAGGCCAAGTGGATTGAGGTTGGAAGGGTGAGGGAACTCTACCCTCATCTTCGCATACACTGAAAATAGTCTTTTGGAGGTCCAAAAGCTTCCTAATGGGGAGGTGTGATCAGGGGATCAAATTTTGCTCAAACATTCAAAGTGATTGGAATCGCTTCAAACCGGACGAGAGCATAGGTCTCGTCGTTGCGAACCCAACGCAACTCGTTTCGTCTCAAATGGACGTCGGGAGAGAGAGATATAGCGATATGTTCATTAAGTCAAACAGGCAAAAATTTTGATGCTGACTGTACAGTCCGTACAGTCTGACGTGGCAGAGCTGTACGACTGTACGTGTGGTGATGTGGCAGTTTATTATTGGATGACAGGTAGTTGAATGGGAAGACAACACGTGGAACTGTTTGAGCAAATGGTTGGATGCCACGTGGCCCAATCAGGGGCTGCCACGTGGCATCCCGGTAGTGGTTATTATTGTTGTTTGTTAAAATGTATGGAGTCCGTGGGGTTCAACCCCCAGACCTCCCCAATGCACAAACACTTCCACAAACTCCAATGACCAATCGGGCTATCACTTATGCCTTGATATATATATGTTTTGGATTAAATTTAAAGTCGCTTGTGGTATAGTTTTTGGCTGCGACCGGGCCGGGCCTAGCCCAGCCCTTGGTCGCGCGCTTTTCATATGTATGTGCCCACGGGTATATTTATGTATTGGCGTGTGCATTTTGTAATATGGTTCCAACGGTTGTAATATGGTTCCAACGGTTATGTTACCATTTGATATGGACGGAGCCCCATTTATTTAAGCACGCGGTTCTATAACCCATACGCCCAGGTGCTAGGCAAATAGGGGCTGGCGCACCCTTAACCATCCTACGGTTTGCACGGTTGGCATGGTTGCACCCGGTGCTGGGTTTTTATGCCTTATATTGCGTGTGAGCCAGGTTCACACAAGGAAGGGTGCAATTTGTAGATGCAGAGACAACAAGCTTGAAGAGGGAGACTTCCAGGAGGCCTAACTTCTTCGTTTTTCGACCAATTGAGGTGCCGAAAGAGCCCAGACATGGGTTTTTGGACGCTCTGAAGCCATTGGAGCAGTTGGTTTGTCAGTTTGAGCATTGTAAGACATGTTTTTGAGAACTTTGAGTAATTAATAATAATGATCCATTGGAAGCTGGACCAGGAGATGTAGCCCATGAGAAGGGTGAACTCCTTTATCAAATTGTTGTGTTCATGTGCTTATGTTCATTAATTATGCTGCTATCTATGTGTATTTTGCATGAGTAATTTCTTAATCTATGTGTTTCAAACTGATCCATTTGCTTTAAACACATAACATTTACATTGCAAATAATTTCAAGTATTTCAAGTCTTATTCAATTTTAGATCATGGGGTCATCAAAGATCTGGTCATGAGCTTGTTTCAACTACCCATGAAAAGTGTGGTCATGTATATCATGGTGGTTGATGTTCCTCCCAAGTTTGGCATGTTATTGTCAAGATCTTGGATAAAAAGACTTGAGGGAACATTGCAGATGGACCTCACATATGCTACCATTCCTGTGTTTGGGGGGGATCACAAAAGACTATACAAAGAAGCTCAGTTGGCCTACATTATCAGTGATGAAGCCGATCCCACCAATCATCCTATCTTTTCCCTTGATATTGACTTGGGATCTGACTTGTTGCAGCTCACCAACACTCCTGAAGCTCCTCTCCAAATCAGAAAGAAACCTGTTTCTTTTCATGAAATACCTCCCCCAACTACTTCTGTGTGGAAGATGTTCTTTGATGGAGCCTCTTCTAGGGAAGGTGCTGGTGTTGGAGTAGTTTTTGTGTTACCTTGTAAAGAAACCATATCTTTGTCATACAAATTAGAATTTGAAACTACCAATAATGTGGCAGAATATGAAGCTATTGTTATGGGCTTAAGGGCTGCAAAGGACATGGAAATTGAAGAGATAGCAGTGTTCAGGGATGTTGATTTGATTGTCCAGCAGATCAAAATTATATATCAGGCCAAACACCCTCAGCTCCAAAGTTACATAAATGAAGTTTGGGATTTAATTGACAGTTTCTTCCTAGCTTTTAACATTTCATTTGTTCCCAGAGAAGAAAATGTCATGGTCGATTCTCTGTTTGCCTCAACAAGCTAGTTCAGTATCCCACTGCCACCTAAGCTCAGGTATGATGTTGAGATTAGATACAGGCCTTCCGTACTTGATAATATCAAGCATTGGAAGGTGTTTGAGGATGATCTCGAAATCAGAATATTTCTCGAGTCGGTTGATGAGTTCTCTGCATTACACATTGATCAAGATCATGATTCCAAGGGTGACCCTCCCCTTGAAGTATTTTTGAATAAAATTGCTAATCACCATATTGTTCAGCTACCTAGTAATGATATTTCGAAGGGATTGGTTCCTCTGAAAATATTGTTCGATGGGAACGATGTGGTAGTAAAGCTTAAAGGCCCAATTGAGGATGCTGATGTGGCTAAGTGTAATATTGGCACATAGGGGAATCCAAAGTTTGTCAAGTTGTCGAGCAGTCTGTCAAGGGAGCAAAGGGCCGAGTATATTGATTTATTAAAAGAAGTCATTGATCTATTTGCTTGGACTTATGAATACCTCATAACTTATGACACTAGTGTTATCGAGCATAAGATTCCACTGAAGGAGGAGGCCAAACAATTTAGGCAGAAATTAAGATAGATTAATCTTATACTCCTACATGTTATGGAAAGGGAGGTAAAGAAGTTGTTGGATGCCCAGATCATTGTCCCTTTGATATATTCTGAATGGGTGGTCAACCTGGTCCCGGTGAGAAATAAGATTGGGGAAATCAGACTTTGTGTCTATTTCAGGAACCTGAACATGATCTCAAAGAAAGACAATTACCCCTTGCCGAAAATGGAACACATATTACATAGGGTAACTGACGCATCAATGATCTCCATGATTGATGGATTTTCTGGCTACAATCTGATATCTATCCTACCTGAAGACAGAGAAAATGCAACCTTCACCACTCCTTGGGGTACATTCATGTATGACAAAATGCCCTTTGGATTGATGAATGTAGGAACAACCTTCCAGCGAGCCATGGACATCGCCTTCATTGGAGAAAGAGATAAATTTTTGGTCATTTATCTGGATGACATAACAATATTCTCCAAATATGATAAAGAACATTGTCAACATCTGAGGAAAGTCTTCTTGAAATGCAGAAGGTTTGGTCTCTCCCTAAATCCCAACAAGTCTTTATTTGCAATGCAGGAGGGAAAATTGTTGGGACATATAGTGTCAGTTGAGGGGGTCAATATTGATTCTAGTAGGGTAGAAGATATTCAAGCCTTATCACTCCCCAGATCCAAGAAAGAAGTCCAGTCCTTCCTTGGAAAAATCAATTTTCTCAGAAGGTTTGTTTCAAATTTTTCCGAATTGGTGAAACATATCACAACCATGCTCAGGAAGGGGAACAAAGTAAGATGGACTTTTGAGTCCATAGAATCCTTCAACCAAATCAAGAAGGCACTGATTGAAGCACCGATGCTTATCAATCCAGATTATTCCAAGGATTTTCTAATCTTTTCTTTTCTTCAATTGACACAGTGGCAGTTGTTTTACTACAAAAGAATGATGCAGGGATGGAGCAGCCTATTTCTTTTTTTAGCAGAGCATGAAGAGAGGCATATATCAGATATGACATTATGGAGAAGCAGGCCTATGCCCCAATGAAATCTCTCAAAGATTTCAGAATCTATGTCCTGCATTAAAAAATCATCGCCTATGTTCCTTCAACTTCTGGGAAGGACATCCTCATTCAGCCTGACATAGACGGGAGAAGGAGTAAGTGGATTGCAAAAATCCATGAATCTGACCTGGAAATAAAACCCACCAAGCTAGTTCAAGGCCAAGGTTTAGCTAAGCTGTTGGATGAATCTAATTGTAAATCTTTGGGGGTTAACTTCATCAATGCTTGCTTAGAAAATCAACAGGCTAAAGTATCTAATAAAGGCCCTCAGGATAGCCCTCCATTGGTAGAATGTGCCTAGTATAAGGATATTATATATTTCCTTCAGGAGTTGCGACCTCCATATGGTATGGGAAGGAGGAAGGCAAGAGATTTAAATCTCAAAGCAATCAGATATTGCCTTATTGACCAAGTCCTGTATTGGAAAGACTCCCTTGGAGTGCTTCTGAGATGTCTGGACCCACAAGAGGCCTGAAGGATTATGTTTGATTTTCATAGCAGCCTATGTGGGGGGCATCATTTCTAGAAAACCATAGCCTACAAAATACTCAGGTCTGGGTACTACTGGCCTACTTTGTTTACCGATGTCTGTGAGAAAGTCAGGGCTTGTATCTGTTATCTCCTCAAATGTTTTTGTAAATTTTGAGAAGATTCATTCGTTTGTGCTTAATGTGTCATTTTCCTTGGTCAATTTCCATAATCCATATCTTCAAATTTCCCATAAAATCCTCATTCATCATGTTTTATTTAGACCCTTGTGACTCTGTCCTTGACCTGCATTACAAAAGCCTTGTTAAATTTGCCTAAAATTTTAGTTTTTGTGATTTTTCATATTGTCAAATAAAAATTCATATTTTATTTGTAAATATGGTGTGTGCTTAACAAGACCTAGGTATTAAATACTATTCACCAAACCTACGTATTTACCAAAGTCAAACAGTCAATACAACGAGTCACACGAGCCCATCGTTGAGCTAAACCACAAGCTTATTTTTATGCCAAGTCGACAGGTCAAGCCTGAATCTACATGTCACAGCACAAGTCAACACATAGAACCAAGCGATAGCGTGAAGCTATTATTTTCATATATCTCATGCCTTATTGGTAGGGATCACAGGTCACCGAGCTTACAGGAGTAGGTGTTTTGGTAGGTAACTCAGGGAAATGCACTAAGCCATGAGTTAAGCAGGGATCGAGCCACGATTGCAATTGATAGTTCAGGTGCCATATGTCGAGGTTAAGGTGTCACAAGATCATGCAGGGGAGATATGTTTACATGGTTTCAGAATACATTTAATTTACATTTGAAGAGCTCCAATGTCATTGCAAATTTGCTACTGAACGCATTTGTAAATACTAGATTCGGTCAACAAAAATTAATTATTGTTTCTCTAGAATCGTCAAGAGGTGGAAAAACAATAAATTGGCCCTTTAAGAACGAAGAACAGAAGTGGAAAAGGATGTTGTAAGTTTGAGTTTGATTCTTCTTTGGGATATCAGTGTTGGACTTACACAAATAGACAAGTACTTGCTAGATTCTTGAGTGCAGTCGATATTGTAAATTGTGGCATCCAAAATGAATGTGCTCCTGCACATCACTTCTTGTAGAGTACGCCTGTAAGGAGGTTTTCCCCTGAGTTTTGTGCGATGAGGTTTTTGACAATGGTGACTCTTATTCAATGCCTAATCATTCTTCCTAGGTTGGCTATTAGCAGTGGTTACAATGACATTTTACATAAAGGGATTTGAAGAGAATTTTCTTGATATAAAATCATCTTCATTTGAGCTTTACACATGCTTCTGACATTATCCAAATGAATAGATTTATATGGAAGCATGTTCTCTATTTCATTGTGCAGTTGCACATGTGATTCCTAGTTTTCTATGATGCAAGAGGTTGCTGCCTACATCGAGCTCTGGTTCTAGAAGTGAATAAAAAACATAGTCAATTTCCAAAGATGAGGGCACCTTGCATGAATTCTTCCACAAGTATTAGAGTGCTTTTAATTTCCAAGTTATGTGAGTAGATTTTAGTGCTCTTGTAAATGATGTGAGCCCTATAGAGAAGGATTGGGTATTTCATTAACTTATTCATTAACAAGTTTCTTGCAGGTAATGCCATCTGGGTATGTGCACTACAAACAAAAAAATACATGATTGTCCTCTCTTCAAAGATTGTAAGTCAATGAAAACACATGCTAATTGAGATTACTGTCAAAATCATTGCTTGTTGTTGCAGATTCAGAAAGATTGTACAGGAAATGGTGAATTAAGTTCTCCAACACAAATTTGAGAATCCTTGGAAATTATGGAAGAAAACCACCCATGTTCTGGGTTGTTGTTTTTTCTCAAATAGAAAATCTTCTACTTGTCATTTTACTCATGCAAAAATATAGAGGAAAATTGCAGAATTATGGAAAGCCCTTCAAGTAATCCTTATTCAGAATACTAGAACGCCAGATGATGATGAATATAGATATCAGAGTATCAACATGGAAAATCATCACCAATCAAAGCCTCCTACAATAGTTGGATTCTTCATCCAGCTTATACTATGTTTTTGCTTGAAGAAATATCTTTAGAGCAAGCTCCTCCAGATGCAACTATTCCTGAAGATCAGAAAGCTGAGAGAAAATACATTTTGAAGGATAGTTTTAAAACAAAGATTTTGGTGGCTTAGGTGGGCTTTCACAACTATCCTTAGCCACTGAAAGTAGAGCTTTCAGTGGCTTACAAGCTCAGATTTTGGCTCTCTTAGCCACCAAAAGCACAGATATGGCAGAGAGGTATTATTTTTTCACAGATCCGAGTGTTTCTAATCTGAATTCCACAAGTAAGGTTTATGATGCAAGATAAAGATTAAAGGGATTTGTTTTAGTGTTCTGTTCCATATTTTAAGGAAAATTTTAAGGTAAACAAGATAAAAGGCCTTTCTATTTTTTGTCAACAAGCATCCAACTGTCAAAGGATGAGTTCAAGCACTTGATCATCTCATCATGATGTTGAAGATTGTTGAAGATATTGCAGAAGACTATTCGATAGGGGTTTGTCCTTTATGATAGGACTAGATCCTATTCTTCAGAGTTGTTTTGATTATTTTACATTATTAGTATTTTAGATCCATTTTAATAGGATCTAGAACTGTTTTGTAAGGGGTATAAAGCCTATGACTTCTAAGGAAGAAAAGGGTTCGACTTTGAGTTCTAGACTCTATTGTTATTGTGATATAGACATATTCTTTAATATACTTAGCCTGCAATCTTCTTTCATTGTTATTGTCATACTTTCTTTTCATTTCTATTCTATGCGTATGAGCTGAAATTATTTCTGTCTCTGTTTAAATGTCCTATGGTAACTGTCATCTTACCTTTGATTATTAAACAAGAATCATAAGCATCCACTGCTATTTTGTTGACCCATCATATATATTGTTTATGTATGTTCTGGTTAATTGATTGGTTTCTTATCCATTTGATTTACAAACCTATCTGATAATATCTCTTGAAGGCCTTGTACTATTTGAATATAACTAGACTGTCTTGAAGATACAATCCAGTGATTTAGATATTCACCTTGATCCAACCCCACACCCATTATTGAGTAAATAATTACAAAAACAATTAAGTTACCAGGCATCTCTGAGATACAACCTAGGAGAGTTTCCTGGAGTGATAACAATATCAAATGTCAGAAATTCTTGGGAAAGTAGCAACTCAAGTCCCTGCCACTTAAGCCTATAGTAGCTCTAGGTCCCTTTTAGCAGTGGGGCCTAGATTTTATTGGAGAGATTCATCCTCCTTCAAGTGGTCAACAAAGATGGATATTAACCACAACAAATTATTTTACCAAATGGATAGAAGTTATTCCCACAAGGAGTGCTTCTCACAAAGTGATCATTGATTTTCTTGAAGATATTATAACAAGGTTTGGTTTCCCGAACATAATTGTCATTGATAACTCTACATCCTTCAGGGTCGAACCACTAACCAAGTTTTGTGATCAATTTTGGATTTCATTGGTCCACTCTACCACCTTACTATCCACAAGGCAATGGATTGGCAGAGTCCTCTAACAAGAGCATGATAAATATCATCAAAAGGTTGTTAGAGGACAACAAGAAAGCATGGGATTAAAAGCTCAAATTTTCTCCATGGGATAATAGAGTGACAACAAAGAGGTCCCTGGGCATCTCTCCTTTCCAACTGGTATATGGGACTGAAGTAGTTTTTCCTTCTTAGCTTTCCCTTCTTGTAGCGAAATTCCTCCAAGACTGCCAAGAAGAGCCTGATAGCATGATCAAGAGAATTCATCAGCTGGTAGAAGTGCAACAGACTAGAGAGCTGCTTCGGGAAGAAGCGCATGAATGCCAACAGAAAATCAAACAAGCTTTTAACAGAAAGTCGAGAAAAGAGGATTTCCAGATGGGAGATCTAGTACTCAAATGGGATGCACCTAAACAGGACAAGGGAAAGCATGGTAAATTTGAAGCCCTTTGGATTGGCCCTTTCAATATTTCTGAGACATTTCCGAACAATACTTATAGGTTGCATAATCTGAAGGGAGACAAAATTTTTGGTGGCCCAGTAAATGGGCACTTCCTGATTTTTTTTTTTGTTTAAAGTCATAGTCGGCTTCCCACCATTGTCAATATCGTTCATATGTTTTGTGTATATATTTAATAAAAGACTCCACAACCCAACACGAAGGCGCTGAAGTCGCAGAAGGAATTCTTAGAGCCTCGCAAGGAGGACTCTATACCCCATGGAGCCTAATGTTAGCACATAAACTTCTCCAAACCTTAAGGGTCTGTGGTTTCTACCTAAGCCTGTAATTTCGCCTGTAGCTCCTCCCTTTGTAGACCCGATTGTAAATTTTTCCTCTCGGATTGTATTTTTCCTTCTGTTAGCCTTCATCTGTTTAATAGACCTATTTTACTCGACAAATTTCCTGAGAAGTATTGGCTCTAATCTTTTCTGTTTTCCCTAAGGTCAATAACTCTGCTCTTTATCTCTGTCTTTGATATTTTTTTCCTGAGCCCTCTGTCAATCATCTGAGTAATTTTTCACAGGCTGCAGTCATGAGAACCAAGCGCAACACCTGAAGTGGTCTACTATGAACTCAAATCAAGCGAGCACAAGAATCGGGAGTTTAGGGTTCTCATCGTAAAGGTGCATCTATAGCTCGAAACCACGAGACACGAAAATCCAATGGCTTTAATATAAGTCATCCAAATTAAGGGACGCATGGCACAGGATCAAATTTTTGTGATTTCATGATTTAGGAAGGTAAGAGGGAAGAGTCTTGGAGGCTCACAAAGTGATAAGTCCCAAAATGATCTGGGTTGTCCAATGTAGAGATATGTGTGTCACCCGATCTGAGTAGCCGTGATTTCACGACCTAGAGGTTTGAGCATGGAGTATAACATGAACTCACGAAACACAAAATCATGACACGCCTGAGAGTGGGGCTCATGGTCACAACCTAGGGTCATATGGAAGTGGAGATGAATGAAAGGAAAGCACCTAATTAAATGATAGATGACTGAAGTTGTTCAAGGAGATGATCATGGCCGTCAGGATCAAAGGAGATCCGACCATTGATTTGGATGGGTCATTTCACGGGATTGAGCATCGGGACATTGGAGATCAAGGGGAGTGAAAAATCCTGATATGTGAAACCTAAAAATATCATGAGGGATAAGCATGAGGTCACGGCCCGCGGTCACATGACGCGAAAGGATGGAGCTCCCGAGTTGGTTACAAAAAAATAGTTGCATGGCCTCGAGACGCCAGAATTTACTGAAAGGGATTATGAGTTTTCCTGGAACGTTCATGGGCATCAGGCCACATCCTGATCCCAAAAAAATAAGTTAATGAGAATGAAGAAGGTGGTTGAAACCTTCTTTCACCACGTAAATGAAAAGTGTGGGAAATCTAGTAGTGGAGGGCAGATTCTCAAACCAAAATTCCTCTGTCAACGGATTTTCCTACAAAACCCATACTGATCCGAGATCATGTCTGACAGAAGAATGCAAGTGTGGCCTGGAAGAAGAAGACATAGACACCAAGCCTTGAATGTAGTGACCAGAGTGTGCTTATGAAGGGAGCAAGTTGTTTGAGTATAAATACTCAGTTTTGATATTTTTTATGGTCGATGGTTGAGCTAAGCTCCCGTATTGTAAATTTTTAATGAAGCCTCTGGTTCTATGGTTATGTATGGCCATTTGAGACTTCTTGTTTAATTATAGTCAGCTTCCTTACTCCCTCTTGTTTCCCTCTGATGTTGAAAGAGTTCATGATTGACTGATTCACTTGAATTATTGTGACTGCATTATGATGAAAGTTTGATTATAGTGATGTTATAGTTCCTTTCAGTTTGTTCAAGATTTAAATTCGAGAAGTTATTGTGTTTAAATTGTTCCTCCTTGGGTTGCTGAAAGGCCCAATGTCCACAGAAGACATCTACTTTTCCTCATCAGTTCTCCCCCCACTCACACTTTACTACAACCTACTGACTAAAGTTAGATCGAAACCTCACCTACATGTGCATGCCAACCCAGTTTTCTGAGTTAAAGAGATATTATCCCGAGTCTGTGTCCATTAGACCATCCTTAATTTTATTCATTGTGACTTATAAACTGATGGGTACTGGGCTTACCTCTGTCACAATACAAAGGTGACTTCTAGTGATAACAAGTTCCAATTATGTATACCAATTCCTTGGGATTCCTTCTAATGTATGAATGAAGTGATGTGGACATTCCTCTGGTGGTAACCGTCTCCATTGATTTATGCATCTGTCTATATGTTTGGTAGTCCCATTCCACCATATTTCTCCAAATATTTATTCTCATGTTCTGCGCCAAATTTAATGCATAGTAACCTCTTTCATTGATACCAGTCATTGATCTTGTCTTTGTGAATACCCCACCAACGTGCAAGTTTTTATTTTAATGCAAGATATAAAACTAATAATTGTGTTGCTGACCACTGTACCAGGTCAACGGATGAAGGGGTTGCATCTATGGGTGCTCGTGTCTGCAGTGGAAGTCCACTGGCCGTTGAATGCTCTGAGTGGGTATCGGCCTCGTCCTCTGTTGATGGTCCTGGCATTATCCTCAACCTTATCTCTGAGGGTAAAAGAGTCAGAACCTATGTTATAGCTATGCATATTTGCATCAGTTCTGCACATTGTTAAGGGTTTTGGAGAACCCGCTCCATCTGTTCACGCTTGAATGTTGCGCTCTGCCCGATTGTTGATTCTGGTTCCTTATGAGATTTTGGTATCTCCTTCTCTTTTGTTGCGTATTCTTTATGCATTGTTCTTTCTTGGGCACCCTTACGCTTGGTCGGTGAGGTGATTTGCTGGTTTCTTTGGGCTTGTAGCTCCTCCATAGTTTGGGTGTCTTTTTCTTGAGTTGAAGGCTCAGTTTGTTGTTCTTGGGTATCTGAGTTCAGGTCAGTCAACTTCATGATCTGCTCTGGTACTTTGGTGTTTTGACCAGAAGCTTCTGATGTTGTATTAGACAATTCTTGGGTTATTCCTAGGAATTCTCGCTCTGCTTGCTCTAGCTGATCGAGCTACATCGGCTCTGGGTTTGTGGTCTGGGGAGGATTGGTGGTTTCTAAGGTTGGTGACTGGGGTGGTGGTGGTGACAGAGGGTGCTCAGTGAAAATTGTGGATGGAAATGTTTCAGGCTTAGGGTCATCATGAATGTGGATGATAGTGTTGGCTTTGATCGCTGAGAAAGTGCAGGGAGCGGCTAATGCAAGGGGTTGGGGGTTCAAAGGTTTGTTCGGCGAGACCCCATTTCCAGGCCTCTTCATTAATGGTTTGGAACTAAACACAATGCTCAGGATATCGTTAACATCCTCACCTGAAAACATGACGTCAGTGGGAAGCTGATGGAGGGTCGATATTTTCTTCTGCTCTAATTGTTGCATCTCTTCTTCCTCCTCAGAGTTGAACATAACACCATTGGCGCAAAAGTTTGCTACTGATAATGCATATAGCGTGCATTCACCCTTGTAGTATGATATCATCAAATTTTTGGCTATGATGTAACAGTTAGTCTATATTGTCTCTGGTAGTATGGGTTCGATTACTGTTGTGCGCCCCCCCCTCTTTGTGTTGAATTTCTCATATAGGCTAAGCTCTCCTTTCTTTTTGTCATGCTTACCAGGACCTTGGAATCCTTTCGACACATCCTCTCCTTCGAAGGATAGTCCTGTAAGTTTATGGATGTCTTCAGTATGGATTGGATATCTTTTATCCAACCATAGACTTCTGTTGTGCACCTTACTTATCAAAAATTTTGTGCACCGCACAACCTCGCCAGTGGTACCGAATACTGGTAGGTATTGAAGGTTCATGATGGTTGAATTGAATAAATTGACAAAGTCTGATTTTGGCACAAATTGCATACCTCAGATTCCATTTGGAGCCATCTCCCAAAAGACATTTGTGTGCATCTGAGGGAACAAAACTGAATCTGTTAGGTCATTATTTAGCTTAACATGCTCCACCTTCCCTTTGAGATCGCCTACGACCTCGACTTGTGGGTCGTAGGGCTCATCCGGTACCACTTATTTAGACATAGCACTTTGACTTGTTGTGGCTCTCGTCATTCCCACTTCTATGGAAAGCTAAGGACTAGGATCACAATTACAGATTTCACACTTGTGCAGACTAGTTCTCTCTACTGAATTCGGAAATATCTATGTTCTTTGGAAACAATGTGGTCTTGGGCGAGTTCACAGGGCCTTGTACTTGGATTAACAGGAAAGTTTGAGAAATAAGTATTCGTCATCATGATAATATGGACACAACTCGGTCTGAGTTGTTCGATGAGATGATTTCATAAGTGGGATAGGGACGTGGTTGATTTCATACTTTTATGTTTAACGAGTGGGTGTCTTGACGCAAACTCCGATGGCATCTTTTCATTACGCGACTTTATGTCTTAACTGACCTCAGATGGGGTACTTAAATGGCAATAAAGGTTGTGGCTAGACTGGGTTCGTGTGGCACATGGAATCAAATCATATTCAGATTCATCCTCCCTTTGACCAGAAAGGAGGTTCATGTCATATTAATGACTGTCCTTAATGGATTCTCGTATGCTTCAGATCCTGCATTGTTGAGTCATTAGTTCTGTATCAAAAAATAATTAAACAACAAATTAACTATTTTTCATGGTGCCATACTGTGCACATCGACTTTATTAGCTGAATTTACAAAATTAAAAAAAAAAACTCAAATCTAACTAATGTACAAGCTTCTTCAGACTAGAGCAACAATCCATTTTCCTCAATTTTGAGAGAGATAGGGCTTCAGGAAAGTGCCATTCACCCATCCTGGTCACATCACACCATCCATTTGCACGAGTCTGACTACTCCTGAGGCTTGGATCTCCGCAATGATAAATGGTTCCAACCAGTGCATGCACAACTTTCTAGGATTCTTTTGGTATCGACTATCCTAGAGTAGAACCTTGTCTCCTTGAGTAAATACCTTGGTATTAATGTGCCTGTCGTGCCAAGATTTTTGTCTTTCTTCTTCCACCGTCTGATGGAAGTCTGCTATAAATCCGATCTCCTCAAGTTCTTGTAACTCCATAAGTCTGTGTGTAATAGATTCCTCTTCTGAAAAATGTGTGATTTGTGAAATATACAAATTGGGGTGATGAATTCTGCAGGAACCACTGCCTTTTGCCCATAAACTAGATAGAACAATTTGTACTTGTGGATTTTTTTTATGGTTGTTTTGTAAGCCCATAATACTATTGGGACTCTGTCATCCCAATCCTCTCATTTTGTGCAACAGACCTTTGTCAGCCCTCTTTCCAAAATCTTGTTGAAGGCTTTGACTATTCCATTGGCCTGTGGGTGGTAAGGACTGCTTTTTTGATGTTGGATCAAGAAATCTGTTGTGAGCATCGCTATAGTGCTACTAATGAAATGAGCTCCTTGATCACTTTTTAGGATCCTAGGACATCCGAAATGAGTGATAATATTCTTGAAGATGAACCTGGCAGCAGTATCGATCGAACAGTCCTGAACAACTGCTGCTTCCGCCCAACAGGTAAGGTGGTTAGTTGCAGTGATGATGTACCTAGCCTTTTAATGCTTGGCTATGGGGCTGATTGGTCCAATGAATTCAACTACCCATTTATAGAATGCTTGTAGAGATCTAACTGGTTGAAGTGGTAGTTCGTCTCATCGGGATGGCTTACCCACTCGTTGAAAAACATCACATGATCTACCATATACTTTTGCGTCTTTGAAGATTGTTTCCCACCAAAGTCCTGATTGGAGAACATTCAGTGCAATGGCCTTTCCTCCTATGTGGCCTCCTGGAAATTCGTTGTGTCATTCCCAAAGTCTATATTGTCTTTCATTATCCAAGACACATCATCTGAGGATACTGTCTAGTTCTAGTTTCTATAATTGTCTGGCGATTAGCTGGTAATTTGTTGCTCTAACAACCATGTGGCATTTCTGGGTTGCAAAATATGTCTCTGGGCAGGCCCCTGTACTTAAGAATACTGCTCTGTCCTTCAGGTATTCTGGTATGGCCTCAACCCTGAACAAGTCTGCATCTAGGAGTTGATCATCTACTGCTCCGCCACTTTTCCCTGAATCTAATCTGGATAGATGATTAGGTACTACATTGCATCTTCCTGGCTTAATGATAACTTCAAAGGAGAATTCCTGAAATAAAAGCAACCATCTACAAATTCTTCCTTCCAACACAGGTTTGTTAACTAGATATTTCAATGCATAATGATCAGTAAAGAATTTGAAATGAGAACCTAACAAATAATGTTTAAATTTTTGCAAAGCATAAACCATAACTAAGCTCTCCCTTTCCGTCGTTGTGTAGTTGTGTTCTTCTTGCGACAACTTCCGAATTGCAAAATAGATAGGATGATCCATAGCTCCATCTCCAGGTTTCATTAAGATAGTTACCAAGGCAATTCCTGAAGCATCTACATGGATGCAAAATTCATTCTACCAGTTTGGGAATATCAGAATCGGTGTTGTGTTGAGATTATCCTTAAATGTCTTGAATGCTTTATCACATTCTGGGTTCCATTGGAACATTTCAACCTTCTTCAGTAGGTTTTCTAGAGGTGCAATAATGTTGGCATATCTTCGAATAAACCTGCGATAGTAACATGTGTGTCCCAGCATGGAGCACAACTATTTAGAACTCATAGGTGGAGGCATATTCACAATGACTACAACTTTGGTCGGGTCTTCCAATACTCCTTCATGGAAGACTATGTGGCCCAAAAAGTTCCCATGTGGTACGCAGAAGATGCACTTTCTGAGATTCAATGAGATCTACAATTCTCTGCATCTATCAAACATTAGCCGCAGTAGCGCTACATGTTCCTTGAGCAGGATATATATTGTCCAATTATCCATATAGACTTCTATAAATTTGTGAGTAAACTCTCTAAAATATGCTATTACAATCATGGAGAAAACTGCAGGGGCGTTCTTTAAGTTGAATGGCATCACATTGTATGTGAAAGATCCCCATTCTGCTATGAATATGGTCTTCCTTTTGTCCTCCTTGACGATTCTGACTTGGTGGTATCCTCAGAATCCATCTGTGAATGAGTATGCTTCCTTCCCCGCAACCTATTCTAGCACATCATCTGTGAAGGGTGTTGGGAAAGGGTCATGCACATAGGCAGAGTTAAGGCTTCTATAGTCTAGACAGACTCTAATATCCTATGTACCTTTCTTGCTTTGAATAATTATTGGGCTAACTCACTTTGCTTCGTCTACTGCAAAAATGAGTCCTTCTTCCAACATCTTATCTATCTCCTTCTTGACCTTCTCTTTTACTCTAGGGTTGAGATGGTATGGTCTATGTCTCACAAGCTTGGATTCTGGTTTCAGTTTGATTTTCATTTCTCCCATAGCTCCTTTGATCCCCTTTAACTCTGAGAACGTCTTTGGGAACAGATCCTCATATTCCCGCAACAAACTTTGTATTTCTTGACTGGTTTTATCATCCCATTAGTCTCCCACCATAGCTATTTTAGGCTGCTCTGTGGTCACTATATTGATTTTGCACATTTTTAATGGGTGATTGCAGGAACTATCAGTCTGGTTGGGTATGGTGTTTGGGATTTCTCTGTTCCCCTCTATCTCTTTGATTGGTAGGTTTCTCAATTCCTCTAAGTCCTCTAGGATTTTTGAGTCTCTGCTAATCTGATAACATTCTATAGATTTCTCAGTTGGGGCCAGGTGAATATTAGTCCAAAGTTCTTGGATATGTTTCGCACATACCACTAAGTTTGGTTTCTGATTACCATTATCTGTAAAGAGAAGTTCTTTAATATTTTGCAGGAATACTTCAAGTTCAAGGTACTTACTTGTAAACGAGAATTCCTTGCAAAATTGAGCTGCTAGTGCTTTCCAATCGATGTTATGTCTTCTGGTTTCCTCTTGTGTGAACCAAGATTTTGGGATTGGACCTAGAGAGTAGGGATATACCTGAACCCAGAAGTGAGAGGGTATTCCCATAGCTTGCCACTATGTCATGCACTGTTCAATATGCATTCTAGGATCTGATTCTCCATTGAACAGTTGCACAACTTGGAGATTCGTTTGCAACTCTGATTCTAGCTACTCTTTATTTTGCAACCTATACTTTATAGCTTGCTTCACTTCGTCCCAAGTTCTGAGTAAGGATTTATGATTTTCCCACCATCTGGCAGGGGTGTTTTGAAAAGATACATCTAGTACCGATATTCTTTGATCTTCTCCTACTTTTTCCTCCATGTTGATCAGAAAAATGTCTAGTTCTTAGGTGCCATTGTATACTGGTTGTTCTCTAACTTCGGTCCCAACCCATATGGTTACTCTGACAGTTGCGCATCTTCTTGAAAATATTTTATACAAACCTTGTTGCCAATTGTCAAAATCCAATTCTGAATCTTCGTTTACTGACTGTATGCTTCTCCAACTTACTGATCCATCATCAGTAGGATTTATGTAGTCGTCTCTTGTTCCTATTGTTACGGTGTACAACTGGTCTAAGTATTCTCCCTCCATATTATTTTCTATTGGCTCTGTATACCTGGGTCCTACATATGGATCCAAATGTTGAACTACCTTGATTCCCTTAGCCTCAAAGGTCATGGTGTCTTTCTTTATGTCAATCACTGCATAGTTTTCATAGGCCCAATCAATGCAATGTAGTGTAGGGTAAGGGTCCTTATCTCCCATGATCTTGATGACTTCAAAGTCAGCCATTGTCTTTACTCCTACAACATCTATTACCACGTTCTCCAATCTTCCAATGGGGAAGATACAATATTGATTTTCCATTCTTAACTGAATTGGGGAATATGTCCGTATAGGTTTTCCTAAGGCTTCCCAGGTCTTCTTAGGTAGAATGTTCACATCCGATCCTAGATCCAACATGACGTCCTTAATCTTGAATTCATCTAACTGGGATACTAATCTAAATTATTTTCTCATTTGTACTTTTTTCTGTTGCACTCTCTGGGTACTCTTCTCAAATAGATTATCCATTATTCCTACTTCTAGGGGTTCTTCGTTCCCTAAAACTAGGTATAGTGCATTTTGAAACTTTTCTGTTAGTTGATCATTCCCCATAATGTCAGAGAATAATTGAAACCAAAGTTCAACTACATTTTGAGGTTTCTCAGGTTGTCTCGATATGACTACAAGGTTTCTGGGTGCAGGGGGTGAAGCAGGGACTTGTGCCATCTTAGGATAAACAATAGGCTACGGGGGTTTCTCTTGCATCTTTAGGATAGGAGTATTCTGAAATAATTCTATGGCATATTTAAAGAACAACTTTTGTTTTACAAGTTCATACTTGTCTTCTTTGAGTGCTGCTTTCTGGATCTAGGGTAGAGTATCAACATCAACTCCTGTCTTTGCTCCTCCTCAAGTAACGATATTAATATTGGGCAATTGTCCCTTAATAACTCTCTTGATTTATGAACTGATGATGTTATTTCCTCATTTTCATACTCTATCTTCGCATTTTGCAATTAACTCTGGGAAGTCTTTAGTTGCGCGCATGTTGGTTCTGCAGTGAGAGCACCATGGCCACCTTGGATGAGGGAAGTATATAGCCAGGTGACCTTTCTCATCACAGTTATAAAATATTCTTGGCCCTCTTCCCCAGGTTGTTCCTCCTCCAAAGTCTCCTCCGGCTCCACCTCCTCAACTTCTTCTTGGTCCCTGGGGGTTTTCATTGAACTTGAATGTTGTTCGGTCTAACCTGTCTGCAAGTACATCCAACACCCTACATTGATTGGTAGTATGTGTGGTAGATGCACATAATTCAAAGTTCACTATGTTTGGTACTGTCGAATATGTTTTCATAATGGGGCACTTTCTTGGCCCATGCCCATGGATTCGACAAATTTCACACTACTCAATTGTTGGTGTTTCTCATCCTCCTAGGAAAGCTTGATATAGGGTGGGTTATGGAATGGTAAGTTCATTGACACTTGTGTAAATCCTCTCGTGGGTCCTGCTGGGGGTATCATATGATTCTATGGAGGTCCCATTCACCTTATTCACGGACATTCATTCACTAGATGTCCTTTTGTGTAACATTTGGTGCACCAAACCTGTGGTCGTCCTGGTCTGGGTATTGTCAGCTCTTGAATCATTTTTGTAAGCGTCGATATTTTCCCTTGTAGTTATGACATATTCACATTTGCTGGGGGTCTAGTCACTCTCAGGCTCCCAGGGTATCTCGCCATGGCTTCAATGTTCATCAATTTTTCCAAGGCATCTGTTAAAGTGGCTATCTGTTGTTGCGTTAGCAAAATCTGATTCAGAGGCAAAAACCCCTGAATGTACCACTCCCTTTGATGTTATTCATGGATTGGATGTGCCAACCTCCCTATAGCATCTTTGAACTTTTAGCTGTATTCCCAGGCGGATTCACTTTCTCTTTGATGGATCTCACGCAACTCAGACATAGCATGTTGTTCTGACTGAGGTAGTTTGAAGTCTGCTATGAACCTTGTCCGTACCTAGCAAGGAGTGAACGCTTGACCTTGTATTCCTGGCACTCCTGGTTCAATGATATTCATGTAACACTTGAGAGTGTGACCTCTCAAGGTAGTATGGAACTTAACCAACTTATTCACATCTGGAGTCCCTCTGGATCTCAATATTGCTTCGCACAAGAACCAATGTTGCTCAATGTCTTCATCTCCCTTACCCCAAAATTCTGGGTATTAGAAAATCGAACCTCCTGCATGGCCATCCATTACTGACCTTGTTGTTCTTATCAATATAAATCCTAACAGTGGTGCTTGTGATCTACCAGGGGATCCCAATATCCTCCCTGTACTCGCACTTCTTGGTTTTGGCTAGTTGACTAATTGCACTAGAACAGAGCTAGTATGAGAAGGTAATATCGAACTTACCACTTGTATATAAGACACTTGGGGTATGGGCAATTTGGGGCTGGCGCCACTGTCTTCGGGGTGATTTTCTTTGATCTGGGGGGTCTCATTTGCTTCCACTGGGGTGATCTCTTTGGCCGAATTCTCTATCTCTCTTGTTGTTGGGGCTGAATCTTCTCTTTTGTCTTCAAGATTCATGTCAGCTTCTTCCTCACTTACATATGAACCTTCCCCTTCTTGTCCAACCTCCTGGGGAGTTCTTTGTCTCTTCAATTCTCTCTCATTTAATCTTTGATTGGCCAATATTTCTTGTCTTCTCATCCTCTGCAACTCTTCCATATGTCTTTCCTCTACCTCTCCTGATCTGACTTCTTTCCTCAACTTCTCGAACTGTCTTGCTGCTTTCTTGATCTTGTTGTACCACCACTTCTCAACTATGGCGTCTCTCTTCAAGTCTCGCTTGTCTCTTAAGTATGTTTCTTGTTGTTTCCCCCCCATTTGTCAAATAACCCTTCCCCTCTCTCATGCCATGACTCTACCTTGACCTTGCCCTACCCCAAGTGAGGGTGTTTATGCTGCCATATCAATTGGGGACATCGTCAGCATCCCCTCTTCCATCAAGAAAACCTTAATCCACAGGGGGATTTCTCTCAACAGTCTTCCCCTTGCATATTTCTTGAAACTCGCCTCTACTCGCAAAAAAGAATGGCGGTTCTCAGCTTCAAATTCGATAATATATCCTTCTAGTGTGGTATTGACCTAGAAATCGACTGCCCATGTGACTAGACGATCCAACCTCTGAAGTGCTGCTATATTTTTGGTGTCCCAAGAACGGATCCTCTTGACTCATTCTTGGAACTCTGGAGCTTCTTGGAGCCTCTTTATCCAGTAGAAACATTCTTCTGGAAACTTAACCCAGAAAGTCTCATATTGGTCGCTCGATATTTCTGAGTAAAGGATTTCTTCACGAGTGTCTTCCACCGATTTTCCTCTCAGTTCCGCTTCTTTCCATATGAAAGCGTCACAATTTCTTTCCCACCATTGGTCAATACTATATTTTTGGATCCACAGAAGCATTCTCCCTACAGGTTCCCTTCTTACGTAGGTCCCGACAACAAAACCATTTTGTTGGCGCAAGTTTGATTAGACCAAGGTCCTTCTCAGGTTACCAACAAAAGGTACCACGTAGTCTAGAGAGTTGGAATTTTCATCTCCTCTGAAGAGAAGAAGTCTCACCCGAAGCACTGCTGAGACAAAAAGATAGGGAAGGGTAAGGAAAAGACTTAGGAGGATCCACATAACCTTCGGGACTCATCTTGACCTTGCGTAGAAGACATGAACAGATTTGAATCTTAAGTATGCAATAATTGAACCTACTTACGTTATGAACAAGATTTTCAACATAGAACCATTCAAGTAGAACTTATAGAGCATAAAGAAGTATTGTAATGCATAAGTAAAACAAACAGAGACACATCATTTTGAAAATTCTGGTTCTTCTTCATATTAGCTTCAGATTCTTTCTTTAGTTACAAACTGATAAATACTCAATAGTTTTATGTACAGATGCTTGACTCTGGACTCAGGTTGTAGAGTTCCAATTCTCAGACAGCTAGATTGCTTACATTACAGACTCATGAATTTTCTTGACTCGAATTTTCACAACCAATAACTAAAACTCAATTTGCTAACAACAAAAACCCTTTTACAATTATGTTCATCCCTATATATAGCTAGGTTGTGTCTTCCATCTCGGCTTGCATGATTCCTTTTTCTGTTGCAACCGTGTGTTTCCTAGATGGATTTGTGTTGACTTTCGCAACTACTTTCGATTACTCTTTATTTCTCTCATGTCTAGCTTCTTCTGAAGCTTGCACAACTCGTTCTTAGTCAAACCTTGTGCAATTCCTTATCCCAAAAACGAAGGGACCAACACTACTTTTCCTTTATCTTCACCATGTTGTTTTTCCCATATATTGTGCACGCTTCAAAATTGGATTTTCTCCCCAAAATAGGCCTACACCAAAAATCAACAATATGTAATGAAAATAGTCATGCATCAGGAAAGTTGTCCTCCAAGCTGCTTGGTTCCTCTCCATTAGTTATCATAGATAGACGATATGGCCCTGCATTCAATCTTCTAGGTTTCACAACTACTTCAAAATAAAACTCTTGAAATAACAACAACCATCTACATATTCTACCCCCCAACACTGGCTTGTTGACTAGGTATCTAAGAGCAAAGTGATCCGTGAACATTTTAAAATGTTGGCCTAACAAATAATGTCTAAACTTCTGCAATTCATACACCATAGACAAACCTTCTATTTCTATTGTATTGTAGTTCTATTCTGAATATCAAAGCCTCCTTCTTGCAAATGCTATTGGGTGATATATATTACATCCTCCAGGCTATTTTAATATTGCTCCAAGGGATATTGAAGAGGCATCCACATGAACATGGATTTACTTTGACCAATCTGGAAACACCAAAATTGGCGATGTCACCATTTTCTCCTTCAAGATATATAAAATTTGTTGGCGCTCTTCGTTCCACTGAAATTTGATATCCTTCTTTAAAAATTTCTCCATGGGCACAGTAATCTGTGAATATCTCATTATGGACTTCCTATAGTAACCTGTATGACCAAGTGTAGCTCTTAATTGGCACACTGACTTAGGTGGTGGTAAATTAACAATGACATCAATCTTCATAGGATCAACCAACAGACCTTGCTTACACACCACATGCCCTAGAAAAATTCCAAATGGTGCGTTGAATATGCATTTCTTAATATTCAAGGAATTTTTACACTGTCTACACTTGTCTAGCATCAATCTTAAAACCTTAACATGATATGTCAATATGCTAAATAATATCCAATCATCTATATAATCTTCCAAAATTTTATGTATGAAATCCTTAAATGTAGTTACCACTACTCTTGAGAAAATAACAAGGGCATTCTTCAACCCAAAATGCATCACTACATATTGATATGACCCCCAATCTATGGAAAATGTAGTCTTATGACGATCCTCTGGTGCTATCTTGATCTGGTGATACGTTGAATATCCATCAGTGAATGAGTATGTTTCTTGTCCTCCTACATTCTCCAATACCTCATATGTAAATGGAGTAGGGAAGGGATCATGCAGACAGACCTCATTCAAATTCCTCAAGTCTACATGATCCTTATTCGCCCTTGCATCTTCTCTTGAACTACCATGGGGATAATCCACTCAAATTATTCAAGAGGTTCTATTATACCAACCTCTAACATCTTATCAATATATGCCTTAAATTTCTATTTATACATTGGATTCAACCTATAGGGTATCTATTGTATTGGTCTGGCATCTAGTCTCAAAGGTATCTTCATTTCTCCAAGTTCTCCTGGTACCCCTTTCATCTATGAAAATGTTGTTGGAAATAGATCATTATACTTGTGTAGTAATTTTGTTATTCTTCCCACAGTTTGGTTATCCCAATTGTCACCAATAATTGCAATCTTCATACTCTCTTATGTTCCAATAGTTACTTTCTTTGTCTTCAGTGGTGCATCAAAATATTTTGACTCTAACTGTGGTCCTTCTACTTCTCTTTCTCCCTCAAATTATGTTATCTGAATATCACACAAGTTTTGTTCTTCTAGATCATCTTCTGCGATGTGGTAACAATGTAGAAATTGTATGACTATCTGTTGATTCTGATTATGATAAGATATTACAATTTTAACTTTATGTTCTTCAAATATCCTCTCTTTTACCAACTTCAGTGTTGCATCTACCTTTGGATTCTCATGCTCAATTGTAAATTAAATTACAAAGTTCTATTGCAACTCTTCCCAATCTGTAGTTCCTCTATGTAGTTCCAATTATGTATACCGATTCCTTGGGATGCCTTCTAATGTATGAATGAAGTGATGTGGACATTCCTCTCGTGGTACCAGTCTCCATTGATTTATGCATCTATCTATATTTTTGGTTGTCCCATTCCACCATATTTCTACAAATATTTATTCTCATGTTTTGCGCCAAATCTAATGCGTAGTAACCTCTTGCATTGATACCAGTCATTGATCTTGTATTTATGAATACCCCACCAATGTGCAAGTGTTTATTTTAATGCAAGATATAAAACTAATAACCTTTGATTTTCCAAAACATCTAACTCAACATTTCTTAAAAATTCTTCCAAATCATTTTGACCATAAAAATTTGGAGGTTCTCTTACCTCTGATCCAATCCATCTTAGTGCGCATGCCAATCTTGCACATCTTCGGGTAGATATCTCATGTAAGCCTTGTTTCCAATCCTCTAATCCTATATCATAATCTGAAGCACAAGAACTAATGCTTATCTAGCTAAGCATTTCATCTATTGTTGGGTTAATGTAATCTTCCTCATGCACGGTATTTCTATCAAACTGATTTAATTTGTTCATGATAAATTTTTATGTTGGTTGTTCAACATATATTCCACCTTATGAAGGATCTAGTGGTGCTATAACTCTGTACTATCTCGATTCAAAAATCATTTTCCTAGTCTTCAAGTTAATAATATCTTGATTGTCAAATGCCTAATCCAATCCCAACAATGCTTGATAAGGTGTAGTGTTATCCACTATATCAATCACTTCAAAATTTGTCGTAGTGTGCACACCATCTAAATCCACTGGCATTCCTTTCAATCTACCAATTGGTACCACTCTATGTTGATTTTCTAATTTAAAATGAATAGGTGAATACCCTAGTGTAGGGTCCCCCATGGATTCCCATGTCTTCTTAGGTAGGACATTTACCTCAGACCCTAGATCTTGTATGACGTCCCCCATATTAAAGTCTCCAATATTTTCATTTGATCTGAATTCCCTGTTTGTTCTTATCTTCTTAAGAATTTGATTGACTATATTTTGTTCTAGTTTCATCTCTTCTCCAGAATTGCACTTTTCTAACAAACTTTGTAACACTTGTAGAGATTTTTTATCATTCAACAACTTCAATAAAGAACCCAAAAATTTCTAAGATTAATTAATTGTTATGAATTTTGATCTCTGTTGTTCTGATCAAATAAATGAGGCATGTCATATACTGGTACATCATCTCCTGGATTTGTTCCTGAAGTAGAAGCAATATTCTCCTGTAAAATCTCTTATCAGGCCTGCTTGAACGTCTCATTTTCTTTGCGCGCATCAAATTTTTGTCTAGGTGTTGTATTCTTTCTAACCCACTGGTGTTGGTTCTATTTCCGATTCATTGCATCTGCACCTATCTTAGTTCCTCCTAGAGTAACTATATTTATCTTCTTCCCATCATCTCGAGTTTTTGTATCAATCCATCGAACATTTTGATTATTCTAGTTCCTCTTTTCCTGTATCCTTGTTAGAAGTGTCGGTGTAATGACCCTGGCCATCAACCCATTTGTTGGGAAACGCTACTATGCATAAAAAATCTCATACTTATATCGTATGCATTTAATTGAAATTAAATGTCTTAACAGAGTAAAAATATAATTACTACTAACATACAAAATTAATGGAATCAACAGTAAATATCATTGCAGTGGAATACATGATAATATTGCAAGCATCACAGACAAACATTTTAATTGAAATTAAACACATGAATATACTTATCTTTGAAACTGTAGTAACTCCACCAACTACGTGTAGAATTTCCACGAACCTCCTAGCCTTAGACCTCACTGCTCATCATGCTCAACAGTGGGTCACCCTCGAGTTGGGACTAAGCTCCACCCAAGGTAAGGGAATGCTATACTAGGATGAGGTTACAGGAAAACTGCATAGAGTAATTAGATGGATTCTCCCAGAAGCCTTCTTATGCCCACTACTCATGGACTCTCATTCCCCACATGCATGTTCCACCTGGGAGTATACACCTTCACAAGCACAGTCCATCGGTGCTTCACCTCCCTTCTAGGCCTTGGAAACATGCCAGATCATGAATTCTCAGAGCTCCGTAGCTGGTGTTGGACTCTCTCTGGGAGAAAACTACTCCCCAACAGAATCCCTCACCTGGAGAGAGTTGCTCACAGGCCTAAAAATCTGTCTCTTCTACCACGGGCTTGACCACACAGTTCTTCCATGAGTACCCAATTCAATTCCTAAAAGTTCAAGATAACAACAACGACATCAACGTTTTGTCAACTCACAGGTGATAGCAGCAACAACAAATTTCATCAACTCATGGGTGGCAGTAGCAACAAGAAAATGGGGAGTGTAAACAAGAAATGAAAACATGCCACTAAAACACAACACGGTTCAGGTAACACCAATTTGCAAGATGTGTGACAAGAAATTCATGCAGAGGTCGAACATAGAATCAACAGTTCAGATAAAGGTGCATTTTTTCCTCAAAAAAACATCACAGGCTTTGGTTTTCAGAGCTGTGTGAGGCTAATGGAACTCAGATGCAAAGATCCCTCGGTTCAGATAATGGACGACAGAATGGGGAACGAACCCCCTTCACGGCTCAATTCTTGGGTTAAATTACATGTGCCTGGGTCGACATATGTCACCCATGAGGCTGCATGCACTCCATAGGCATGCACTCCCTCTTTCACACATTCCCCCTTCCAGGAACTTAGGATAAAGACATACCTTTCACATAAATTTTGGAATAATAATAAATTATTATTCCTAAGGACTTAAACACCTAAGATTGTCCCCTAGGCTCAACATTTAGCCTCTCTTTCCAACCTTTCAGCCCATTTTCCCTTACCCACCTTGTGGAAGCTTAGTCCCCCATCACTCTTTCTTCGTGGTCGGTCTGCACGCAACGATGTTTAATCTTTATTAATGTTCTGCATATTACATATACAAAAAAAGGCTCCTGGCCTTTAACACTTAGGCTCTCTGGCTTAATAAACACATAATTCCACCAACTTATCAATACTTGGCTCACCAGCCTACAAAACATGACTTACAATTCATAAACATGATCACAACAGGGCTCGTCCTTGGGAATATTACAATCCCCTCCCCTTATTTTTGCATTGTCCTCAGTGCAACTTTTACACAACATTAGTAAGATTTCTAAAATATTCAAAAAGATGCGGATATTCTACTTGCATAGAATCTTCATGTTACCAAGTCATGTCCTCAGGACCGTACCAGGTCCATTGGACCTTTACAAGCCCTATAGCTCGATTCTGGAGTTGTTTTTTTTTCTGGTCCAATATGCGCACTAGATGCACTTGTAGGACACCTTCTTGTTCCACCTTAATCACATTCCAATCAATTACATGATTAGCATCAGGTATATATTTCTTAAGCAATGAAACATGAAACACAATATGTACATTCATGGATGCAGGTAATGCAAGCACAACTGGCCCAATCCTTTCTATGATTTCAAATGGCCCACAAAATCTGGCTGCCAACTTGGTGTAGTTTCCCAGCTTCAGGGAAATTCTATTGGCTTTTACTTTCAGGAAAACATGATCACCCACTTTAAACTCTCTGTGGATTCTGTTCTTATCAACATAACGTTTTTGCATGTATTGGGCAACCTTTAAATTTTTCTTAATTTTTAGCATTTGTTCTTCCATTTCCTTGAGAAAATTTGGCCTAACTACTGCCCTGTCAGCTAGATTATCCCAGCTTACCGGAGTATTGCACTTTATTTCATAAAGTGCTTCAAATGGGATCATCTTCAATGATGCTTGATACCCATTATTGTAGGTGAATTCTACCAAATGCAGGTAGTCTTCCCATTTCAATGGTTTGTCCATCACATACATCCTTAGTGTGTCTTTTATTACTCTGTTCACCCTCTTTGTCTGCCCATCAGTCTCAGGATGATAAGTTGTGCTAAATTTCAAATTCATTATGAATCCTTTGAACAACCCCTTCCAAAAATTTGAGGTAAATTTTGGGTCTCTGTCAGACACAATTGTCTTAGGGATTCTGCGCAAGCATGTTATTTCCTTCACAAAGATGTCAGCAACATCCACTGCCTTGTGAGTAGTCTTTAATGGAATGAAATGGGAAGCTTTCGTAAGATTTTCCACCACCACCATAATTGAATCATGTTGCTTACCTATTCTGGGCAATCCGGTGATGAAATTCATTGTCACTACTTCCCACTTCCACTCAGGAATGGTTAAAGGTTGCAGCAACCCTGTTGGGTGTTTGTTCTCAGCTTTAACCTTTTGGCACTCCATACATATGGCAATGTATTCAACAATCTCTTTCTTCATACCTGGACAAAAGTAATGGCTCTTGATTTCTGCCATGGTTTTCTGATATCCAGGGTGCCCTGCATAAGGCACATTATGCATTTCATGTGAAATAACAAGTTTCAAATCCTGAACATTAGGTACATAAATTGTGTTTTTGTACATAAGTATTCCATCAGTTTCCAATTTATAACTCTCCATTTTCTGTGGCATCTTACCTTGTTGTAGCTTTGCTACCAAATCCCTGTCCTGCAAATCTATATTTGTAGCCTCCAAAATGATGATTTTAATATCATTTCGGCACATGATAATGGTTATAGCATGTAATTCATGCACTCTCCTACTGAGTGCATCAACCACTTTATTTTATTTCCCTTTGATATGCTTGATATCAAAATTGTACTCACACAGAAACTCCAGCCACCTACTCTGCCTAGCATTCAAGGTTGGTTGATTAAACATATATTTCAAACCGTTATGGTATGTTCTCAGTTTAAACTTCCTTCCCATGAGGTAATGCCTCCATTTATTTATAGCATGTACTATGGATTCCAACTCCAAATCATGAGTTTTATAGTTCCTTTTGTGCTCTTTCAACTTTCTGGATTCATAACAAATTACAAATCCATTATGACTGAGGACCCCTCACAGTCCTTCTTTTCATGCATTAGTGCACACCATGAAATATTCTTTTGGATCTGCAATCCTCAAGATTGGAGAATTGGTTAACAGTTGCTTTAATTGCTGAAATCTCTTCTCACAATCCTTTGTCCACTGAAACTTCTTCTCCTTCCTTTGCAAGGAAGTGATAGGGTGAGCTATCCTTGAGAACACTACGATAAACCTTCTATAATAACCATCTAATCCCATGAAGGATCCAACTTGTGTCACGTTATTTCATGCTAACCATTCTCTAATGGCCTCAATCTTCTCAGGATCTACAACTATCCCATCCTTCGAAATAATATGCCCCAAGTAATGGATCTGCTCATGATAAATCGAGCATTTTCTCAACTTGGCATACAATTGTTTCTCTCTTAGTACCTGCAACACCATCCTCAAATGTTTTTCATGCTCTTCCTCTGACTTGGAATACACCAAAATGTCATCCAGGAAGACTATGACAAACTTGTCTAGATAGTTCCTGAATACACCATTCATCAGGCACATAAAAACAACAGGTGCATTTGACAACCCAAATGGCACCAATGTGAACTCATAATGATCATACCTTGTTCTAAAGGTGGTCTTGCTGATGTCTTCATCCTTTATCCTTACCTATTGATATCCCAACCTGAGGTCTATCTTCGAAAATATCTTTGCACCCTTCAATTGATCGAATATCTCATCAATCCTCGGCAAAGGATATTTGTTCTTCATAGTTACTTTGTTCAATTGTTTGAAATCGATACACAATCTCAGCGTTCCATCCTTCTTCTTCATGAATAGGACTGGGGCTCCCCAAGGTGACACACTTGGGTGTATGTACCTCTTCTTCAGAATCTCTTCAAGTTGCAATTGCAACTCTTTCAGCTCTGGCGTACTCATTCTGTAAGGAGATTTTGACACTGGAGTTGCTTCAGGCATCAAGTTTACAAAGAAATCAATATCTGTCTTCGGAGGTAGTCCGGGTACCTCCTGAAATACATCTTCAAACTCTTTTAGTACCACATGATCTCCAATCTTTGAGACTTCATCCCTAGCTGCTTCCTCCACATGGGCTGCAAATAATTGACAACCTTTTCTATAACACTTCTTCAGTTGCATTGCTAAGATTTCTCTGATAGCAACAACTGTGGGAATTCCTTGGAATATTTTTCGATTCCCTTCCTCATCTAGGAAAGTGAATGCTTGGTTATGACAGTCCAATATGGCATGGTGCTAGTCCAACCAATCCATCCCAATTAGACAGTCATAAGACCCTAAAGGCAGAATATTCAATTCAACCTTTGTGCTCAATTCCTTCATATCCACTGGACAAGACTTAACTAACTCAATGACTTTTCTCTTGGTTCCTATAGCCAGCTGCACTAACCTAGACTTTTCATGTTTGCTTCTTGACAGATGAAAATTTTCCACCACTCTAGGATCTACATAACTATGGCTAGCCCCTGAATCAATTAAAATAGTAAATGGTTGGTTGTTAATCATACCTTATACTTCAATCATGTGCAATTGAAATTCAACTTGCTTATTGTCTAGGGATGCATAGATCCTTGGCATTCTACTACCCATGCCCTCCACTGTTTTAGATTTTTGAACATTATGGACAACTCTCACTTTGCCATTTTGGTGGGGATAATCTTTGTACTTATGGTTTCCCTGACAGCCCCAACACTGAATGAGCATCTGTCTTGGCCTTTGTTCCCCTAATTCATCCATTCTTGGCTCTCTAAACGATGGTTGTCCTTGAGGATTATTTCTAAAAAAGGGAGGTTTGTTTCCCTTCTTCCTCTGTTCTTTCTTGAACTTCCTCTAGTCGTCCCAAGCCTTTCGAAAGGTAGGATTTTCTCTTTGCTTCTCATATAAGCATTTCGATCTTCTTATCATTTCTTCCATGGTTTTTGGGTCATCATATTAGATCTTGTCACCAATGGAAGGTGGCAGTCCACTCAGATACCTTTGAATCTTGACAGTTTCTTCTTTGATGAATGGAACATACTTCAACAATTCCAAAAACCTACATTCACACCAATCAATTCCAAGAACTCCTTCATCTTTCTATCATAATATCTCTTAGTCAAATACTTATTCTTGAAATACCTCTTGAATTATTTCCAAGTGATATATTTCTCTCTAATGTGTTGCACCTGCACAAGTTGATCCTACCACATGGATGCTTTTCCTTTCAATTGATACATCGCAATTCTTCCTTCCGCATGAGAGGAATAATTTTGTAGTTGGAAGTATTTCCTCATACCAAGCAACCATGTTTCATCATCTTCCTCCTTCTTATGTTCTCCATTAAGCGTAGGAGGCTTAATCTTATTCATCTCTCCTTTCAATTCATCCACCCCATATCTCTTGTGATTTCTGGTAAGGGATGGGCTTGAACTACTGTGTGTCCTTCTCTTGGAGAAACCTTGGGAGTGATTATGGTGTCTACCCACACTCCTTGACCTCCTTCCCTCAGACGTCTGGTGACTCCCTATTCTGCTCGAGTCACTCTCCTTATCCAAATTATTTTCTATTCTCTCCAAACTCTTTAACAACTTTATGTTGAATTCTCCTTGTTTTCCTGAGATTTTCTAAACTTTCTGCTATCTTCTTGGTGAGTTTAGGCATATATTTGCAATCCTTCAATGATATTCCTTATGTTTCCTTCCTTATCTATCTCTTCTCCATGGCCATTGGATTTTGATCCTTCAACACCCAAATGAACATCCATTCCTTTTGCTTCATCCTAGGAACTTGAAGCAGTCCAAGCCCTTTCCATTTATTTTTCACTCAGTGGAAATTCTATTTGGTTCTGGTGCTTGTTGAAATTCTGCATCACAATGTGCAGACAACCAGAATTTGTCAGATCATTATTCCTTAACAATCCCACAACATTCATACAAAACTTGATTAAATAAAATGTTCAGTTCACATGAAGTTTTCGAGCTCTACTCGTCTCTGTAGTGCACTCAGACCATAGCCCTTTTTTTCTCAGTTTCCAAACCCATGTGACCATGGTTCATGACCAAGCACTAGATCTCAAGGTTCTCTAATCAAAACTTTTGGGTTTCAGGTTTCAAGGTTTCGAGATTTCTGTCCTAGAGGCTCTCACACTCGCTTCCCTCTCAAACTCCTGACTTCCGAACTTTTGACCTTTCTAGCCACCGGGCCCATAGCATAGCTGTCACCAACCATAGTGGTGACACGTGGTTTACTTAATAAGGTCCACGTTAACTCAGGTGACGCCATATGGCCCCACTACGTCTACTTTTCCTTTGGGGCCCACTGGCACATGACACACATCCCATGGACCCACACCCATCCACGTGATGTCAACCCGACCCACTGCTTTAGCTCTTCAGGATTTCACAATTTTGGGCTTCGGGAGTTTGTGCATCAACACATCCCACTTCTCCCGACAGTTGAACTCCCGAAATTACTCTCTAATCTTATGCTCGATCCAACGGACGAGATCGTTTTACCAGATCTACGGTGTAGATCTTCTCGGGACTTCATAGTTTTCAGTTTCGGGGGTTTATGCCTCAGCGTACCTCGCTTTTCCTGACAGTCGAACTCCCGAATGGATTCTCAGATATCCTCCCAGCACCTTATCCAGATCTAACGGTCATAAAGGTTTTTCCTTTCTTTCTGAACAGATCCTACGGCTCCAACACCCCAAGTGTTGAGTTCCCTCTATCTCTGTGGTCAAATTCCATGTCGACTGTGTAATTTTCCTGACTTGGCTAGTCTAGGAAATGATGCTAATGTGTGTGTAGGATTAATCGTTTACAACATATAAATGATCATACAAATAACAAGTGCGACAAAGGACTACGAAGTTTATATTATGATATCTCTGTGGAGTACAAAGGCCAAATACGACTAAATAAAATAAATCACTTGGCTAGATCAAAAGAAAAAAGGATCTTAGCCGGAATACAATAAGCAAACTAAATGACAATACCCGATAATAGATGAGCATTGTGGGATCAATGGATGAGATGGAACTATGGAAACTCATATGGTAACTGCTGGAAGTCTGGAAAGTTCTCCCTGGTGGCTATACCCCTCAGAATGGCCTGGAAAATATCCCAAATGGTGCACCCTTCTCTAGCTCTCAGGCCTAGTAACTAACCGACCCCTTTGCTGGTGGGTCTGAACCCCAGATGGATCCCCGTGGGAGAATGCACCCCTCTCTCACTGGAAAAATGCACCCTAGTGATTCCACCATTGGAATCGGTTGAGATGTATCTCAAAATGATCGCCTTGGTATACTAGGAAATGGGTCGAAAGGGTTTCCCTGAATCTAATCTGATGCTCGCTCGGGAACCCCAAATGTGTCCACCAAAAGTAGCACACTTCCAAGTCTAGAAAATGCACCCTAGATGATTCCTCTGTCAGAATCTGACGATGAATTACAAAAAATATGTTCCTTTCCTTCCTCTCAACTGGGTCGGAGGGGAATCTCATAACTCCACTCGGATGGGACAAGTCGATCCACTTAACCTCCTTAAGAGTTGCGCCCTCACCCTGGATAAGTGTGCCCTTGTTGTTGGACCCTGTGTAACTACTGTTGAAGAACGATGGAAGACCTGTGTGATATTCCCAGTGACTAGGGTGTGTCTCTAAACACTTAAATCAACCAACTGGTGTCTTCCTCCTGGAATCCACTAAACTATCTCTCCTGAGATGCACCTCTCTCCTCAATGACAAGTCATAATATTCATAATCATGCATTAGGTTGCTAACCCTTCTCTTATAGATTTTATAAACCCTAATTCACTACTGAAACCCTAATTCGTTGTTGACCTTTTCCCTCCAAGTGAATTTTACTTTATTTTATTATTCCTTGATTAAATCACTTAATTAATTAATTAATTAATTAACCATTTTACCTCTAAAAAGTGATTTATCCATCCTTATGGCTTATCTGGCCACTGAAGGTCACTTCTCATCAT
>ML797131.1:5847-18339 GCA_009831015.1 Picea engelmannii
ATGTGGTGTCCCTGCTATTTAATCTGTTTCTTGAAGCTCCCCTTGAACATCTTTTGCATAAATTGACAATTTCATCATATGATTCCTTGGATATGTCCCCTTTTCCAAGCATGTTCAGCATATCTAGACAGTCATCCCTTACTTCTTTTAATAAAATAGTTTTGAGAATATCCTTACTTACATTGGGATGACTGGATATTTGTAGATTGTATTGTAGCCTTTCTACAAAGTCTTCTAGATTCTCGTCCTCTTTCTGCATCATTTTAAATAGCTCCTCCCTCTTTTCTCTCGTTCGGCAGTAGTCCTGGTACTTGTTCATGAATTTCTGTTTCATTTGGTCCCATGTTGTGATTACATGGCCTCCAAGACTCATAAACCATCTTAGTGCATTCCCTTTTAGTGTTGCTGGAAATAACTTCAGTTTTTTAGCATTAGAAACGTAATCATAACTCCTACATAATATATCAAACTCAAACAGAAATTCATCAGGATCCTCTGAAGATAAACCATGAAAATTAGGCAATGCTGAGAATGGAATGTTTTTCATGGGGGCTACTCCTTTAGGGATATCGCCAATAGGAAATCCTAATGTAGAAAAAGGGTTTTCATCTTTTACCTCTCCTTCAGGACCTGCCTGTTCTTCGTGATGCAATTCTTCATTATACTCATCTATGTTTTCCTCTGTCTGCTCCCCTACGACACTTGCTATGTCCTCAATGTCTCCTACTAGATTTTGGACTGTCTCTAGACTCCAAACTTCCTTCCCTGTTCCAAAAATTGCTTGAAATGAAGGCTGGGAGTTTTGTTTTCGAAGGTTTGGTCGTTGGGCAGCAGATTCAGACTTTGATAAAATCTCATCAATGTAAGTCTTTCTTCCTCCTTTTACTTTTCCCTTGCCACATGTAGGGTTAGTGTCCTTGGGGTCTTTCATGCAATCTTTTTATCTAAAGAAAAGAAATCATAAGTTCTTTTGAAATCTATAACTATCTTCCCCAACAACGACACCAAAATGTTGGTCACTATAATTGCTTAATTGATTCAAACAATCAAGTGATACATAAATTGTCAACCCAGGGAAGTCTTTTTATTTCAAAGATAACCACACACTATATATGCTCAATTCCAAAAGCAAACTAGAGTTGTAGTAAAGAAACTTATACTAATCACACTTGCCTTGAATGAACTGAAGTTCTGATTTAAATCACAGGAAAGCAACCTACCTATTGCAGATCTTAAAGATTAATCTAAGAATCATGGATTACATTAAAATAACACTTGCAATAGGGAAGAACAACTATTCTGCAACCAGAGAACGGGACCCTTACTCTCAAACAGAGACTTTAGTACTTTATTTCTGATTAACACTCTTTCATGAAAACAGTAATGCAGAGAAAGTTAACTCTATCTACCAGAGAACAAGGCCATCTAATTCCTTCCTTTCTAAGCAGGAACCTTAAGCCCTATCCCTGATTAGCACACTTGTGAAAATAACAGGAAACTGGATCTCCTGATTCCTTCCTTTCTGAGCAGGAACCCTTAACCCAGTTTCTGGCTAGCACACTTGCAGAAGTAAATCTACAGAGAACAGGATGTTTTGATCCCTTCCTCTCTGAGTAGGAACCCTTAACCTAGACTCTGGCTAGCACACTTGCAGGAGTAATTGAAATCTACTGAGAACAGGATGTTCTGATCCCTTCCTCTGAGCAGGAACCCTTAACCCAGTCTTTGGCTAGCACACTTGCAGGAGTAATTGAAATCTACAGAGAACAGGATATTTTGATCCCTTCCTCTCTAAGCAGGAACCCTTAACCCAGTCTCTGGCTAGCACACTTGCATAAGTAATTGGAATCTACAGAGAACATGATGTTCTGATCCCTTCCTTTCTGAGCAGGAACCCTTAACCTAGTCTCTGGCTAGCACACTTGCAAAATTAATTGAAATCTACAGAGAACGGGATATTCTGATTCCTTCCTTTCTGAGCAGGAACCCTTAACCCAATCTCTGGCTAGCCTCATAAAATCATCACACAAGATTGCTAATAAAAAGAATTGTGAATTTCATTCAATAAACTAAGACAGAGTTCAGTAGTGTTTCAGCAAAGCGAAATTCATTAAAAGTAGTGTTTCAGCAAACAAAAGTTAATCAAAGTAAAAACAGAGATTGTACTAACACACTTCTAAAACTAATGGGTGAATCTTGTGAAGAAGGTGGGCCCTCCCTTCTCACAAGATTCCCCTGAAACGAGAAAGCTAGAGAAGGATACTCAAAGTAGTCTTTTATTCATCTGTCAAAATATCATAGTACAATATGGAAATGGAATACGTCCCTCTCTCTGAAGCTTCTTCAATACATCAAACTTGGCTCCCTCGAATGATGATTTCCTCTTATTTAAAGAGGGAACCCCTTCGATACAATAAATTACAATGTGTATCTGAGTCCTATCTTTAGTTGGATCTACTTTCTAAACCAGCATAGGATGTCCTAGTCTCGCGCAACATAATTCTATTACAGGAGCTGAATGAGGTATTGTTGTTACAGCTGGTGTAACAGCTTCTTCTCGTTGCTGCTGATGTTGTTTCAGCATCGCAATTCACGGGTTGTTTTAGCCACGTGAATTGCACTCTTGACTGTGTCAGCATTGTGTAGGAATGACGGTTAGTGCTTTGTTGACCGCTAACTGTAACGGCTTCCTTTGTGTTTCAGCATCGTCGGTCCTGGTAGTTTCCTCTGTGTTTCAGCATCTGCAACTTTGGACTATGTAACAGCTCCGTGTTTCAGCATCTGCGACTCTGGACTATGTAATGGCTCTGTGTTTCAGCATCTGCAACCTCGAACTGTATAACAGCTCTGTGTTTCAGCATCAGTTCTATGTTTCAGCAACAATGACCTTGGACAGTTCTGTGTTTCAGCAATAGGCCTCAAATGCTAATCTGCAGTTTTGAACACTTATACATTTCTAATCAATGGTCAAGTACGAGAGTGATGTAAAATATTATGCAAAATAGATTAAACATATAGTAATGAGAAGAGACGTTGTATACCTTTGGGATGATCAGATAAAGTGATAGTATGAGTCTAAATATGGGTGATCAAGAGTATAATAGTGGAAAAAAGTATAGGCAAAAAGGTACATTGTGTGGTCCTAACATTATTGATGTGGGATGCATTAAGGCCCTCCTATGACGAGTCTTTTCTTGTCGAATTCAACTCATTATCTAGGAATTAGACTTAAAAACTAATTGGTACCTCGGAACTTGCATGCCTCGATGGAAGGTTGCCTCGCTTTCGATAGTGGGTTTTCATTATCAACCCCTCATCGAGAGATTTCGTCGAGTGTTCAACCTCAGCTCATTGATTCATATTCGTTGGATTGTACCAGAGTACCTTGGGAGTCATTGACATTAATGGTGATTTACCTCACACTTGTTAATGGTATACACTAATGACCGGTAATCGAGTGGTTTCTACCATGTTCGACTTCAACACATGTATTCGCATGGTTAGATTCGTACTATAGAGTGATAGAGATGAAGACCCTGGATATTTTTCTGATAGATCCAGGTTGCGTTGGAGTATATTCAGTGTACTGTTGCATAGATCCACATTGTATGTCTGGTGGATATGTTCAAATTTGAGTCTTTAACACATAGATCCACAGTGTATTTTTGGTGGCTATGATTAGATTTGAGTCATATTGGCATGGATCCACAGTGTATGTTTGGTGGCCATGACCTGTCTTACTTGACATGGATCTTTACATGTCAGCATTTATGCTTTGAGTCATTTGTATTCTGAGTATGGGAATGCCTACCTCAGTGATGATATATTATTGTATTGTATTTCCTTATTTGTTGGCAAGTTTTCGACTGACTGTTTCTTGTTCCCTACACACACTTGACAAAGTATTTCAACTATCACTCTGTTCTAACTTCATACTTTGGGGGGCTCTCTGTTACACATTATTTTCGTCATCCCTATGACCGTTAATGATGTAAACCTATCTGTTTCCTTTAGAGGGGTCAGTGGCCTGAGTTCCTGAAGAGATAAGGGAGAAGAACTTTTCCTGAGAAAAGAAGTTGCATTTTCCCTTGTAAAAACCCTGTAAAAAACGAAGTTCGCAGGTTGCTATATAGGCAGGGTGCAAGAATACCTGATTCTCATAGGTTGCACCATATCTAGGGTGCGAGATGTTCATAGGTTTCTCTATAGGCAGGGTGCGAGAATTCCTACATGTGGGAAAAACAAGCGTTTTCTCGAATCTTCTAGAAGGAGAAACTTCTATGGTGAGATGGCATCCGAATAGTTTGGATCTTACTCGCTTTCATGATTTAGTGGGATCATCCTAACCTCCTCACCTTATCCTCTTCAACTTATCAACTTATAAAAGGAGAGGAGTTCTCATGGAGAAAGTTAACTTTGGTTAGCTTTGTAGCTTTTGGGATTAGCTTGTATTGGATTGAGTTTTGGAGATTTTTAGCTTGGCTAGATGAGCCACTTTGTCAAGATAGATTGTGAATACTATCAGATTTGTGCTCTCAGAATTATTGGAGTGAAAGTGTGTGGGGAATGAAGGACAGTTGGAAGGGACCTTACAACATCAAGGCCATGGTTGTAATCTCTCTTTCACATTTAATATGATACAGTAATATGATTCTTTCCTATAAAGCTTGTTGTGTTTTATTGTATGATTCCTTGATCACGTACATAGGTTTATATTGAATTTATGCTATTGTTATCACTTTGGTTGGTTGCATTCTTTTGCAGGATCATCATTGTATGAATGTTGGAATGGAGCTAGGATGGCGATGGTGAGAGGAAGTGACGTTTAAACAATATGTCACCTATCCCTCTTTAGTTAGTAAATTCAATATTTAAAACTTAAGGAAAGTGTCATGTTCTGGTGTGTTTTGTTCTAGATCCAAGTGGATCTAGGGAGATCTGTTAGTGTCCGCACCTACCGATTAGTCCGATAACACTTTGCGTGGGTGGACCGGATGAAGGCATTGTCGGACGGGTTTAGCATCTGGGTATGTCTTGATCTCATGTATCACAATGTTGGGGTCAATACCCAACATTTCTTCATAGCTCCAGGCGAAGACGTCAGGAAATTCTTTGAAAAGTGACTTACAGGTGACGATTTCTTTCGGGGAACACGAAGCTTCGATATGCACATTTTTGACATTTTCAGGTTTTATGGATATGTCAAGGGGAATGGTGGGTGAGATATTGCTTAAGTTCCCTTCGAAAAACACATCGTGTGTAGACTTGGGAACAGTGTAAATGACGACAATGATTGACGGGGTCGAGATCCATTGGTAGCTCTCGATGGTGTGTTGTTCCAGGAAGAGGATGGAATGATGATGTCCATCATCCAAAGGGGTGTCTTCCATAATAGACATAATCATCTCATCTATGGGAAAAATGATGAGAAAAGGATCTAGAGACAAATCACCAAGAGAGGGGGTAGAAGGGGTTACCAATTGAATAGCCTGATAGGCAGATTCGACTGGACTCAAAGGCATTTCATCACCGTAACGAAGATGATCATCGGGGTTGGGTACCAGCCATGGGTCATGAGATGCAAGGGTTCCATGAATAGAGGTGAAGATCATGTTTATTGAAGCGAAATATGGATGTGGAACATCGGGTTGTGGGATGGGGAAGGTACCCATTAACGAGGAGTCTTTAAGAAGACCTACATCGATGTTCTCATATCCGGGGGGGTTGGTGATGAATGGTACATTTCCAGTACATGCATCTGAGTTAAAGAAGGATAATTGGTTGATGGTAATTACCTTTCCTTGATGGGGGAAACGTACAAAACAAAAAATATTCAACACAACTACGCGCATGGAATCAATCCAGCTACGACCAAGCAAAAGATTGTAATTGAGATGAGCGTCAAAGACTTCCACTTCAACTTGGACCATTTTTCCTTCTAACGTGATTGGCAATGAAGAGAGGACATTGTAAGGCTTAAAACCAGAGCCATTAAAGGCTTTGAGTGTGTTGTGGGATTCATTCAAAGAGGGAGAGTCGATGGCTTTTCAGCAGGTAATAGACATGACACACATTGAGGCACCCTCATCGATAATGGTTCTACAAATGTTTTTGTCGGAAACAATAACCTGTATTTGGAATGCGAGTTGAGGGGTAACCTTGGAATGTGATCTTCCAAGTCAAAAATTATTAAGTTTGTATCCGTAGAGTTGATTCCACCGATAGCTTTCAACAGTTCCTTCCGTTGTATAGGAAAACTTTGAAATACTTCGAGGGCTGACATCGTGGATGGTGCTTGGGCCAGATCTTCAACAATACTGTAGTTCTGGGTAGCACGGGCATGAGGATTGAAAGTTGATTTTTGAACGACGCCCTTTGGAGGAGGGCGAAGAACTATTTCAAGGCTCGATCCTTCGAGATGAAGAGGAATATTGGTAGGTGGATTCATGGGAGATGGTTGGACCAATGGAGGCATTATAGCATCAACCTTCTCTTTAGAGGAGGAATAATATCTGGCTCGAGTGGTAAGGGCGATGTCATTTTTCTTTGAATCTCCTGTACATATTAAGACATAGGATGTATTAGAGGGGGAGGGTTGGTTGTGAATGACCAATTGGGCCTATTGTTGAGAAGGGAAGGGTTGTGACAATACGTCCGGACTGGGTGGTTTCGGGGCTCCTTAAAGGAACTTAGTAACGTCGGCTGATCGTGGAAAATCCTTGGTGTAGTGATCATCACCACAGATAAGACAAGGGTATCGGGGTTTGTGCTTATCACTATTGTTAATAGGTGGTGTTTTGGTTCTTTCTACTTGAAAACTATTTTTTTCCTCCTTATTCTTACCCTTTCCCTTTCTGGATTTTTTTTTACCGGCGGGGGTACATTGAACAGCATTTACCTCGGAAGTCTTGCCAGTGGGAGGGGTAGGAGACAGAGAATTTTAAACATTAGAAGAAATGGTTTTGGGGTTGTTGTTGGAGGTTTGGATGGAATGTGGTTGGGCATGGGAAGTGCCAATCACACCGTTGGTCGCATGAGAAGCAACAGGAGTAGTTGAAGTGGCAGAAGCAGAAGGACGAGGTGCATCAGGGAGTAAGTCATAAAGAGTACCCATTTGTGAGTAAATGAGGTCAAGGTATTCAGCACGACTAATGGCCTGTTCTTTTGTGACAACTCCACCCATGGCGATGTCATGACCGATGTTGTTCACAAATGATTTCGTGAACCATTCTGCCAGCAACTAATCAGGAAGTTCAAGTTTGATGAGACGTCATCTTCATCGCCATTCATGAATGTGATCAGAGATATGAGTGGCCTTGGTTTGTTTAAAAGAGCTCAAAATCTTGGTCCATGTTTCATAGCGGATCGATAATTGGTAGTGGGTGAGGAAATCCATAGCGAGGGTGTTGAAGTCAGCAAAGAAACCTCATGGTAATTCTATATACCACTTCGTGGCAGAACCCATGAGAGTTCGTTGAAAAAGGTGTAAACGAATAGAGTCATCCATCAAGGAGTTGGATGAGAACTAAAGGTGAAAATTCATTACATGATTGTTTGGGTCCTCTCCCACTTTGCCATTGAATTTAGGGATGTCGGATGGTAGTTTGGCCAGTATGGCGGGCCATTGGGGAGAGTGAAGGATTGGATCATTTAAAATCCTTGACAGATCTGGGAGGTCCAGGGTGGCTAAGAAAGGTAACTGTTTGTTCACATGTGAGTACTGGTGGCTTTGGGGAGGGAGTCCCGTCAGAAAACTAGTGGGACCATAAGTAGTTTGCAAATAATGCAAGGATCTAGGCAGATTCGGTGGTTGTTGTGGAGGCAAGTAACTCATAGGGTTGTACCCTTGAATGGGGGCATGGTGTTGAGAAGTTGAGCACCAAATAGGATTCAACGTACCTGGATATGGTTGGCCTATGCTAGGGGGTATAACGAACATAGTTGGGGGCTATTTCCCCCCAGTCGATTGAGGATTATGTTGTATCAGATGGTTCCAATACTGGGCCAAGGATGGAGGTATGTTTTGTCCATAGGGTGGGGTTGGTGGGGGTTGTTCTCTGATCGGGGGTTGTGTTCCAATTGGGGGGTTGTGTTCTAATTGGGATTTTCCCTACAAGGGTGTCACATACCCACTACCCAAAACATATTTTTTTTTCTGGTCTTCTGCCAAATAAAAAGTCCTAAAACTCCATGGAGGACCAGCATAAGCTGACTCTTTCTCTCTCCCCGCTCCCATGTGGTCGCGGGTCATGACCACAGTCTGAATAAACGTAGTACCTCTTTCATATTTCATGCTTTGGCACTATAGTGAGGTAGAGTTGTTTGACTTGGCAACTGTCGTATCCTGAAAGGGCTAGCGATCGTCCAATGGGGTGAATCCCTACAGGGTTAACAAATGGATAAAAGGAACAAATCCCAATAGGGCCAGAGAACAGCCAATGGGAAATGACCCCGTTGCACGGTTAGGTGGAATATAGGTGGCAGAGAGGGAAACACAACATGATGGTCAACATGACAGGAGGGGCCCCACTTCACACGCCACACTATTCCAGACCCCCCCCCCATTAAAGGTAGAATGGCAAGGGGGGTCCAGAATCCACTTGAGTGCCATTGATCATGATGAGTTAATATCGATCGTTCGAGAGTTGCACATCCAATTCCGGACCCCCCCCCCCTACTGCTAAAGGCAGAACAGTAAGGGGGCTTCGGAATGGAACCTCAGCCGTAGATCTGGACGGGTGGACTCTGGCCGTCCATATCTCCTTGCCACTTATCCTAAAGCATATTCACATTATGGCTTAAGTTGACGTCTCATCTCCACATCTAACAGTCATTATAGACCCTGAGATCCTTCGAAAGAATCTCATCCATTCATCGGGGTTTATCATCACGAGAATCCAGACTCTCGATCATGGGACCCCTGAATCCTCGATCCCCAGTTTCCCGATGCAGTTAATCTCTCGACATGTGGCCTTCGTCAATCAGACGGCTCAGATCTACTCCGGGGTTTCCTCCATGGGAAATCCTGAACTCTTGTCAATAGGAATCTCGATTCCGCGATTCCTGATGAGCCAATTCATCGATATGGTCCCTTATGTGTTAGCCTTCCTAGATAAACTCCTGGCCCATGTGACCACTATCTCACAAGACCGTAGCCTTATCTCCTGTCAGGTTTTCAGACTTTCCAATGCCGAAATGTACTCGTCCTCAGGATTCGCGATACGTCGAATCCCAATATGCCGATATAATGACAGTTGGCCCTACAATGGACGCTTTTCACTTTGTCGGAATTCTGGACTTCGCAATTTTGATGTGTATGGACTTCTTGTCCATGGGATTCCTGATTTCCCGATGGATGACTTTCCTTTCAGGACTTTTCCCGAATGCTCTGATTGCCACCACACGTCCTCCTATGATGGATGGCTCATATTGATTCAGGCATTTTCACTATGAAAATTCCCAACCTCATGTCATCATGACTCCTAATTTCATGAATTTCGATATCCCGATGGCCACGCCTCTCATCGGGACTTTCAACCTCCTGTTCACGAGGGCTTAACCCCAATGCATCTCTTAACAGATCCAATGGTTGTCAAGCTTTTCTGGCTAAGATCTAACGGCTCAGATCTATCCCACCTTGTGCACTATTCCATTTCTTCATGGATGTGGAAAAATCAGTGGTCCAGATGTTCTCATGAACCATGGGGATCTACGGTCCTAAACTCTTCACTACCCACGAAGACATAGGGAAACCAAGTGGTAAGGCCTTTAACGCCCTTAACACTTCTTCCTCTCCTTCTGATATGACGGTCGTGAGTGACCACAGATCTCCCGACGGAGTCTCATCCGTCGATTCGATATTCCATCCTTAAGCTCCCATCTCGGGATTTTAAGAGGATCGTTTCTCCTCATACAGAGTTACTAAGGCTTTACGCCTTCACATTTACCTTCTGGGTTCTTGAGGGGTTATTCAAGGAGAGTATCTCTATGGGGAGACTTACTCAGGGTACTTTCTGAGGCCAAAAGGGTATCGTCCAACTGAGGTCCAAACATGAAGTCTGAAATAGACCAGTATGCATGTAAATAATAATTCATGAGGACATATGCCATATATAGTCTCTTCCATACAAATATACAACTACTAGTACTGATCAAAACATCCTACAGACATTCTTACAATGAATTCATTCACAGTTTCAGAGCTTATGGGCATAATCATCAGAACAAACATATACACATATATATTTTAAGGTGCCAGAGGAAAATCACTTATCAAAAAATAACACCAAGGGTTATGCAACTGTTGAGAGGGGTGCTCATTTCCACCCAACCGTAGGCTTAGAGACTCCCAGGATATTTACCACTAGCCACCCCCGAGCTGAGACCACGATGTTGTGAGACTGCGTCTCCATTTTCCAGTGACCAGGAGAAAAGGTTGCAATCCTTCCTCTCTGCTATCACTCACTCTGCATAATGCTAGAGTTCTCTCCTCGCGTCTACCGCACGCCTTATCCTCTTGCGAGGTTGCGTGTGGCGCAATTACCCTCGCACTGATCAGGTCTGACAGCTCTACAGATGGGAGGTTCACCTCCCATCCCTCATTAAACCATCTACCTACCAGCAAGCGAGACATTTAATTCGGGGCCAACGAGCTGCTTTTGGTTCTCCAGGCCAGTGGAGTCCAAATACGGTATTAATTCTCGGTGGAAGTTAACACCACCTTTCCAGGTGCCTTCCACCGCCATCATGGTCTCTTTTTCTGCACATCCCCTCTCAACAGTCCTGCAATAAATTCAAAATGTTATTCATATTTATTGACCTTTTACTCAAGGCCCATTTACATCACATATTCACATTTATGAGTTTGCCATAGTTCTTGGCCAGTCCAGTTATTTTTACAAACTGGGGGAAACGGGGTGTTACAAAGGGGGGGTTGAGTTAGGCCTCCTTGGTGAAATTGTCCACCAACAGGAATCTGGTAATTTGGAGTGAACGACAAAATGGTGCCACTACGATCGACGCCTCTGATAGAGGATGGAAAAAGTTCCTCTGAAAGGGGGTGGAGGAAGTGTCGAAATGAAACTGGGAGGAGAGTGCCCAGAATAACAGGGACCACCAAGAGTTCCAAATGTGATTTGTGTAGGAATGGGAATAGAGGCATTCAATGCACGGTATCCAGGTGGAAGAGTCAGGGTGACTCTGGGCGAAAGCGGTGTGCCAATAGGATCTTGGCTAGTCGTGGTAGTCCCGGTGTGAGGCCTTGTAGTATCTGTGTAATGGACCATTTGTAAAGGGAGAGTCAAGATGTGGTCAACTCACGGAGCTTCTGTACCAGGAAAATAATAAGCAGTAGTAAAAGGTACTGTGTCTAGGTCAGACATTATGGGGAACATGGATGAGACAATGATATCAACGCCTGCTCCTGAGCCAAAGAGATCTCATCTAAAAATGCCAGTAGTCCAAAAAGGATATCGACCCACAGGTCCTAGAAAAGGTCCATTCGGTGATCCAGAAGAAAAAACAACCAAGTCTCCAGAAGAATTTACTCACATAATACGTCTCTCAAAGTCAGGATGAATCGAAAGTCATCTCGAGAATTGGAAATTCAGAATCCTTCTAGAGAGTCAGGTCTTTCCACTTATGGAGTGGTGACGTATTGGACTTCACTCTATTGAGGAGATCCCTTTGGTGAGCTGGTAGGAAAGGTTTGAGAACCTTCCATATTTTCTAGGGGTAAGCCTTGCATTCTACGTGAACGACGTGGAGGGTCAATTATGAATGAGTTAAAAAATTACGGAGAAACTTTTATGGTCAACTTGGGTTAAAAAAAAACATGCGCTAGTAAAAAATCTAGGAAACAACACCAAGCAAATAAGACCTTCTAATTCTGAAGTCACTAGTTGGTTATGAAATCCAACGTTGCAAGAATGAGACGAGAAGGAGCTGGGCTAAGGTGGAAAAGTTACATTGACGACTTGCTAAACGGACTTACGCCCTGGTGCAAGCTCCCACACATAATCGTGGGTATACCCTCCAAGGAGCCGAAGTGAGTTTGGCCAATGTTGATTCTAAGTACAATGAAGACTTGTCCCTTCACAGTCACCTTGTGTAAGACCCTAAGAAGATAGGCCACTAAGGTTACCACCAACAACAATAAAGCCTCGAGGGACAGTCGACAGTCCAATCCACATGCAAGGGCAGAGTATATAGCCTGAAATCAACTTGAGAGGCTTCCACTCATCATTGTGGGTATACCTTCACGTGACCCCTGTAATACATGCAATCTCTACACTGATATCAACAAAGTAGGGTGAGTAACTCTATCAATACCAATGCGACCTCGGGTTTGACTGTTAAGGTCCTAACCCGCACATAGGTAGATTAATGTATTCGGATGTAATAAAGGTCAATATTAATAAGACCTTTCAATAAAATAGAATAAGGCGGATGTAAGAAGACCTAATAGAAGCTTTCGCTTCTAGAAGGATCTTC
>ML797131.1:23409-38923 GCA_009831015.1 Picea engelmannii
ATCTGAATCAAGTGCTATTTCTGTTCAAGTGCTATTTCTGTTGCTATTTCGTATATCATTTCTGTGTATTGTGAAGATTATGCTGGATATTTCACTGTTATTCTGTTATTCCTAGCATTTCGTTTCTGTTCTGCATATTTTATGTATCTGGTATCTTGCATTGACCCTTGTGTGAGAAGGGCTTCCCAGGAAAAAATGTTGCAAATGGAATTTGACACTCCTTAACACAAGATGCTATTGTGTGTTTTGTTCTTTGGAGAGTGTATCTCTCTACCTTATTCCAAATCTCTAGCCTAGCTAATGTTGGTGTAATAGAGTCCTAGAAAAGAGTTACTAGTTAAATTTTAAAATTTTCAGGATATTATTAAAGGCTATTATTACTCAAAGGAGACGGAAAAGAAACTGATGTTGTGTGTGACTCTGACCCAACAATGCATAGATAGGAATGAAAAATATCAATTCTTGTTTGATGAATCCTATTTACGGGAGGGAAAGAGGAGTTTTCTAGAACAATCTTGAACTACGATATATAATCTTCTTTGAAAATGCAATATCAACAAATCACGACCAATGCCAATTCTCTATTCATTCTATTTCGACAATTGAATGCCGATATTTTCAAAGTAAAAAATTGCCTTTTAAAAAGAAAAATATTTTTTAATTTTCAATAGAAACCATACAACAGTGGTGAAACTAAGAAAAACCAGCATCTAATGAAAAGCAATATACAACAAAACCCAAACCAATCTTTCAATGAAGACAAAAATAGCAAGCAGACCAGACTAGTCTTTTTAAATGCATGAGGGCAACAATTTTCCAAGTAATGAGCAATTGAGAAAGATAGTTAATCCCAACTTTTAAACTGATCACCAAATCCCAACCAAACAAGCACTTGGATTTCAGGACTAGAGATTATATCCTTGTTAAGAAAAGTTCAAGAGATAACAGTTGAGAAAACTGAACAAGAAGATCTTTCGATTTCCGAAGACTAATCATTCACCAAATACGAAGTCAAGAAACAATCAATTAGTGGCCCAAGAAGTTCTCTTCATACACACATACAATTCTAGGTATCTGGGCATATAAAAGACCTTAATCCCAAAATTTTGCAAAATGGGTTCACAAGCAAGAAGTAGTGTACAGTGCGAGAATGGAGCATTCTCGCAGGCTAGTCACAAGCAGAGTGCGAGATGTTCTCACTGGACTGCACAATAGGGTGTGAACTCCAACATTTCTCATAGAAAATAAAAGGGTTCAGTGAGAGAATGACTGAAACTAAGAAAAGTTTGGAAAAAAGAAAAAAAAAATTGAAGGAACCTCTGGACCCAGAGAGTCTGTCAGGGTCTTCTCAAGACTCAGAGATTGATAGAAATGAAAATTGGTAAGGTAAGAGAAAATGTCCAAGGAAAAACACCAAAAATCACCAAAAAATGGGTTTCATCCCCAGTGGAGTCACCAATTTTATTATCGAACTAATCGGTAGGTGCGGGCACTAATAGATCTCCCTAGATCCACCTAGATCTAGAACAAAATAGGACAGGACATGACTCTTTCCCTAAGTTGCAATCATTGAATCTGCTAATAAGGAGGAATAAGTGGCATACCTTTATATCACTTCCTTAGGTCTTTGTTGCTCCCACTTCACTCCGGTGCTCTCGTGAGGTCATGTCCAAGACAACACAATATATCACTTCCTTAGGTATCTGTTGCTCCCGCTTCACTTTGGTGCTCTCGTGAGGTCAAGTCCAAGACAACACAAACCAACCAAAGTGAAGATGGAAAAATATATTCAATGTCAACCTATGCATATGATCAAGGAATTACACAATAAAGTAAGAGTGACTTTATGGGAAAGGGACATGTCATTGTATCATATTAATTGAAAGTAGAAGATACAACCTGATTTCCTTAATGTCACAAGATTCCTTTCAGTGACCCTTGGTTCCAACACACACACTTGCTTTGTACTTGCATGAATAAGGTCCAATTCCTCTTGATAGACCAACTAGAGCCTTCAAGCCTCTGTCCAAGTAGGGTTCTTCACACAATTCTTTCACCAATTTTTTATTCAATCTTGCTTAACCTTTTCCATGAGAAACCTTTCAATGTATAGGAGAAGGAGAGATGGTTACATGGACGAGGATGATCCCATCAAATCTGAGAAGTCAGTAAAATGACAACCATATGAATGCCAACTCATTTTCTAGAAGATTCCCTTCTAGAACCCTTGAGACCTCTTCTCTTTTCTAGGCTTGAAAATAGGTTCGCACCCTATGTATGGAGCAAACAGTGAGAAGTTCACACCCCAGGTGTAAGTGGCCTATGAGAATGAGGGATTCTCACACCCTAGTCCATGTGTAGCCTACGAACTCACCTTAAAAATAATTTTTTGGAAGGAGACAAGGGCCACTTTTCTTAGGCAAAAAGTCCTTGTTCGGAGCCTGAATAAACCATTGTTAATACATCACCAGAGTGACCAAAACCATGTCTAACAAGGTGGAATCTGTCAATAACATGACTGATACATTAGATGAGAGGTATGGATAAAAGAATACTAAAAACTCTACAAAATACGTACAAAAAAGAAAAAACCTAGTGTAGTATAGCTATGCTTAGGCGTAAAAACAACCCATTGATGGGTTCCTTGAGAGGATGGCCTTCGAGGGAGGCCAGGATGTATGTGCATTTAGTGAGGTATTGTTGGATGATGTACGGTCCATGCCACAGGGACTCAAGTTTTCCATGTCCAAGGGTATCATGAGCGATATCGTAAGCAAGGACGAGGTCTCCTTCATCAAGTGAGGGAAGGTTGACATGGAGATCAAAGGCGGCCTTTGATCGTTTTTTGGCTGCTTCATTGTTCTGTAATGAATATCGATGATCTTCATCTAGGGATTCTAAGTTTAGAAAACTCTTCTCTATTGGGGCAGTGTCGGCTAATAGATCAATAGTGGTGCATAAGGTGGGAATTTTTCACTCGATGGGAAGTGTAGCCTCAACCCCGTGGATGAGATGAAAAGGTGTGAAACCAGTGGAAGTTTTGACTGATGTGCGATAAGCCCAGAGCGTGGAAAATAACATATGATTCCAATTGGTATTATGTTTGTTAACCATGCATTGCAACATGGTTTTTAAGACCTTGTTAACTACTTCTACCTATCTTTTGGACTGAGGGTAGTATGGTGAGTAAAACTCGTGGGAGAAGCCTAACCAGAATGAGAGTTCCATGAAAATCTCATTCTCGAAATGTTTCCCATGATCAGAGACTAGTTGGAGTGGTACTCCAAAGTGGGATATGACGTGGTTAAAGAAAAACATGCTGCTCTGTCAGTGGTGTTGTTGAAGGTAGGCATGGCTTCAACCCACTTGGTAAATTAATCAACTGCAATGATTATGTATTTGTTTTCATTGTTGGATGTAGGGTTTCAAGTCATGAAGTCGATGCCCCATTTACAAAAGGGACCAGTTGTGATGATTGGGTGTAGAAGAGTAGGTGGTGCGCATGCTTTGTTGGCATAAAGATGGCATGTATCACATAATTTCACGGAATGGCTGCAGTCATGAAATAATGTAGGCCAAAAGTAACCTGCACGGATGATTTTCTTAGCACTTGACAGCCCTAAGAGATGGCCTCCACAAGTGTCGTTGTGGAAATCATTCAAGACTCTGTCAGCCTCGTCAATAGTTAAGCATTGATGGAGTATGGTGTCGACTCCTCACCGATATGATATGTCCCCGATGAAGTGGTAGTGAGGTTCCTAGTGACGAATACATTGACGATCATCTCTGGAGAGGTGGTTTCCAAATTTTTGTGTTCAGAGATAGACAAGAAGATCGCCATACCAAGGGTCATCTGAGAGGATAAAAAAAAGATGTTCATCAAGGAGGTTGGTATTGACCGGTGGACTGGTAGTGTCGGAGGGAAAAGCCATGATAAGTTCGGTGAGGATGAGAGATTTATTTCTCTTGGGTGTTGAAAATTTGAGATCATATTCCTGAAGGATGATGATCCATTGAGCAAATTTACCATTAATTTGTCGATGACTAAGCAATAATTGCATGGGGTTGGAATCTACGATGACTTTGGTAGTTCGAAGTAGAATGTAATGGCATAGTTTTTGGACTGAGTGGACAACTGTGAGGGCTATATTTTCTTCATGATTTTACTTCAAGGTTGGTCCTGAAAGGTTTTTACTAATGTAGTAAATCACATGCTCATGGGTGTCATACCCTATTTGGATGAGCACTGCTACTACTGAAACAGCTAAGGCTGATATGTAGAGGAGATAATCGCGGTTATAGTCAGGTGGAATAATCAATGGGGCGTTGGAGAGAGCCTCTTTGAGATCATCAAAAGTGGTTTGGGAATGTTTATCCCATTGAAATGGGATGTCGTGATGAATTAAGCAAAGAAAGCCATGTGCACGAGTAGCGTAATATAGAACAAAGCATCGTAAAAAGTTGGCTTTTCCTTGAAGGCTCTGTAGTTGGCATAAACTTTGTGGGGGTGGAATTTATATGATGTCTTGGACTTTTAGGGGGTCCACAGTAATGCCACATTGGGAAACTATGAACCCAAGAAGGAGATAAGCAGTGATGCAGAATATGCACTTGAGGGGTTTCAAGTGGATATTGTACTGATGACACCTTTGGAAGATGATTCGTAGATCATCGAGATGTTGAGTGTGTTTCTTAGATCGAGCAGTGAGGTCATCTAAGTATGCAAGGATGGTATGAACCAGATAGTAAAAAACGCATGTCATGGCCCATTGGAAAGTGGCACCGACATTCTTGAGGCCAAATGGCATGACATGATACGCAAAGGTGCCCCAAGGAGTCATGAATGCGGTTTTGTACTGATTGACAAGGTGAATTTGGATTTAGTTGTAACCAGAGAAACCATCCATGAAGGACAAAGCCTTGTGACCTGCACAATCATCGATTATTTGGTCAATGAAGGGTGTTGGAAAGTTGTCTTTGGGACAGGCGTGATTGAGGTTGCATAAGTTCATACAGACACGGATAGTGACCTATGTTTTGTTAATAGGGATAGGGTTGGAGACCCATGACGTATAGGCTATGGGGTAAATGAACTCTACAGCGCGTAGTTTGTCAATCTCGGCTTTGATGGCCACTGCTTTGGATGGGTGTAGCGGTCGCTATTTTTGGCAGACGAGTGTGATATCAGGCCAGGTGTCTATGCGATGTTTGACAATAGAGGGATCAAGGCCAGGCATCTCTTTGTATGACTAGGTGAAAATGTCCCGGTATTCCTAGAAGAGGGATTTGTGGGCAGTGAGTTCTTCAGGAGAACATGTAGTGCCAATGGTGATTTCCTTGATAATTCCATATTTAATGGAAATATCTATTTTGATGGTTGGGGATATATTGGCCATATTTCCTTCCTCGAAAGCATCGGGGGCAGGGATAGGGTTATTGAACCAATCTATATGCCCTAATGGGAGAAAATATTTAGTTTCGACTGCGTATATGGGGTGTTGGTTAGGAGGCATGAAGGCTTCCTGTGAAAGAAAGAGTGCTCTGTGGTGGAGCATGTCCCATGGGCAATTAGGGGTAGTTAAATCCTCGAGGATATCTTCATCACAATGAAACTAGCGTGAATATAAGGGATCGAGAGGAGTGACCTCGCTGACTGTCATTGTGGCATTGTATCCTTCTGATAAAGATGTAGGGGGATTGATGGAGGGGGATTGCGATGGTTCGCTCAACATAAACCAAATATCCAGATATTGTGGGTTAAAAATGGTAGTCAGGCATAAAATTTTCATGGGGAAATGAATTGGAAAATTGGGGGGATTCGGGGGCAAATCCTCATATAAATCATCTAGGAACCATGGGGGAGAATTGAGTGCCTCAGGTTCTGGTGGGAAGATATGAACCATATCAATCAATGGGCTAAGGGTATTTATCGGGTCTGTTGGAGGAGGGGGGGTATGATTTTTAATAGGGGCTAGTTGACGACGCCTGTATTCAATAATCATAGGACATTGATATGCGAAATGATCAAGTGATTCGTATAGAGAGCAAGGACATCTCATGCATTCATTGACTGAGGTTGTGACATAATGGATGTCGGTGATAGGAGTTGGGGTGGGTGTTTGCTGAAAGATCTGGCATACAGTTGTTAGTGTCTATTGGAATCATGGATGATTTTAGGGGCTAAATTTCGCACATGGGCTATTTTTCCATGGTTTTTCCAAAAATGAGATTCGCTATTTTAAAAATGATTCGCCCAAATTCTATAGGATAAAATTATTTTACCTTCAAAATTGCCAAAATTTTATAAAAACTATATAAAATCCTTATAAATTTGAATATTTTTACAAAAATATCGCCAATCATTTATAGTTGACATATGAAGGATTAGTAAGATTTGCCAAGGTTTCTACATTTTAAAACAAATTTCCATCCTTAAAATCATCCCTGATTGGAATTAAGATAACGTTGGACAACGATGTGTGTAATGGCCATATTCTGAATAGATGGCGCATGTGAATTTGGTTTGCAGTCCTTTGTTACTTGTGTTATGTGAGATAGCGGTAATACTGGAGGAAGAAACGAGTGGTAGTGGTGCTCAAGGGAGTTGGATGAGATTACGTAACTTAGGGAGAGATGGGCATTTGTTGGTGGGGTGTTCGTCTTTCTCACATAGCGCACAAGGAGGTTGGACGCGTGGGTGAAGTGGAGTTGTGGGCTCCTTCTTCTTTCACTTTCCCCCATCTGTAGTAGGGGGATTAGTGAGTGGGGGTCTAGGGGGTATGGTGGTAGTGAGTATGGGAATCTGCATCGGGATTCCTTCTATTTGGGGAGGGAGGGATGGTTGAGGAACCATCTTAGGTGGATGTAAATACCAAATTGGTATTACCAACACCATATTAGGAAGGGTAAGTGTTGCAATGACCTAGAAATCTTATACACCTGGTGGGGGGTAAAAGAAATGGATTTGGGTAATGGCTTGGGGGACTGTTTCCCAAATCGGGATCTAGCCCTGGGGAAGATCAGGAACGGGTCAAGTTGAATTAGTTCCAGGGGATTCCTGAGGGAGAATTTCTGCGACTAGTGGGATGTCAAGGATGAAATAGGCCTCGGTGGGAGGAAGGTTATTTTTAGTTGTCGTTCCATTGGAGGATACAACACATACTTGTGCCGAGGGAAGGAGGAGCGATGGTGCTCCATGGTATGTCTCTAGCAAGGATGGATCTTTGATGATTCAGGGGCCCATCTCAATGAGTGGATAGGCATCAGGATTAGTGTGGATAAAAGGTAGGATTTTATCGATGTTGGATGAAGGGTTAGGCTTGTAATGTGATACTTGATTGATGGTATTGATCTTTCCATTATGGGGAAACATCATGGTTCAGAACATAGAAGAGGTGACGACCTTCATAGCATACATGTAGCTATGACCAAACACGATATTGTAGTCGAGCAGGGTATTGATAACCTTAATGTCAATCAAAATAGTTTTTCCCCCAAGCTCGATGAGGAAATTTTAGAAGAGTCCTTCGGGGGATGAGGGTCTTCCATCGTAGGCTCTTAAGGTAATGGCAGATCGTATGAGTTCGGGGGAACCAAGTTTCTACCATATGGATTTGGACATGATACAGGTGGATGTGCCTTCATCAATGATGCATAGGTGAACTATAATGTTCCAAATTTTGACAGGGATTTGAAAAGAAATAAGAGCGGGGAGGCAAGGTTCTCTGCTGTCGAGGTCAAATGTGATGAGTCGGGTATCGATAGGGTCGATTTCTCCCATGGTGGAAAGTAAGGACTTCCACTGGGTGGGACAAGTTTGAAGGACTTCTAAGACTGACATGGTAGCCGAAGATTGTGCCAATTCATTGACCAAACTGTAATTATGAGCTACCCTAGCTTGAGGATTGTGGACATTCCTGCGCAATGGGATGCGAGTAATACGAAGGGGGGTTTCAGTACTAGGGAAAGGAATTATGAGAGGGGGTCCAATTGTGATTGGAATTTCTTCTGAGGTGGTGGGAGAAGATTCAAGGGATGTGCTATACTGACGACTACGCGTTTGTAGAAGGACTTCTTCCTCACTGGTAAGGAGGATAGTGCAATCAGCAAAGGTGCCCGTATTGGGATATTGTCCCAACTGTGGTGGGGTAAGATGCATGTATGGTTGGGTATTTATCACCCCTTAGTGTGGGATGGGGTTTTGTAGTACAACTGTGGGTGGGGGTTGTTGCACATATGGTTGTGGGGCCTGCTAAGGTGCATGCGGCGCTAAGGGATGTGGTCCATTCATAGAATCTTTCATCTGCTTAAAGTCAGTGATTTGGGGGAAATGGTGAGTATAGTGACCAAAATCACCGAAAAGGGCACAAGGGAAGGTGGTCCTAACATTGTTGTTGTTCCTTCATTGGCGTTTTTTATTGTTTCCCCCCTGGGGGTTTTGATTCCTCTAGTTTTGGTTGCCCCTGGCAGACTAGTTCTACTGGGGTTGGTTCTGGTTTCCTCCTGGTCCTGGATTATCATTGTTCTAATTTTTTCCTTTCTTTCTGGTATTGTTCAATTGATGGGGTGGATTTGTTGTGTTTAGCTGTTCAAAATTTTGATATTTCTTAATGAGAGAGGGTTGAACAAAATTAACCCCAGTGTGTGGTGGTCCTTGTGGTGGAGCCATAGGCTATGGGGGGGAAGAAAATGGAAAGTACAGATTATGTTGAGGCGATGCTCCATAAGGTACATAGGAGGGCGTGGCGCTTTCACTTGGTAAAGGGAGTACCGACACTTGGTTGGATAGGTGGGTGGTTTAGGGGTGTCAATGGGGATCCACTTATGGGTGGATGCAGGGCAACAGGGTATGGTTGTTGATAAGGGGGAGGAGGATAATAAGGGATTCCTCCATATGCTGATGGATAATGAGGTGTTCCATACATGGGTGGTTGTTGAGGCAGTAGGTTGTGGTTTGTAGTGTTACCAATCAATCTGTCTGCTGAGTGAGACATCCTAGGTTTGTCTTGGCCAAATGGCACGGGTCTTGGGGAATCTGGGAGTACCATGTATAGGTATCCAGACTATGCATAGATGATTTCAAACTGTTGGGTCTTGCTAATGGATTCCTCTTCAGTCTGGGGGAAGGTGGTGGCCACATATTTGGCAAGGAGGGAAACAAGTGATTTGAGGAACCAATTGAGACACTATTTGGGGGTAGCATCAGCTTTGCAGAGCCTACGTCGCCGACGCCATTCATGGATGTGGTTAGAGGCGGTTTGTTTGAAATATGAGAGTAGTTCAAGGCCATTTTCATGACGAACTGGTAATTGAAAGAAGGTAAAAATTGCTTTGGTCGAGGATTCAAAAGTTGCGTGGGACCCGTATTTTTCTTTGACATACCATTTGGCAGATGGGCCAGTGAGTGTATGTTGAAATAACCTCAATTGGATGGAATTTTCCATGATGTTGTTCGAAGAACACCATAGGTGAAATGTCATGATATGGTTGGAAGGATCATCTCCCTCTTTTCCTTCAAACTTGGGGGTGTTTGAAGGGAGTTTGGTGGGGATTGCAGGCCATGTGGGGTTGTGCAATATGGGATCATTGGTGAGTTTAGTCAGATTTGGTATGTTGAGGGAAGCTAAATATGGCATATGGGGTGGTGGCATAGGATTAGTTCCAGCCATAGTGTGAGTTTTCTGAGTACCTGACCCTTGGTGGGGACTAGGTGGGTTTGTACGTCCCCCTTGAGAGGAAGTTGGCCCCCCACTTCCGTGTAAAGGAGAGCGAGTGGAAGGTGGACCTTGGGAATTGGAACCAAGCAAAGTTGATCCCAAGACAATGGCACTCACAGGAGTGTGAGAAGGTGGAGTCGATGAGTTGGAAAGACTAGGAACTCCCCCTAGAATAGAAGGGAGATTTAGCAAGCGTTTGGAATGACGGCGGTTCTATGGGTCCCCTATGATGTCCAACTAGTTGAGTGAATGTGTGCGAATGGTGGTGAGAGAAATAAATAAACAAGAGCCTTTGCTGCAATTTTTGAACTTTACACAATATATAGCCAAATCAAATGTAATTAGAAGGGCATCATACATAAAGTGTTTTGATAAATAATCATATATGTGGATAGGTGGATTTTTTCTGCGTGGGGGAACAAAGAAAAAAAATGCTCGTTTCCTAAAAGACGTAATGTCCTTCCTCTCAAAATATCACTGGACCTTCCAATAGCACTCGACAGTGGGGTCTAAAGCCACCGAAAGAGAAACTAGTGAAGGATGAAGCAATCAGTTATAATGAGGGGTGGAGGGGGAATATCCCAAAAGAACTGGCGATATTTCCCAATAGCCACACAAAATCTGATCAAGGTGCAATTGCAGCCCACAGTTTCCACTTGGGTAGATGTCCTAAAATTTGGTCACTAGGTACCTCGGTCAAAGTGCGACATTTAGATTTTCGAGCTAAGAAATGGGTCACGGGTTGGATCCTGTCCAAGAGGTGGGTGCCTCAAGGGGGAACACACAGAACAACCAGACCTCGGCCTTCAACCCTTCACAGGTATCTCCCTGCTTTATGGTGTTAGGAACACTTGAATTGGAGGATTTAAAGTTCCCTATTTGACAACTTCTATTGTTTTGAAAATGTGAGAACCAGATAATGGGGAGTTATTTGGATGCATATCCCCGAAATCCTACCTAGACTAAAAGATTTCTTTTGGTACCTCCTGTGGAGGAAAACTTAGTGAGTTTTTAGAAAAAATTTAGATGTGTTTTTTTGAGAGATTGGGGGTGTGAGCCAATCTCATTGAAATTAAGTGGGAGTGGATAGTTTCTTCAAGAAAAGGGTGGGGTGTTTTGGAATCCCTTTGGGGGAAACTTACTTCAACCTCCACGTTTCGATATGAAAACTATGTGAGTGAGAAGTGACTTTTGTGTGTGAATGAGTGAAAGTGTGCCAATATTTTAATGAATTAGGTGTCACCTTACTGCATATGGACTTCGCTTGGTCCTTACAAGTCTTTGATTACCTATTTAACTAAATGTCATTGGTACAACCTTACGGAATTCAAAAGTCCCTAGGAAACTAGCATGTGGACATGTGGGTCCTTTACTATTCCTTTAACTCCCTAATGTGATTTAATCTAAGAAATCTTTGAAACTATCTGAGATTGTGATCATGTGGGCATGTATGGGCCCATTACAAAACCTTTAAACTTTCCTAGTGATTTAATCTAAGAAAGTAAATTTCAACACTATCCTATATTTGTAGCATGTGGGCATGTATGGGCCCGTTACAATCTTGAGATGATCCAGATTATTTTGAGAATGACATGAAGACAGAAATATAATCAAGATATAACAATGAAATACACAAAAATATGGAAGAGAGCAAAAAAATACAATGAAACCCAACTTCTATTTCTGAATAAGATACAAAAACACCGTAGAACACAAACTGGAAAAGTGGGGTAGCTTATCTCTGAAAAGAAAGAGATGTTGGATATGCTTCCTTCACAAGAAACTTTACATCACACTCCATTGCCTAGTTAAAGGGCCTCCTTCACCTCAATTATATAGGAGAGAGTGAGAGGAGAACAATTCCCATGATGCATGTGGGATAAATTGGACTAAGTTTATAAAATTCCATAGGCATGTAAAATACTAGTACTTCCCAAGCGGTCACCCATCCCAGAACTACTCTAGATCGAGCACGCTTAACTATGGAGTTCTAATGAGATCCGATGCATTAATGCTATGTTGTAGGCATGTACATAAAACCATTACATGATGTCTGTAATTAACAAATGAAGATGACATTACATTCCATTCCCCATCAAAAGCGTGAATGTCATGGTTTATCAAAACCAGAGGCACAAAATGGTGATTCAATGGAAAAGGTGGATGGTCACCTGTTACCCATGATTTTGGTCATCATGATGGTGTATTAATGATGGTGTACTCAGGCTCTTCATAAGAACTTTCTCCTGAGAAAATTTAGCTTCATCTCTTCCCAGAAAACATACTTTTGAAGAGGGTTCGTAGGCTGCTAGTATACCAGGGTGCGAGAATGATCCATTCTCACAGAATGCCTTAAGCCAGGGTGCAAACTTCTCACACTGTGCTAAATAGCTAGGGTGTGAAGTCGTCCTAAAGCATGGAAAATTATGAATTCTCGATGGTTCTAGAAGGGAATCTTCTAGAAGAATGGGTTGGCATTCGAATGGTTATCCTTGTACTGGATTCCCTGATATTGTGGGATCATTCTTATCCAAGTAACTATCTCATTCTCTCCTATATATTGAGGGAATTCTCATGGAAAAGGTTAAGAAAGATTCATTGGATAATTGGTGAAATAATTATGTGAAGGACTTAGCTTGAACAGGATCTTGGAGACTCTAGTTATTCTATCAAGAGGATTTGATCTTCTTCATGCAAGGATTGATCAAGTGTGTGTGTTGGATCCAAGAGCCATCGAAAGGAAGCTTGTGACATCAAGGCTATCAGGTTGTAATCTTTACTTTCAATTAATATGATACAGTGGCATGTCCCTTTCCCATAAAGTTATTCTCACTTTATTGTGTAATTCCTTGATCATACACATAAGTTGACAGTTGAATATATTTTGCTATCCTCACTTTGGTTGGTTTGTCTTGTCTTGGTCTTGACCTCACGAGAGCACCGGAGCAAAGTGGGAGCAACAAAGACCCTAGGAAGTGATACTAAGGTATGTTACTTGTTCCTTCCTACTAGCTAATTCAATGGTCAAAACTTAGGGAAAGAGTCATGTCCTGTCCTATTTTGTTCTAGATCTAGGTGGATCTAGGGAGATCTGTTAGTGTCCGCACCTACCGATTAGTCCGATAACAAAAGTGGAAACTCCACTGGGGAGATAACCCATTTTCTTATGGTTTTTGGTATTTTTCCGTGGCCATTTGTTCTTGTATTACCTTTCTCCATTCATATCAATCTCTGAGTCTTTAAGATACCCTGATAGACCCTCTGGGTCCAGAGGCCTCTTCAAATTTTGTGTCTTTTTCCAAAAATTTGTTTGGTTTTAGAGGTTCTCGCACTGCACTCCACAGTAGCCTGCGATAACATACTGAGTTTTCACCCTGCCTTTAGGTTCAGTGCGAGGTTCTAAAACTCTTCTCAAAGCTAACCTGCGAGAATCACTCATTCTCGCACTATGTAACACTCTCAGCCTGCGAACCCATTTTTTCAAAATTTTGGATTTGAGTTTTTGCATCTTCAACTGCCCAGGTCAGTTTAGGTGCCTCTAAAGAGTTTCTTGGACCATTGCTTGATGTTCTTCTTGTCTTCGTTTTCATGCACAAATAGTCTTAGGATTTCAAAGGCTCTTCCTATCACTTGTTCTTGACTTTCATTTCTTGACTTTTCTTGGGAAAGCTATACTCTCTGATTTTGGAATCTGAGTGTGCTTGTTCGTTTAAGGATCGGTGATCGATTGAAAGTTGAGTTTCTTGTTCTTTATCATTTGCTTATTGTTTGAAAGATCATTTTTCTTATGCAACTGAAAAGACTAGATTGGTTTGCTTCTTATTTTTGTTTTCATTGAAAGAGTGGTTTGGGTTTTTATCATTGCTTGTTCATTGGTTTTTGATTTTCTGTACTCTCACTATCATGGTGTGGGTCCTTTTTGAACAGTGAACAAAGTTTTTCTTTCAAAAAAAAAATTCGTCTTCGAAAGTATTGAAAATCAATTGTTGAAATTATTGAAAAAGAAACAATAGAGAATTGTTATTGATGCGTGATTTGTTGCATTTTCATTTTAAAGGAAATTGTGTCTTGTAGTTCAAAGTTTGATCCAGAAAACTTCTCTCGCCCTCCCATACATAGGATTCATTGAATGAAAATCGATATATTTCATTCTCATCCATGCATCGTTGGGTCAGAGTCTTATACAACATCAGTTTCATCTATGTTTCCTTTGAGTAAACAACAGCTCTTAATAACACTGCGCAATTGTAAAATTTACCTAGTAACTCTTTTCTAGGTCTCTATTACACCAACATTTAGCTAGGCTAGCGCTTTGGAATAGGTAGAGAGATACACTCTCCAAAGCACAAAACACACAATAGCATCTTGTGTTAAGGAGTGTTAAATTCCATTTCCAACGTCTTGTCCTGGGAAGCCCTTCTCACACAAGGGTCAAGCACGAGGTTGCATTGATATTGACAGAGTTACTCACCCTGCTTTTTTGATATCGGTGTAGAGTTTGCACGTATTACGGGGGTCACTCAGAGGTATACCCACAATGATGAGTGGAATCCTTTTGAGTTGATTGCGGGCTAGATACCCTACCCTTGCATGTGGATCGGACTGTCAACTATCCCCCCAGGATTTATTGTTGTCGGTGGTAATCTTATTGGCCTATATTTCTAGGGTCTTACACAAGGTGACTATGAAGGGGAAAGTCTTCATGGTACTTGGAATCGACGTTGGCCAAACTCACTCGGGCTCTTTGGAGGGTATACCCACGATTCTGTGTGGGAGCTTGCACCAGGGTGTAAGTCCGTTAAGAAGGTCGTAAGCGTAATTTTTCCACCTTAGCCAAGCCTGTTATCCACAATTTTGGTCATCATGATGATAGTATGATGATGTTATGATGATGGAAAATCAAGCTCTTCACTAAAAACACTTTCTTGAGAAAAGTTACACTTGTCTGTTTCCAGAACTCATGCTTTTAAAGGAGGTTCGCAGGCTGCCTATATATTTGCCTGCGAGAATGACTGATTCTCGCAGGCTGCTTTAAGCTGGAGTGCAAGGGGTTCGCACTGTACCTAATTTCCAAGGTGCAAACATCTTCTTAAAGAGGAAAAAGATGAATTTCACGAGCCTTCTAGAAGGGAATCTTCGAGAAGAATGAGTTGGCTAGCGAATGGTTATCTAAGTACTGCTTTTCCTGATACCTTGGGATCATTTCCTATCCAAGTAACTAATCCATTCTCTATTATAAATTGAGAGGAATACTCATGGAAAGGGTTAAGCAAGCAGCAAGCTAGCAAAAGATTGATTGGAGAATTAGTGCAAGACTGTATGAAGGACTGATGCTACAGCAGCTAGAGACACCAGCAAGGTCATCAAAAGTGGTTGATTTTCTTCATGCATGAGCAAGTGTGTGTGTCAGAGCTAGGAGCCATCGAAAGGAGATCTACAACATCAAGGCTCAGGTTGTAAGTTTCACTTTCAATTAATTCAATACAGTAATATGTCCCTTTCCCATAAAGATGATGTCACTTTATTACATAACTCCTTGATCATATGTATAGATTAGCTATTGAATATATTGATCTGCCTTCACTTCGATTGGTTTGGACTGTTGTGATCTGAACGGGACAAGAGAATTGAAGCGAAGCTTGGAACAATAGAGACCTAAGGAAAGCATTCATAAGGTATGTCCATAATCCTTACCTCTTAGTTCATTCAATAGGCTAGATCTAGGGAAAGTGTATTATTCTGTCCTGTTTTGTTCTAGATCTAGGTGGATCTAGGGAGATCGGTTTGTGTCCGCACTC
>ML797131.1:49554-62474 GCA_009831015.1 Picea engelmannii
ATGATGTCTGAACTTACAGAGAAGTTGGGCCTTCGTCATGATAGCTCAACACCCTATTATCCACAGGCTAATGGCCAGGTCGAAGCCATCAATAAGGTTCTTATAACTATGATTCGACGGATGATAGGAATCCATAAAACCAGATGGCACATGATGTTATTTTCGGCATTGTGGGCATATCGGACATCTGTTAAATCTTCCATAGGATTTACACCTTTTCGATTAGTTTATGGCATGGAAGCCATTCTGCCAATAGAATGTGAAATAACGTCTTTGAAACTAGCCGTAGAACTCTTACCCAATACTTCTGCTGAAGAGGAACGTATGTTGTATTTGATGCGATTAGATGAGACTCGTCGTGACACTACTCTTGTAATAGAAGCCCAGAAGAAATGTGTTAAGGCACAGTATGACAAGCATGTCAAACCTCGTGTCTTCTCTGAAGGAGATCTTGTTCTTCTATATGAACAAGATAAAGATGTCTTAGGAGCTGGGAAATTCGAACCAATGTGGCGTGGGCCTTACATTTTTAGCAAAGTTTTGGAAAAAGGAGCGTATGAGCTGGTGGATTATGATGGTGTACCTTTGAGTGAACCCAGAAATGGGTTGTACTTAAAGAAGTACTATGCATGAGTCATTTGTGTACTAGTACTTGTATTTTATGTATCATACTGCGTGTGTGTTATTTTAGTTTTCTTTTGACGTTATATGGTCTCTTCCCTTACGTAAAATTGTGTTTGATTGCCAGATTTCAGAGTATTTTCTACCTTATATTGGCTTCGCTGATGGTGCTAGACGTAGTACTCAGAACCTAGCTTCCGCTGCATGGGCAATCTATGCCCCAACAAATGAGCTTATATCTTTACGAGGTGTATGTCTTGGCCGAGCAACCAACAACATCGTAGAGTATAGCGTCGTTGTTTAATTACTGGTTGATGCTATCTCTCTCGGAATTCGTCATTTGGTTGTCTGACTTGACTCGCATCTTGTAGTACTACAGCTAAGTAATGTATATTATATTCGAAGTCCTACTTTATTAAGGGTATATTTGTGGATTCACCTCTTGGAACGGCATTTTGATCACATTGAATATCAACACATTCCTAGATGTCTTAACACATTGACAGATGCTTTAGCTAATTATGTATTGGACAGGCATTTAAATCATATAAATCAAACACATTAAAATGTACACAATGTAAAGTAAGCCGGTAGAAGCCGTGTATATATATATAACGATCAAAGTTTGTTTTTACAAAATGTTTGTTCGAAAACCAAAATATGAAAAATTGAAGCCCATAGCTTCTACATAATGACATCACGGATGATGTTCACGATAACACACTAATGTCCTAGAAAATATGTGAAGCATTTGACCCATAGATGCAGAAAACCCCACAGTGTGACGCTGATCGCGCCGGGGAATCTCTTCCAGAGTCATATCTGGAACGTCTTCCATCAGACCCTCTAAATTCTGCTCCACTGTCAGATAATCCTCAGTGTACTGTGGAACTGTTACTACTGCCTCTCCTCGTCGTTGGATAGGAGAACTTCCAGCAGGTCTGTATGGTCAAATGTCTATGTTATCAACAAGTATTTAGGGTTAGTCTTCGGGTAAATCTATAAAACAAAAACATTTAAATATGGTTAAAAATCCAAAAACATTTAAAAAACTCAAAAAATTTGTGTACTTCTTACCGAGGTATCCCCACTGTGCATCCTCAGGTAGTGCTAAATCTGGATCTCCTCGGAAATATAGCCTGGCATATGCGTAGTCGTCCACCATCAGCATCTGGTTCTGCAACCAGTCGAAGAAAACATTGTCATATTTGACAATAGGACCTACCACATGTCGGGCCATGAGCCGACACCACCACAACATCCTCGGATCTATGGGACCAGGAAGATTCCACTCAGCCTATAGACGAAATATAGGGACTCTCTCCAGGAAGAAGGACACTAACAATGATCCATAACCAAACTATTTTAGATTTCTACGCCTGCACTTAGTCAACTGTTTCTTGATATTGCGTAATACTGCGTCAGCCCAGTTAAATACCCGGGGCTCAGTACACTTGATAGCGTACTAGAAATAGATTTGCAGAGACATATGTGGAGCAACACTTCCTGCCATCCGAGAAATGGTAAAGAGAATGGTGCGGAGAGTCAAATCAGTCACTCCCCAAATTGCCACTTTCCCTTTCTGTCGTTCAGCCTCAGGCACGCAGTACTGGTTGCAATACTCACTCATTTTTAAACCCCCTGCTCTACTGCTGGTCAAACTGACATAAGACCCATGCCTGGATAATCCAGTCAAGAAATAGATGTCCTCGATGTCAATAGTCAAGGTATGAGCTCCCATGATGAACACTTATTGGTCTGGATCCCACATTCGGACTAAGTACTCCAGTAATCGAACTTGGGCTCTCATGCCCGGGATACATAAATACTTTAAGAGACCGCAGTCTCTTAGTGTAGCTATGGTGGGAGGATGGTTTTCGGCATTGGCATTGTCCTCCTTGTGCTCTCATTCCCGCCACTCTAACACCATGATTGTGGTTAGTAACCTGCATAAGACACATACAAATATGGTTAATGATCTTATTCATGAAATAAACTTTTTCTATTGGCTAAATGTTACAAAAAAATTTGGATTCTGCGTTGTTCGTAGGTGGCCTATTATGTGCAGTGCAGACTTCTTGCAGGTGCCTTAAGGCCCACCTGCGAGAATGATTCATTCTCGCAGGTCCCGTATGGGCCACCTGCGAGAATGCCTCCAAGTGCATAGGGTTCAAAAAACTAGTGTAAAACTGGACTTTTTACCAATGAAATTGAATTTTTAAACCATGAAAAGGTAAGGAATGGAGAACTTACCAAAATGTTGCTGACGGCACGTCAAATGGTCACCCGTAGCTCCCGGAAATCGACGCTGAAGGTGGATGGTAAAATGATGGTTTTTGGACTCAAATGGTAAAAGTGTGAAATGAAATGATAATTTTTGGTTATTCACTCATTTTAATTACTTTTTATTATATCAAATGTAGGTTTTTTATGTTTATTCATTATTTAACCCTAATCACTAATGTGTAAGTGAGTGAAATGATTGGCAGGTGCAAAACATGGATGATTATGAACATAATTCTTACCTGGTGTGGTGTGATTTTGATGGTTTGTTATGGTTTTGACATAAAACCTCGAGCACCTTTTGTCCGTTCTTGCGCTTGTGAAAAACATAAGAATGTGATCGAGCATCGTTTTATCACTTTTTCGGGCTCGCTGTGGGTATACGAAAAAGGAACCCCCCTGGAGTTATCTTTAAGCTCTTTTCAGACTCTCTAAATATGAAAAGATTGCCGAGCGATCTTGCTATTTTCACGCTCGTTAAAGTATTTGAAGTTACGCGTCCTTCGAGCGATAGTTTAACCCTTTTTCAGTCTCGTTGGACTATTGTACGAAAAAGGAACTGAGAGAGTTCTCTTTTAAGTGTTTTTCCAAACTCTATAATCTCAAAAAACCTTCGAGTTTACTATCTCTGGACTCGTTAAACAAACATTGACAGACCCGTAATGGGACCAAACCACTCCTTCCTAGGGTTCGTTAAAAATACTCCGAGGGACTCGTCCGAAGGATGAGCTTATATCAAAAATCATATGCGATCCTCTTCAATCTTGCGTAAAAATAAAGAGGTACTTGCCAGAAATGGTGGGGGGGAATTTGGGAAAGGGATATGTTTCATCGTTGAATTGATTGGCAGTAAGTGTCGCTCTTGAACATGACACCCCCTATTCATCATTTGAAGCCGGTTTGGGAAATCCATTTATCTCTCATTCGATTTAATAACAAGGTCTTTCCATGTGTCGTCTTTGAGTCAATGCTGCCAAATCATTGGTCATGTCATTCATATGTTCAAGAGCAGTCCATATGAAACCTCTATTTGAGTCGGCCATCTGCAGTTATTCATTCATTTCGTGTCAGCCTTCTCTGTTTCGAAATTTCAATTGCCCCATACTCTATTTCACTTTCAAAATCAGTTACTCATTTCGTGTCACTGATGGGGGATACATCAAGGACCTCCTGTGACGAGTCTTGTTCCGTCGACTTCAGCACATTATCCGGCATCAAGGTTTAGAAATTATTCAGTACCTTGGAGCTTGCATGCCTCAATGGCAATTTTCCTCGCTTTCGACAGTGGGTTTACATCATTGACCCCTGATCGAGAGATTATGTCGGGTGTTTGACATCAACTCATTTATTCACAGTCGATGGATTGTACTGTAGTACCTTGGGAGTCATTGACATCAATGGTGATTTCCCTCGCACTTGTTAACGGTTACATCAATGACCGGTAATCAAGTGGTTTCTACCGTGTTCGACTTTGACACATGTAATCACATGGTTAGATTTGTACTTTGGATGATGAGATTGAAGACCCTGGATATTATCCTAGTGATCTAGGTTGTAATGGAGTATATGTATATTTTGCGACACATAGATCCACTGTGTATGTTTCGTGGCTATGTCATCTTGATTGAAAATTTGTCGCACAGATCCATAGTGTATTCAAGTGGCTGTGCTATATGGTGACGGCATGGATCCACAGTGTATGATTGGTGGCCATGACCTTTGTTTATGATGTCATCGGTCTATGATCTGAGTATGAGAATGCCTACCTCAGAATTGGTATACATGATATTCTGTTGATGCTTGGATGATTGCAGGTCTCTGATTAGATGTGCTCTTGGTTCTTGGCACACACATGCAGCTTACAAAGTCTATTGACTGTCACTGGTTCCACTCTCAGACTTTGGGGGGCATTCTGTTATCCACAATTTTGGTCATCATGATGATAGTATGATGATGTTATGATGATGGAAAATCAAGCTCTTCACTAAAAACACTTTCTTGAGAAAAGTTACACTTGTCTGTTTCCAGAACTCATTCTTTTAAAGGAGGTTCGCAGGCTACCTATATATTTGACTGCGAGAATGACTGATTCTCATAGGTTGCTTTAAGCTGGAGTGCGAGGGGTTCGCACTGTACCTAATTGCCAGGGTGCGAACATCTTCTTAAAGAGGAAAAAGATGAAGTTCTCAATCCTTCTAGAAGGGAATCTTCGAGAAGAATGAGTTGGATAGCGAATGGTTATCTAAGTACTGGTTTTCCTAATATCTTGGGATCATTTCCTATCCAAGTAACTAATCCATTCTCTCTTATAAATTGAGAGGAATACTCATGGAAATGGTTAAGCAAGAAGAAAGCTAGCAAAATATTGATTGGAGAATTAGTGCAAGACTGTATGAAGGACTGATGCTACAACAACTAGAGACACCAGCAAGGTCATCAAAAGTGGTTGATTTTCTTCATGCATGAGCAAGTGTGTGTGTCAGAGCTAGGAGCCATCAAAAGGAGATCTACAACATCAAGGCTCAGGTTGTAAGTTTCACTTTCAATTAATTCAATACAGTAATATGTCCCTTTCCCATAAAGATGATGTCACTTTATTACATAACTCCTTGATCATATGTATAGATTAGCTATTGAATATATTGATCTACCTTCACTTCGATTGGTTTGGACTATTTTGATCTGAATGGGACAAGAGCATTGAAGCGAAGCTTGGAACAACAGAGACCTAAGGAAAGCGTTCATAAGGTATGTCCATAATCCTTACCTCTTAGTTCATTCAATAGGCTAGATCTAGGGAAAGTGTATTATTCTGTCCTGTTTTGTTCTAGATCCAGGTGGATCTAGGGAGATTGGTTTGTGTCCGCACTCACAGATTTATCCTGAAACACAGCCCCTTCTCATCTCATTGTTGCGATGTTGGATTTCATCACCAACTAGTGACTTAGGAATTAGAAGGTCTTGTTTTCTTGGTGATTGTTTCCTAGATTTTGTTTACTAGCACGTGTTGTTTTCTTATCGAAGTTGACCATAAGATTTTCTTCTTGAAGTTTGTCACTCATTTACAATAGATCCTCCACTTCATTCATGTAGAATGGAGGGTTTATCTCCAGATCATCTGGATGGTTCTCAACCCTTGCCTACAAGTACACCTAAGGGATCTCCTCGACAAAGTGAAGTCACAGTTGTCACCACACCACAAGTGGAACGAACTGACTCTCTAGAACATTTTCGGATTACAAATACTCAAGAGGAATTTCAACTTCACCGTGATTCTGAGCAACCATTTATGCGACTAAATTCTTCCGGAGACTTAGTTGTTATGTCTTCTGGATCACCAGTTGGACCCTTTCCAAGCATAGAAGGCCAAGATATTTTTTGGTCTATGGGTGTTTTCCGACGAGACCTTTTTGGTCCAGGCTCACCTGTGATTTTCGAAATCAACCCACCTGTGATTTTCAAAATCTCTAGTCCAGAGACAGTATCGTTTACTACCGCCTATCACTTTACCGTCACTGCCAAAATGGGCCATCTCATAGATACTACGAGTGTTCCAACCGGGTTTACTACAGTTAGTCTTGCTCCTATCAACACACCCCGAACACCCAATGTCACTCTGACACTACCACCTAAATACCATGCGTTGAATGCTTCCATTCCCACTCCTACGCAAACCCCATCCGGCTCTCATGGTGGTCCTTCTTCTTCTGGGCACTCTCTTCCCAGTTTTATTCCAACACTCTCTCAATTTCCTTTTGGAGGACCTTCTTCGTCTTCTACTGGCAATCTTAATCCTAGTGGCACTATTCCATCATTCACTCCAAATTACCAGTTTCCGGTTGGTGGACAATTTCACCAAGGTGGTATGACCCAACCCCCTCTCAGTGGGAAAATTCCTTTTGGAATGCAAATCCCAATTGGAACACAACCCCCAATTGGAACATTGCCCCCAATTGGAACACCACCTTCGATGGGAGGACTGACCCCACCTTATGGGAAAAACATACCTCCCTCCTTGGCCCAGTATTGGAATCAATTGATACAACATCCTCCTCAATCGACTGGGGGGAAGCAGTTTCTAGCTGCATCTGTAATACCTCCTAGTATGGGCCAACCATATCCAGGTTCGTTCAATCCCATTTGGGGGGTAAATTATCAAACTCAAGTCCTTATTCCAGGGTATAATCCTATGAGCTAATATCCTCTCCAACCACCACCGAATCTGCCTGGGTATTCACATTATATGCAAACTGCTTATGGTCCTACTGGTTTGCCGACAGGGATTCCTCCCCAAAGCCACCAGTACCCGCAGGTGAATCTACAGTTACCCTTTATAGCCACTTTGGATCTTCCTGATTTTTCAAGGATTTTAAATGATCCAATTCGTCACTCTCCCCAATGGCCTGCTATACTAGCCAAGATACAGTCGGACATTCCTAAATTCGACGGCAAAGCAGGAGAGGACCCAAACAATCACGTTATGAATTTTCACCTATGGTGTTCATCCAACTCATTGATGGATGACTCTATTCATTTACATCTTTTTCAACGAACCCTCACAGGCTCTACTATGAAGTGGTATATAGAATTGCCATGAGGTGTCTTCTCTGACTTCAACACCCCAGCCATGGCTTTCCTCACACACTACCATTTACCGATTTGTTATGACACGGGGACCGATATTTTGACTTCTTTCAAATAGAATAAGGCCACTCATATATCTGATCACATTCATGAGTGGTCACGGAGACGAAATCTCATTAAACTCAAACTCCCCGATCAGTTGCTGGCAGAATGGTTCACCAAATCGTTTGCGAATGACATCGGTCATGACATCTCCATGGGTGGAGTAGTCATGGAAGAATAGGCCATAAGTCATGCTCAATATATTGACCTCGTTTAATCACAAACGGGAACCCTTTATGATTTACTACCTGACTTACCTCATCCTTCCACTTCCACAACTTCAACTACTCCAGCTGCTTCACATGAAACTGACAGTGTGATTGGCACTTTCCAGGCCCAACCACATTTCGCCTCAAGCACAAACCCCAAACCTGATTCTTCTAATGTTCAAAATGCTCCATCTCCTACCCCTCCCACTGGCAAGACTTTTGAGGTAAATGCAGTTCAATCTACCCCAGTCGGTAAAAACAAATCTAAAAAGGGAAGGGGTAAGAATAAGGAGGGAAAAAATACTTCTCAAGCAAAGAAAACCAAAACTACCCCTGTTGACTATCGGGATAAGCGCAAACCATGATACCCTTGTCTTATCTGTGTTGATGATCACTACATGAAGGATTGTCCATGATGTGCCGAGGTCACTAAGTTCCTTCAAGGAGCTCCAAAACCACCTGCACCAGTCATTTTGTCCCAACCCTTCCCATCTCAGCAACAAACTCAGTTGGTCATTCATGACCAACCCTCATCTTCTACTACATCCTATGTTTTGATGTGTACTGGCGATTCAAAGCAGAGCGACATTTAACTCACTACTCAAGCCAAAGAATATTCTCCCTCTAAAGATAAGGTTGATGATCTACCGCCTTCATCGGTACAACCCTCTCCCGCGACTCCACCTACCAACAGTCCTCTTCATCTCAAATGACTGAGCCTCAACACAGTTCTTCGACCCCCCCCAAAGGGTGTCGTTTGAAAATCGTCTTTCAATCCTCATGCTTGTGCTGCCCAGAACTACAACATTATTGAAGATCTAGCCCAAGCACCTTCTACGATGTTAGCCCTTGAAGTCCTTCAAACTTGCCCCGCACAATGGAAGGAACTGTTGAAATCTATCGGTGGAATCGATCTGACGGCTATGAATTTAATAATTTTTGACTTGGAGGATCACATCCCAAGGTTACCCCCTCAACTCACATTCTAGATCCAAGTAATTGTCTATGACAAAAACATTTTCCAAACCGTTATCGACGAGGGTGCCTCGACGTGTGTCATGTCTCTTGCTTGCTAGAAAGCCATTGGTTCTCCTCCTTTGAATGAATCATAGAACACTCTGAAAGCCTTCAACGGCTCCAGTTTTAAGCCCTATGGTGTCCTTCCCTCATTTCCCATCATGGTAGAAGGAAAAATGGTCCAAGTCGAAGTGGAAATCTTTGACGCTCCCCTTGATTATAATCTTCTACTTGGCCACAGCTGGATCGATTCCATGCACGCAGTTGTGTCGACCCTTTTCTATTTGGTACGTTTCCCACATCAAGGTAAGGTTGTCACCATCGATCAAATAGCCTTCTTTAATTCATATACCCATACTAGTAATGTATCGTTTATCGCTAAAACCCCATCGGGTTATGAGAACATCGGTGTAGGCCTTCTAAAAGACTCTTCGTTAATGGGTACTTTTCCCATTCCACCGCATGATGTTCCACGCTCGTTTGTTGCTTCCATCAACATGATCTCCACCTCGCCTCATGAACTTCCTGCATCTCACGACCCATGGATAGTACCTAATCCTGGAGATCATCTTTGTTTCAGTGATGAAATTCCATTAAGTCCGGTTGAATCCGCCTATCAGGCCATTCAAACGATAACCCCTTCTGCCCCCTCTCTTGGTGAGTTGTCTCCCGATCCTTTCCGTGTCATTTTTCCCACTGACGAGATGATCATGTCCATCATGGAGGACACCCCTTGGGACAATGGACATCATCGTTCCATCCTCTTTCTAGAGAAACATACCATTGAGAACTACCAACATATTTCGACCCCGTCGACGGTTGTCGTCATCTCCACCGTTCTCGGGTCCTCACACGATGTGTTTTCTGAAGGGAACTTAAGCAATATCTCACCCATGATTCCCCTCAAAATATCTGTCAAACCTGGAATCGTCGAAAATTTCCATATCGGAGCTTCATGTTCCTCTGACGAAATCGTCACCTACACATCGCTTTTCAAAGATTTTCGTGACATATTCGCCTGGATCTACGAAGAAATGTCGGGTATCGACCCTGAAATTGTGATACATGAGATCATGACATACCCCAACGCTAAACCCATCTAGAATCGCCTTCGTCTAGTTCACCCATGTAAAGACACGGCTATCAAACTCGAAGTCAAAAAACTTCTTAAAGCCAGCTTTATCTATCTGGCGGCTCTCACAGACTGGGTTTCCAATCTTGTCCTGATCGACAAGAAACAAGGCAACATTCTTGTATGTGTTGATTATAGGGATATCAACAAATCTTGTCCCAAAGACAACTTTCCTACCCCCTTTGTCGATCAGACTGTCAATGATTGCACCGAAAGTGAAATCTTCTCTCTCATGGATGGTTTCTCCAGGTATAATCAAATCAACATTGTTCTCGAGGATCAACATAAGACCACTTTTATTTGTCCTTGGGGTACTTTTTCCTATCGGAAACTCCCTTTCGGTCTCAAGAACGCTAGCACAAATTTTCAACGTGCTATGTCTTATGCTTTCCATGATATCAAGCATATCGTTCAACCCTATATGGACAATTTGCTTGCTCATTCAATGCGCCATGTCGATCACCCAACCCACCTTCATGCCATTTTCGTTCGCTGTCAGTTCTACCATATACATTTGAATCCTCATAAGTGCATTTTCTGTGTGGAATCTGGCCGCCTTCTAGGTTTAATCGTTTCACATCAAGGGATCCGGGTGGATCCTTTAAAGGTTGAGGCGATCCTTAATCTCCCTCCTCCTTCTACACATCGCCAGTTACAAAGTTTGCAGGGGAAAGAAAACTTTCTTCGTCGTTTTATCCCAAATTATGCTGCGATCACTCGTGGATTTACGTGACTCTTAAAAAAGGGTTTAGAGTTCGTCTGGGATACCATCACCAACAATGCTTTTAAAGCTTTGAAATTGTCCCTAACGCATGCTCCGCTTCTCTTTCCCCCGGATTACAGTCGCAATTTTTTCCTTTATCATGTTGCCTCGGATTACACCATTGGTATGGTTCTCATTCAAGAGGATGATGCTAACGATGAACATGTTATCTACTACTTGAGTTGAAGTCTAACGCCTACAGAAATCAAGTATTTACATGTCGAAAAAATGGCCTTGGCTGTCATCCAAGCCGTCCAATGCTTCCGGCACTATATCCTCTCACGCAAGACTACAGTGATTTCTAACTACAACCCTATGCAACACATTCTCACACGTCAATTGCTGGGGGGAAAATACTCCAAATGGATTGTGATACTCCAGGACTTTGACTTGGAATTCGAATGCGCCAAGTCCAAAAAGTCCTTAGTGTTTGCTGAGTTGATATGTGACTTTCCCTATTCTGAAATAGAAAATGTAGCAGTTGATTCATTACCCGATGAATCTCTTTTCCTTATTATCACTGATGATCTTTGGTATGGTGATATCATTATATATCTCCAAACCCAGAATTTTCAGCCAACTTTGTCCAGTACTGAGCGACGTTGAATACGATACCAAGCTCGTCAATATATTATCCTCGGGGATACTCTTTATCGTCGAGGGATTGACTCAATTTTTCGACGCTGCCTCACATTCGATGAGGCCGAGAGATCTCTGAATGACTGCCATTCTGGAGCCTGTGGTGGTCATATGTCTGGGTATGCTACTGCCCAGAAGATCTTACGAGCCGGGTATTTTTGGCCTTCTTTATTTAACGACTACATAATCGCTGTTCAAAAATGCCATGCTTACCAGACCTATAATAACAAGATACAGTCACATCCCTCTCCTCTTCACCCTGTGGTCTCCATTGGTCCCTTTGTGAAATGGGGCATCGATTTCATGACATGTCACCCTCACTCCACCGGGGGGCATGGTTACATTATTGTAGCCGTCGATTACTTTATGAAATGGGCCAAGGTGATGCCGACATTTGAAAACACTGGAAAGACCGCATCACTATTCATCTTTAATCATGTCATAGCTCATTTTGGTGTTCCCCAAGCTATCGCCACTGATCACAATAGCCACTTTCAAAACTTCATGATGTTCGAACTTACTGAAAAGTTGGGTCTTCGCCATGAAAACTCAACGCCCTATTACCCACAAGCCAACGGCCAAGTCAAAGCGATTAACAAAGTTATCATAACTATGCTTCGACGAATGATAGGGGTTCATAAAACAAGTTGGCACACAATGTTGTTTTCAACATTGTGGGCTTACCGGACATCTGTCAAGTCCGCTACTGGGTTTACACCTTTCCGGTTAGTCCATGGTGTGGAATCCATTCTCCCAATTGAATGCGAGATACCCTCTTTAAAACTAGTTGTTGAACTCCTACCCAACACTTCTACTGAGGAAGAACGTCTATTGTATCTTATGTGATTAGATGAAACTCGACGCGATGCCACCCCAGTCATAGAAGCTCAGAAAAAGCATGTCAAGGCCTAATACGACAAACATGTCAAGCCTCACGTTTTCTCTAAAGGTGATCTTGTTCTTCTCTATGAACAAGACCGAGATATGCTAGGGGTTGGAAAATTTGAAGCTATGTGGCGAGGTCCTTATATCATTCGACGAGTTTTGGAAAAAGGAGCTTATGAGTTGGTAGATTACAATGGTATCCCTTTGAGTGAACCCAGGAATGGGTTGTACTTGAATAAGTACTATGCATAAAATCATATGTGCATGAGTACTTGTATTTTTATTGTATCATACTTTTTGTTATCACTGAAATTTCGTCCGCACAGGGCGACAAGAACTCTGCATCGTCAGCACAGAAAAAGAGTCATTCATGGCATAAGGATTAATTCCACAACACAGCAAAAGGGTCAAAACTATACAAAATGGCCAAAAAATTACAAGGTGCGTTGCACCCACTGGGCGCGCGCGCGCGTAACATCTTCGTACCGAGAGCGCATATGCGCGGCTGTGGGGTGAAAAACCCGCACGCCTGCCAAACGGCTCATTTATGAAACTGGTCGGCCTCCCAACCACTAATGGATCGGCTCCCAAGTCGATTTGAAACCAAATCCGAGCTCAATCTGCGTGGGGAGGCTGGTCAAAGACCTAATTGTGCCCTAAAGAGCCCCTTTTCACATTCAAAAGA
>ML797131.1:82891-151652 GCA_009831015.1 Picea engelmannii
GCTTGGAGTTCTTTCACCCACATTTCATCTTTTCTTTGTAAGGAGAGAAATCAGTTGAGGGCCTCAAGAGCCTTCCATTGGAGAGGGAAGGGACCCAAGTCCTCTTTCTCCATTGTGTATCTTTGGATTTCATCAATCAGACCGGCTTATACATTGGTGATATTGGTCCATTTTCATTTGTTTTTATTTTTGTTCCTATGCTCATAGTTTTATTTAGTTTTTGTTTAATTCTTGTTAATAGCTTTGTTGTTTTATTTCTAACCTTTTACCATACAGCTTTCATGACTAGCAGAGCCCAACTAGGCATGTAAGCACTCACTTTTTGCTCACACAGCGACGAAAAGAGTGCAAACACTTTTTGTGTGTTACTATAGCTTGCTTTTGTCGTTATCTGGTCTCTGCCCTTATGTGACATTGTGTTTGATTTCCAGATGTCGAAGTATTCACTACCCTATATTGGCTTCGCTAATGGCGCTAGACATAGTACTCAGAACCTTACTTCCGCTGCATGGGCAATTTACGCCCCTACAAACAAACTTGTATCCTTACGAGGTGTGTGTCTCGGTCGTGCGACCAACAATATTGCAGAGTATAGCGCCATTATCGAATTATTGGTTGATTCTATCTCACTTGGAATATGTCATTTGGTTGTGCGACTCGATTCGTAGCTTCTAGTACTATAGTTAAGTAATGTCTATACTATTCGAAGTCCTACTTTGTTACAGGTGTATTTGCGAATTTGCATCTTGGAGCGTTATTTTGATTATATTGAATATCAACATATTCCTAGATGTCTAAATACATTAACTGATGCATTGGCTAACTATGTATTAGACAGACATTTGGATCATTTATAAATCAATCACATCAATTTTCACACAACACATGATAAACTGGTAGAAGCCATTTGTATATATAACGATCAAAAGAGTTTTTTACAAAAAGATTTGTCCGAAGACCAAAATATCAAAATTTGAAGCTCATAGCTTCTACAAAGTGACGTCATGGATGATGTTCACAGTAACACACGACTTCCTGAGCAACCCTACGGAGCAGTCAACCCATGGATTTTGACACTCCTACTATATGATGCTGATCACATCGTGGAACCTCTCCAAGAGGCATGTCTGGAATATCTGCGGTCAAGCCCTCTAGGTTTTGTTCCACTACTTGATAATCCTCAACGTATTGTGGCACTGGTGCTACCTCTCCTCACCGTTGAATGGGAGAAGTACCAGGAGGTCGGTAAGGTCCAACATCTGTGTCATCAACAACGAATTTTGTATTTCATCTTTGGAAGAACATATAAAAAACATTTTCATATGATAAAAATTCACAAAAAAAAACATTTAAAAAGGGAAAAAATTGTGTACTTCTTACCAAGTTCCCCCCACTGAGAATCCTCCAGCAGGACTAAGTCTGGATCTCCTTGGAAATCCAACCCAGCATAAGCATAATTGTAGACCATCAACATCTGTGGTCGCAGCCAATCGAAGAAGGTATCATCATACTTGATGATCGGTCCAGCTACGTGCCTGCCCATGAGCTGACACCATCTCAGCATTCAGGTCGCCTCGTCTGTAGTTGGTAAACTACTTTTTCATACTACGAAGCACAACATCTACCCAGTTGAAAACCCGAGGTTCAGTATACTCTTTGGCATACTGGAAGTAACTCTGTAGCGCCATGTGAGGAGCAGAACTCCCAGCCATCCGAGCTATGGTGAACAAGATAGTACAGAGGGTCAAATCCTGTACCCCCCAAATAGATACTTTTCCTTTCTTCCTCTCTGCCTTGGGAACACAGTGTAAGTGACAATACTCACTCATGGGCATCCCACCACCTCTGCTACCAGTCAGGCTCATGTGGTACCCCCACCATGACAGTCCAGTCAAAAAGTAAATGTCCTCAATATCTAAGGACAGTGTGTGGACCCCCACATGGAATATCTATTGGTCGGGATCCCACATATGCACCAGGTACTCTAATAACCTGACTTGGGCCCTCATTCCCAGGATACAAAATTACTTCAGAAGGCCACAGTTTCTTAAAGCGGCAATAGTGGGTGGATGATTTCTGGTAATGGCATTGTCTTCTTCGTGCTCCCTTTCACGCCATTCAAGAACCATTTTGATGGCCAACTACCTGCATAAGAAGAAAAAGAATAGGATTAGTAACTCTATTCATGAATTGGTTCTTTTCCATTGAGAAAATCTTTAAAAAACTTTTGTGCTCTGTAGTTCTCACAGGTTCCCTTCAGGCACAGTGCAAGAACCTTGCAGGTTGTTGTGGGCTCACCTGCGAGAATGGTTGAGCGCATGTAGGGCTCACCAAACCAACACAAAAATGAGTTTTTAACCAATGAAAATGCAAAATAAAATGATGAAAGAGTAGAGGACAAAGAGCCTACCTCACTATCGCTGACGGCTCGTCGAATGGATGCTCGTAACTCCCGCAATCTGACGCCAAACTTCGAGGGTAAAATAGGGGTTTTTTGGGCTCAAATAGTGAAAAGTGAAAATGATATGGTAAAAAGAGTTTTTTATTTCTTTATATTTACTTTTACCGTGTTATTTGAATATTTTATAATTATTTGTTGATTAAAACCTAAACCCTAATGTCCTTTTGAGTGTAACTTTTGCAGGCGTAATGACTTCGATGTTCATATACAGGGATGCGGACATAATTTTTATTTTTCCATCGCATGTTTTGATTGTTTTTTATGGTTTTTTTATAAAATCTCGAGCTTGGTCTTTGTCCATTCTCATGCTCAAAAATACATGAGAACGCGATCAAGCATACTTTTATCACTTTTTCAGGCTCAACAAGGTTACACGAAAAAGGAACCCCCCTGGAGTCCTCTTTAAGCTCTTTTCAGACTCTCTAAACATGAAAAGATAGCTGAGTGACCTTGCTATTTTCACGCTCGATAAAGTATTTGAAGAAAGCATCTGGTGAGCGATAATTTATCTCTTTTTCGGTCTCATCGGACTATTTTACGAAAAAGGAACTGAGAGAGTTCTCTTTTAAGTGTTTTTCCAAACTCTATAATCATGAACAAACTTTGAGTTTTCTATCTTTGGAATCTTTAAACAAACATCGATAGACCCATAATGGGACCAAACCACTCCTTCTTAGGGTTTGTTAAATATACTCTGAAGGAATTATCCAAAGGATAAGATTATATCAACAAGCATATGTTATCCTCCTCAATCTTGCGTAAAAATAAAGAGGTACTCACCAGAAATGGTGGGGGAAAAGTTGGGAAAGGGATATGTTTTCATCTTCAATTTGATTGACAGTAAGAGTCGCTCTTGAACATGACACCCCCTATTCATCATTTGAAGTCGGTTTGGGAAATCCATTTGTCTCTCATTCGATTTACTACAAGTTCATTCCCTGTGTCATCTTTGAGTCAATGTTTCCAAATCATTGGTCGTTTCATTCATATGTTCAAGATAATTTCATCTGAAACCTCTATTGAGTCGACCATCTGCAGTTGTCCATTCTCTCCATGTCGGCCTCCTTGTGTCCAGTTCAACTTACATCATACCCTGTTTCATCTTCAAAATCTGTTACTCATTTCATTTCATTGATGGGAGATACATCAAGGCCCTCCTGTGACGAGTTTTGTTCCGTCGACTTCAACTCATTATCCAAAATCAAGACTTAGAAATTCTTTGGTACCTTGGAACTTGCAAGCCTCAATGGTAGGTTCCTCACTTTTGACAGTGAGTTTACATCATCGACCCCTGATCGAAAGATTCCATCAGATGTTCGACTTCAACTTATTCATTCACATTTGAAGGATTGTACTAGAGTACCTTGGGATTCATTGACATCAATGGTGATTTCCCTCGCACTTGTTAACGGTTTCCTCAATGACCAGTAATCAAGTGGTTTCTACCATGTTCGACTTCGACACATGTAATCACATGGTTAGATTTGTACTTTTGGGCGACGAGATTTAAGACCCTGGATATCATTTCTTTGTCTAGGTTGTGATGGAATATGTATAATTTGCGACACATAGATCCACTGTGTATGTCTCGTGGCTATGTCATCTTAATTTGAATTTTCTCGCATAGATCCACAGTGTATTCCTGGTGGCTATGCTATATTTTGATGGCATGGATCCATAGTGTATGATTGGTGGCCATGACCTATGTCTACAATGTTATCCATCTGTGATCTAAGTTTGGGAATGCCTACCTCAAAATTAATATATATGATATTCTGAAGATGCTTTGTTGTTCGCAGGTTTATGATTAGGTGTGCTCTTGGTTTCCGACACACACATGCAACTTACAAAGTCTTTCAGCTGTCACTGATTCCAGCCTCATACTTTGGGGGGCATTCTATTACCCATGATTTTGGTCATCGTGATGGTGTATTAATGATGGTGTACTCAAGCTCTTCATAAGAATTTTCTCCTAAGAAAAGTTACCTTCATCTCTTCCCATAAAACATACTTTTGAAGAGGTTTCGCAGGCTGCTAGTATACTAGGGTATGAGAATGACCCATTCTCACAGACTACCTTAAGCTAGGGTGAGAACTTCTCACACTGTGCTGAATATCTAGGGTGTGAACTCATCCTAAAGCACGGAAAAAGATGAATTCTCGATGGTTCTAGAAATGAATCTTCTAGAAGAATGGGTTGGCATTTGAATGGTTATCCTTATACTGGATTCTCTGATATTGTGGGATCATTCTTATCCAAGTAACTATCTCATTCTCTCCTATATATTGATGTAATTCTCATGGAAACGGTTAAGCAAGATTCATTGGATAATTGGTGAAAGAATTGTGTGAAGGACTTAGCTTGAACAAGAGCTTGGAGACTCTAGCTATTCTATCAAGAGGATTTGATCTTCTTCATGCAAGGATTGAGAAAGTGTGTGTGTTGGAGCCAAGAGCCATCGAAAGGAATCTTGCGACATCAAGGCTATCAGGTTGTAATCTTTACTTTCAATTAATATGATACAGTGGCATGTCCCTTTCCCATAAATCTATTCTCACTTTATTGTGTAATTCCTTGATCATACACATAAGTTGACAGTTGAATATATTTTTCTATCTTCACTTTGGTTGGATTGTGTTGTCTTGGTCTTGACCTCACGAGAGCACCAGAGCGAACCTGGAGCAACAGGTACCCTAGGAAGTGATACTAAGGTATGTTACTTGTTCCTTCCTACTAGCTAATTCAATGGTCAAAACTTAGGGAAAGAGTCATGTCCTATCCTATTTTGTTCTAGATCTACTTGTATCTAGGGAGATCTGTTAGTGTTCGCACCTACCGATTAGTCCGATAACACCACCGAGATCTATCTGGATCATTCCTCCCCCCTTAGGAAGAAATGGTCTCCATTGCGTTGAGTTCTCGAGGGAGAGGGAAAAGTGTTTGTTGAATCTGCATCATGACGAGTTTCTTTCCTTGTTGGAGAAGTTGTGCCTCTTAAATTTTTGAAGGTTGTCACGAACCTATGGCTAGAAGGGTTGGACCTTTTTAACTAGTCTAGCTACATAAGATTTTTGTGTGTATAAGGAATCTTTTCACTTTGCTGCAATCTTGTTGACCTGCTTTTGTTGGATAGAAGGTGCTTGGGCCAAGGCTATAGTTGTTGCAATATCCTTTTTTTCACCTTTTGAACAGATTATGAAGAAGCTAAATTTTGTAGTATGAGATACTACCTTTTGGCACTGTTTAGGTGGGACATTAGTCGGAACCACCTCTGGTATCCTGTAGAGATGACCCCCCATAGTAACAATGACACTACAAGGTCGAGACTCATAGATAGCATGGCACTTCCACATATATGGCTGGCCCAAGAGAACATCACAAACATCTAGTGGGGAAACATCACATAATACCTCACCCTTGAAGGGATGGATGTCGTATGACAATTGGCACTATTGGCTGACACAAAGATCTTGAACCTAGAGAAGCCATCCAATGTTGTATGGTCATGGGTGTGGTGTTGTTGGAAAATCCAACTGCTTGACAACCTCTGCTGAGATGATGTTCTTTTGGCTTCCGCTATCAATAATAAAATGCAGTGGGGTCCCCTTCACCCACATCTATGAATGGAAGAGTCGCTCCCCCTCCTCAGGATCCTCTTCTGGTTGGATTGTTGTAGTTGCAACAGTGGCAGTGGGTTCTGCATCAATGATCTGTCTCCTTTAATTATTTTCTGAATTAGGGTCCAAGTCAAGGTTCGACTCTTTGTCTTTGAGTTCAACCACCAATGACTGTATTGAGCAACATTCATCAGTTTTGTGCCAAGGGATGTTGTGAAACTCACACCACTTTTCGTTGTCTTTCTTAGACTTCCTATTACCCTTCTTTTCTTGCATCTGGGATTGGCAATCTTGAGGTTGGCCTTCCTTTCTCTATCCATGCTTCTCCCACTTACATTGTTGGTTTAATTTCTGCTCAATTTTGACTGCATATCGATAAGAAACTCCCAGTGAAGATATGTCCAAGAAATCCATCTCTGTTTGGATGTACCTGTGTAGACCACTACGGTACTTCAAAACCAAGTGTCTCTCGGAGTCTTTGATACCCATATTTGAGCACAAGGTATGAAAGAAGTTGGTGTACTACGACACTGTCTGGGCTCTTTTCTGACATAGAGTTGTCCATCTCATGTATTGGTCATCATAGTTTCTGATAGAACTCCTCCTTAGGGCATCTACAAAGGTTTCCCAAGTGGGTTCTCTCCCAAAAAGTGTAGATTCATCCACATTGTACCTCTCCTAGTAACATTCAAACCAAGCTCTAACATGGGGAAGGGCTTTAAGGAGCGCGAAGGTGATCTTTTCACTGTCAAAATTTTTTTGGACAAAGTAATAACCTTCTATCATATTCAACCATTTTTCTAGAGCATTTGCATCTATCTGGCCTTCAAATAAGGGGATATCAAAATTGACTTGTACCTTGAAGGGTGTCACACTTGCAAAATGGTTTTTTGTTGAAGATGCCTCAGTTGCCGCCATCGATAGTCTTCGAAGGATCTGAGCAAAGTTGTCCATCATCTCGTTCCTTTGTCACACAAGGGCTTCCTCGAGCAACATCTTGAAAGGATCTCTTGCTCCACCATATCTCTTTTCTTCTACCATGGGAGGTCACTTGGGATATAAAGAGTGGTTGTCCTCAAGAAAAACTAGCTCGAGTCCCAAATATCTATACCCTGACCTCATCGGGGACCTACTCTAAGAAATGAAAAAGAGAAGACTACTCTGATACCATTGATCCAGATTATTTTGAGAACAACATGAAGACAGAAATATAACCGAGATATAACAATGAAATACAAAAAAATATGGAAGAGAGAACAAAAATATAGTGAAACCCAACTTCTATTGCTGAATAAGATAGAAAAACACCGTAAAACACAAACTAGAAAAATGGGGTAGCTTATCTCTGAAAAGAAAGAGATGTTGGCTACGCTTCCTTCACAAGAATCTTTACGTCACACTCCATTGCCTGGTTAAATGGCCTCCTTCACCTCAATTATATAGGAGAGAGTGAGAGGAGAACAATTCCCATGATGCATGTGGGATAAATTTGACTAAGTTTATAAAATTCCATAGGCATGTAAAATACTAGTACTTCCTGAGCGATCACCCATCCCAGTACTACTCTAGACCGAGCGTGCTTAACCATGGAGTTCTAATGGGATCCGATGCATTAACGCTATGTTGTAGGCATGTACATAAAACCATTACATGAAGTTTGTAATTAACAAATGAAGATGACATTACATTCCATTCCCCATCAAAAGGGTGAATGTCATGGTTTATCAAAATCAGAGGCTCAAAATGGTGATTCAGTGGAAAAGGTGGATGGCCACTGAGATCCATATGGATCATGAGATGTGCTTGAAAAATAAACTAAGAGGAGTCCCGAGGGGGCTATTGTCCCCTCCTAAATATTTTATCTTTTTAAGGGAGATGAAATTGTATTTCAACCTCTTTTTGATTCTCAAGATCGCTTTGGAGCACGACAGAAGAGCATACTCAACGTTTGATATCCAATTTCTAGTCCCAATGCAAGTTTTATATGTGATGTGGAATGATTCCAACTTTTAGTCAAAGGAAGCCATCCATGTGGTGAAATAAAAACCAAAAAGAGGAAAAATAATGATTTTTAACCCCTAAGTGCCTATGTGTTTTGACTAATCCCTTTATATGAGAGGGAATGTAAGTGTGGTGCAGATTACAACATGCATGGAATCATCTTTAAGAAGGCTACGGGCCTTCAACATGTCATAAAAAGCTTACAATGTGTACGTTTTTGCACAGGTGCGTGGGTTTCAGACTAGACAACAACGCTCTGAGCGCCAATGTGCGAACTGAAAAATAATTTTGAGCACAGGTGTGCAGAAGGCGCTGAGTAATGTAGTGATTTTGGTGCATGTGCACACAATGCATGACTATGGGCCAATAAACCCATGCACAACTGTCACACGGCCATGAAGAAAATTCCAGATGGAATTCTCTCAAATCAGCTTTGAATTTGATGTTTTGCAGGTCGACTTAGGCCGATTATGGTACCTGCAGGTTAAATAAGTAAAAAGAAGAGTTAAAATAACCCAAATGGGGTAGGAAATTGATACCTTTCCCCATTGGAGTCGCCAATCTGTTGCACCTCTTTTGTCACCTAAATGAGCAAAAAAGAGGTGCTTACAAGCTTAGTTGGGTTATCTAAGCAAGACAATAGTAAAGGAAAGGGTTAGAAGAATAAACATAAAAGACTAAGCTAAGAATTAAACTAGGAAGGGAAAAAACAATTAAACTATTGTGCATAAGGACATAAGAACAAGAAAAAAACAAGACTCATGTCACCAATGGACAGGATTGTATTAGTGAAAAGAAAACACGAAAGAGAAAGGGTAATTTCGGTCCCTTCTTCCTCCAAGGGAGGGCTCTTGGACCCCCAAGATTGAGCTCTTCTTACAACTTGAAAACTTGAAAGAAACGGTGAAAGAATCCCAAGCTAACCCACTCATAAGGTGATGTGGATTTCCCAAATGGAATGGTGCTAGTATGCTCTTGATGAGAAAAGAGGTTTCCCCAAGAGAATAGCAGTAGCATAACCTTGCAAATGAATTCCTTGAAGATGTAGTTCACCCATGGCCTTGTTTTATAGCACCACTTTGAGGTATTATGAAACCAAATTTTAGTGTGAAAAGGGGTTTTTTAGGGCACCTTTAGGTCTTTGAACAGCCACACAGCCAGATCTAGCTAAGATTTGGATGTCAAATCGAATTGGAAGCTGAACCAGAAGTGGGTGGCAGGCCGACCAACATCATACATGCACCATTCTCAGGTGTGTGCAGCTTTTAGCATCCATAGTCATGCATCATGTGCATGTGCACTATTCCTGCATTCCTTGATGGTGCATGTGCGCACGCGCCCTGTATAGTCATAGTGCATCCTGATTTTATAATTGTTTGGATAGTTTTGGACCTTTGGGAAAAAAAAATTGGTAATTTTGGTCCATGGGTGAACTAATAGTTGTTTGAAGATGTTGGATTCCTGTAACCATTTGCAGATGAAATTTCATTGATAACAACCTTCAAACATTTCAGCTTCAGTCTCCTTCTTTTGTCACTTGTTCATTTCACTTTCTCCAACTTTCATGTAGGACCCATGTGCATATCCATTAATGATTAAATACTTCATGACAAGATTTAATATGATCTCTTTACCTGCTCCTGTTTCATCTGTAGGCTATGTGTGAAATTTTGTTACCAATATTCGTGCAACAAGATTTTCTTTCTTCTTCATTGATAATTTTCTCAGATTATTTGAACATCCCAATTTGCTGAAGGTCATTGGATTTGTCTTCTCCATTTCCTCTAGTTTTCCTGGAAGAACGAGCTTACCTCCCTTAGCTGCATAAGAATTAGACGAACGATTTGTTTTGCAGTTACCCGTTTTGTAATAAAATGTCCATCACCCAAAACAGAGTAGCGTCACCCATGCTTTTAGTGACAATCGTCATTGACTGCCAATCATGGGCTATTGACAAAACTCCTTGTAGGGATAACGAATTATCACATTTGGCCATTGATTTCAAATGATGAAATTTCAAATCAGATTTTTGGCAGCGCTCACCCGACATTGCATGGATGAAAGTACCCAAACAAGTGTCCTGAGTTGATTTGATGGGCTATGAGATTTCCCTTTCCACATGCGATCCTTGGTTTGACACATCTAATGATGTTTTGACATGTGACATCGGGGTGGGATTGAGTGGCTTCAAGTTCCATCGCTTGTCCCCTCGATATACATGTGGTGGCGCCATGTTCCCTCGAAGAGAAACCGTGTTATCCCTATCGGCCCACTTTCAAAATATTAACCTCCATGTTAGTTCTCGGCCTGATACGCTCCAAAAGCATCGATCTGTGGTGCCCATGATCTGTGACCCACTGGGTCTCATAAACTTCACCTTTCCTCTATATTTATCCCCGTCCACTAGTCTATCACCCCTCTATACTGATTTAGCCTCCTGCTATGTTCTGAGACTTGGACTCCATATGAAAAACATTTACAGTGATAACAAGGTTGGTCCATTGTACTCCATTGTGCAAGCCTTCTGCTAGTGGAGACATTACAATCTTGGGAAGGAGACATTCATCCACACTGATCATAATCCACTATAGTTCATGTAGACACAAGGAAAATTAAAGAATGACCACCATCAAAAGTGGTCCACATAATTAAAAAAATTCCACCTCAACATCGAGTATAAAACAAGAAGCACCAACCACATCGTTGATTGCCTTAGTAGACCGCCAATCATAGCACTCACCACATTGCTAGAATCTTGTGGCCATGAGACCTTTGGATTCCCCCAACTTTATGAGATAGACTCAGACTTCCCCACCACCTACCAAATGTTGGGTGCAAACGCAGTTGTCGATACTTTCCATCTTTAGGAGGGGTTGTTGTGTCGTCTCGACCATATCTGCATTCCATCAAGAGAGAAAGAGAATATGATCTGGGAATCCCACTACAGTTTGGTGGTAGGACACTTCGGTGTCAAAAATATAGTGGCGATGCTACAGAAACATTTTTACTAGATGAAACTTCGACAGGAGGTCAAGAAGTATATCAGGTCCTGCATTGCCTGTGCTATTTCCAAATTGACCACTAAGAAATAGGGCATGTACACCCCTCTTATTCCTCCTGACAGACCATGGGAATCCATCTCAATGGACTACATGTCGGGCCTCCCATCCACCAAGCGGGGAATTGAATGTGTTTTTGTGGTTGTTGATCGCTTTTCTAAGATGGTGATTCTGGTTGCTTGCAAGAAGAGCATCACAGCATAAGCCACTTCCAAGATCTTCTTTGAATGAGTCTAGGTACATTTTGTAATCCCACAAACCATTGTATCATATCAGGATAGTCTATTTCTCAGCACATTCTAGTCGAGCCTCTGGTCACTGCTGACATCAAGCTCACCAAATCCATGACCTTCCACCCCTAGACAGATATCCAAACCGAGGTCGTAAATTGAATGATCGTGCATATCCTACACATGTATAATTATAAGCACCCTTGCACATGGGATGAGAGTCTTCCCTATGTCCAACATAGCTACAACTAATCCATGCATAGCTCAACCTACCACACCCCCTTTTAGGTGGGGTTGGGATTTGTTATTGGATAAATCCATAAGTTCGGACACAAACCGATCTCCCTAGATCCACCTGGATCTAGAACAAAGCAAGACAGAACATGACTCTTTCCCTAGATTCTAACCATTGAATTAAATAGGAGGCAAGAACAAAGAAAATACCTTATTATCACTTCATTTTGTCTTTGTTGCTCCCGCTTTGCTCTAGTGCTCTCGTACAGTCAAGACCAAAACAATACAAACCAACTGAGGTGAAGAAAGCACAATCTATTCAACAGTCAATCTATGTATATGATCAAGGAGTTATACAATAAAGTGGAAATAGCTTTATGGGAAAGGGACATATTACTGTATCATATTAATGGAAAGTAAAGATTACAACCTGAGCCTTGATGTTGCAAACTTCCTTTAGATGGCCCTTGGCTCTGACACACACACTTGCTCACTTGCATGAAGAAGATCAACTCCTTTGGATGAACTTGCTGGAGTCTCTAAGTTGTTGTAGCATCAGTCCTTCACACAATTATTTCACCAATTCTCCAATGAATCTTGCTTAACCTTTTTCATGAGAATTCACTCAATATATAGGAGAGAATGAATTGGTTACTTGGATAAGAATGATCCCAAAATATCAGGGAATCCAGTACTAGGATAACCATTCGAATGCCATCTCATCCTTCTAGAAGCATTGAGAATTCATCTTTTTCCTTGCTTTAGAAAGAGTTCGCACCCTAGCAGTTCAACAAAGTGCGAACTTCTCGCACCCTGTCTTAAGGCAGCCTGCAAGAATCATGCATTCTCGCAGGAAAATATACTAGCAGCTTGTGAACAGTCCTCAAAAATGTGATTTATGGAAAGAGATGAAGGTAACTTTTCTCAGGAGAAAGTTCTAATGAAGAGCCTGAGTACACCATCATCAATACATCATCATGATGACCAAAATCATGGGTAACAGAATGCCCCCCAAAGTATGAGGTTGGAACCAGTGACAACTGATAGACTTTGTAAGCTGCATGTGTGTGTCGGGAACTAGGAGCACACCTAATTGGAAACCTGTGAACAACAAAGCATCTGCAGAATATTATATATATCAATTTTGAGGTAGGCATTCCCATACTCAGATCACAGACTGATGACATTATAGACATGGGTCATGGCCACCAATCATACATTGTGGATCCATACTGTCAAAATATAGCATAGCCACCGAAATACACTGTGGATCTATGCGAGAAATTTTAAATCAAGATGACATAGCCATGAGACATACACATTAGATCTATGTGTCGCAAATTATACATACTCCATCACAACTTGGATCACAAAGATGATATCCAGGGTCTTCAATCTTGTCCCCCAAAGTACAAATCTAACCATGTGATTACATGTGTTGAAGTCGAACATGGTAGAAACCACTTGATTATCGGTCATTGATGAAATCATTAACAAGTGCGAGGGAAATCACCATTGATGCCAATGACTCCCAAGGTACCATAGTACAATCCATCGAGTGTGAACAAATGAGTTGAAGTCGAACATCTGATGGAATATTTCGATCAGGGGTCAATGATGTAAACCCACTGTCGAAAGCGAGGAAACCTTCCATTGAGGCATGCAAGCTCCAAGGTACCAAATAATTTCTAAGTCTTTATTCCAGATAATGAGCTGAAGTCGAAGGAAAAAAACACATCACAAGAGGGCCTTGATGTATCCCCCATCAATGACACGAAAATGAGTAAGAGATTCTAAAGGTGAAACAGAGTATGATGTGACTTGGACTGGACACAGGGAAGGCTGACATGGAGAGAATGGATAACTGTAGATGGCTGACTCAATATAGGTTTCATATGGACTTCTCTCGAACATATGAACGAAACGACCAATGATTTGGTAGCATTGACTCAAAGGTGACACATGGAATGGTCTTGTAATCAATCGAATGAGAGACAAATGAATTTCCCAAACCAACTTCAAATGATGAATAGGAGGTGTCATGTTCAAGAGCGACACTTACTGCTAATTAATATGAAGATGAAAACATATCCCTTTCCCAAATTTTCCCCCACCATTTCTAGCGAGTACCTATTTATTTTTATGTAAGCTTGAGGAGGATAACATATGCTTGTTGATGTAATCTCATCCTTCGGACGAGTCCCTCGGAGTATTTTTAACGAACCCTAAGAAGGAGTGGTTCGGTCCCATCACGGGTCTGGCAATGTTTGTTTAACGAGTCCAGAGCTATAAAACTTGAAGATTTTTCAAGATTATAGAGTTTGGAAAAACACTTAAAAGAGAACTGTCTCAGTTCCTTTTTCATAAAGTAGTCTGATGAGACCAAAAAAGAGATAAACTATCATTCAACAAACGTTTTCTTCAAATACTTTAACAAGCGTGAAAAGAACAAGGTCGCTCGGCAATCTTTTCATGTTTAGAGAGTCTGAAAAGAGCTTAAAGAGGACTCCATTGGGTTCCTTTTTCATATAACCTTTACGAGTCCGAAAAAGTGATAAAAGTATACTCGGTTACATTCTCACATATTTACGAGCATGAGAAAGAACAAATACTAAACTCGGGATTGTTTTCATTTTTACGCAAGCTTTAAAACAAAACAAAACTATGCTTGGGATAGATTTTATTTTTACACAAGCTTAAAAACTAAACAAAACTATGCTTGGACCTGGTTTCATTTTTAGACAAGCTTGAACCAGAGGAAACTATGCTTGAGGTAGGTGGTTTCATTTTTACATAAGCTTGAACCATAGAAAACTATGTTTGCGACTTCCCAACGCATAACACATGGATGGTTGGTACTTATCCCCCAGCATAAGAAACTAGTGTCTTAAGTTTAGCATGAATTCTAGAGGCTGAGGCAAATGCCCCCCAAGCTTTGTTTCATCCAATGGAAAAATTCTCTAGAATGACACCATGTCAAGGGACCAAACTCGGTCATGGCTTCCAAGAGGTCTTCACTGGAAGGAAGAAACACACTCTGGAAGGACACCATGTCGAGGGTTGCGACAGGAGTAAAGAGATCAAGCTCTAGCAACCCTATCAAAGAGATCACCATGTCAACTACCAGATCTAAGGCATCAAAAGTTGAAGCCATGGGAGACAATGCCACATAACTGACCTGTGGCGGGGGTGATACTGTATGTATATAAGAACCATTTAAGGAGGTAATCCAGTCAGGGTTAATGAATGAAAGTTGATCAAAAGTCACAACTCATCCATCATGGGGGAAAGATATCACATGAAAAAGAATAGACACAATCTCACATAGACATAATCTTGCCCAAGTAGTAAAGAAAAATCCAAGGGGTCTTGGACTACCATGACGTCAATGAAGACAGTTTTCCCTCCCAAAGTTACAGGAAACTGAGGAAGGGTCCCTAGAGGTTGACTAGTTCTTCTATTAAAAGCTAACAGATTCTGCGTAACCGACGCAAGTGGAGGACAACCCAAAGCTTGCCAAGCAAAAGAGGACAAAATACTAATGGATGCACCTTCATCTATCAGTGTCTGAGGAACGTCCCGGCCAAAAACCTACACTATAATATGGAAAGGAAAGTGAGAGGGAAGACGAGGTCCAGTTAGCACACCCCAATCAAAATGAATGGCCTCATTACCTGGAGGGGGTTCCATGGGAGAAGGAATAATATCCCCCGGCATGGTAGATTCTGTATCAACAAAAAAAACATGGGCAGTATCAAGTTTACTCTCTAGCGGGAGAGTAGGATCGACCGATGATGAGATCAAATCGACCACTTGGGTTTCATTCTCCAAGGGGAGAATGGGGTCGACAAGTGGAAACGGATCAACCGCTTGGGTTTCACTCTCTAATAGGAGAGTGGTGTTGACCGAGGATGGGATCGGATCAACCACTTGATCAATCAGACTAACCGATAGGGGAACCGGATTGATCATTCCATCAACTACAGGTGGTTTGAGAGAAAGCTTGCGATAAGCAGTTGGAGTTGAGGCTGTGAAACAGTCATGTCTTCCATTAATTTCGAGGCTTCATCCATATGAGGGCAAAGGTGAGTTAGATGACTCCCTTTGCATAACATACATGGGAACTTGACTCTACTTTTCTTCTTCCCAATGGTATCGTGACTAGTTGACGGGAGATCATCAGCATGTTGTTTAGAGGCTGACGACATAGGTTGGCAAGGATGTGTAGACCATGCTTCTATAACCTTGGATAGACTAGATCGATCCTTAAGAAGATGGCTATCCTTACAAAGCCTGCAAGGGTACTTGGGCTTACAGGTTGTTTGGGTGATCTTGACATCATCAACACTCCCAACATGACTAACAGTAACTGGTTGTTTTCCAACACATTTGACAGGGGTTGGAGGTTTGGATCCTTGCGAGATTTTATTCTCCTTATTCTTCCTTTTCTTCTTCTTCTTATTCACCGAGTTACTAGCTTCAGAACTTTCGCTCGACGAAGAAGATGGAATCGAAGGTGACCTTGCAAGTGAAGAAGGCGAAGAAGACCTTACTGGTGAAGATGGTGAAGGATCAACATGAGGTTGATTTTCTTGGGGGGAAGTGCTTATAACTGAAGCACTTACTGCATTCAGGATTACCTGAGTGGAAAACAACCACACCGGTAATCCAATTGTGAGACCTGGAAGGCTCAAAGTAGCGATGTGAGGAGGACCAATGTTTCCATAAGAAGGAAAAACAAAAGGTTCCCCTGGAGTAGAGGTTCCTTCATTGGTCATTTCGGGAATTGATGCCATTAAAAAAAAAAATCCAATCTAGAGTCCTCTAAGGAAAACAAACAACACACGCTAAAAATCTAGTAAGCAAGCAAGCAAACAAAACCTTCTCACAATGAACACACTAGTTGGTGATGAAATCCAACATCGCGGGAACAAATTCAGAAAGGGATGATATAGAGCGGGTGGAAAAGTTACGTTGACAACCTGCTTAACGGACTTACACCCTGGTGCAAGCTCCCACACATAATCGTGGGTATACCCTCCAAGGATCCCAAGTGAATTTGGCCAACATCGATTCCAGGTACCATGAAAACTTGCCCCTCCACAATCACCTCGTGTAAAGAACCTAGAGAGATAGGCCACTAAAGTTACCAATCACTACAGTGATGCCTGGGGAAACAATCGACAGCCTGATCCACATGCAAGGGCAGGGTATCTAGCCCAAAATCAACTCGAAAGGCTTCCACTCATCATTGTGGGTATACCTCTCAAGCGACCCCCATAATACGTGCAATCTCTACACCAAGACCAACAAAGCAGGGTGAGTAACTCTTCTAGTCTCAATGCGACCTCGTGATTGACCCTTGTGTTAGAAGGTCTTCCCAGGACAAAATGTAATAAGTGGATTTAACCGCTCCCTAACTCAAGATTCTATGTTTGTTTGCAGCTTTGGAAAGTTATCTTTCACACCTATTCCAAAGCCCTACAACTAATCTAATGTAGGTTTGCTACCAAAAAATATAAAAATGTCTAATCATTTTTTTATAAGTGCCTTATTTTATGGCTGTTGTTACTCAAAAGGAAGATGGCGTGAACAATATGGTGTTTTGACCGACTCGAAATTTATGCAAAGAGATGAAGATGCAATATTTTCATTTTGATGAAAGCTATGCTACGAGAAGGAGAAAACATTTATCATTCCCATATGCACATGTCCCAAAGTCTATTAAGCTCATCAATATCAATATTCTCAAGAAATGAGAAAAAGGTATTGAACACCAATGCACGATTCATGGCCCCTCCCGGCCATGAGGGGGAAAATTTTTCATAATTTAAGATCAAAAAATGCCAAGAATCATGCAATTTCACTACTTCAAATGCAAGGATGCCCCCAACTTAATATAAAGCAAGAAATTAAATTTTTTTGTTTCAAAAATTTCACTAAAAGCAATAATGAACTTTGTTAAAACAAAGAAACCCAAACTAGTATTTTCAATTGCATAAAAAGTGATCTTTCAAACAAAAAGAAAATGAGAAAAGACCAAGAAACTCAACTTTCAACCAATCACTGGTACTTGACTAATCAAAGACACTCAGATTCCGAAATCAAAGAGTATTGTTATGCCAAGAAAAGTCAAGAAACGAAAGTCAAGACAAAAATGACAAGAAGAGCCTTGAAATCCTAAGACTATTCAAGCATGCAAACGAAGACAAGAAAGATATCAATCAATGGTCCAAGAAGCTTTTATGAGAAACTTAAACTGATCTGGGCAGTTGAAGATGCCAAGACTCAAATCCAAAAATTTGAAAAACTAAGTTCGCAGGCTGGTAGTATTACACAGTGTGAGAATCACTGATTCTTGTAGGTGACCCTTGAGTAGGGTGCGAGAACCTCGCACTGAAACCTAAAGGCAGAGTGCGAACTCTGTGGATTCTCGTAGGCTACAGTGAAGTACAGTGCGAGAACCTCTGAAACTAGTCAAATTTTTGGAAAATGAAGCAAAATTTAAAAAGGCCTCTAGACCCAAAGGGTCTATCAGGATATCCTGAAGACTCAGAGATTGATAGAAAAGGAGAAAAGTGAAACAAGAGAAAATGGCCACAGAAAAATACCAAAAGACACAAAGAAAATGGAATGATCCCCAGTGGAGTCGCCAATTTTGTTATTGGATAAATCCATAAGTGTGAACACAAACCGATCTCCCTAGATCCACCTGGATCTAAAACAAAGCAAGACAGAACATGACTCTTTCCCTAGATTCTAACCATTGAATTAAATAGGAGGCAAGAACAAAGAACATACCTTATTATTGCTTCCTTTGGTCTTTGTTGCTCCCACTTCACTCCAGTGCTCTCGTACAGTCAAGACCAAAACAATACAAACCAACCAAAGTGAAGAAAGCACAATCTATTCAACAGTCAATCTATGTATATGATCAAGGAGTTATACAATAAAGTGGAAATAGATTTATGGGAAAGGGACATATTACTGTATCATATTAATGGAAAGTAAAGATTACAACCTGAGCCTTGATGTTGCAAACTTCCTTTCGATGGCCCTTGGCTCCAACACACACACTTGCTCACTTGCATAAAGAAGATCAACTCCTTTGGATGAACTTGTTGGAGTCTCTAAGTTGTTGTAGCATCAGTCCTTCACACAATTCTTTCACCAATTCTCCAATGAATCTTGCTTAACCTTTTCCATGAGAATTCACTCAATATATAGGAGAGAATGAATTGGTTACTTGGATAAGAATGATCCCAAAATATTAGGGAATCTAGTACTAGGATAACCATTCGAATGCCATCTCATCCTTCCAGAAGATTCCCTTCTAGAAGCATCGAGAATTCATCTTCTTCCTTACTTTAGAAAGAGTTCTCACCCTAGCAGTTCAACACAGTGCGAACTTCTCGCACCCTGGATTAAGGCAGCCTGTGAGAATCATGCATTCTCGCAGGCAAATATACTAGTAGCCTGCGAACAGTCCTCAAAAATGTGATTTCTGGAAAGAGATGAAGGTAACTTTTATTAGGAGAATGTTCTAATGAAGAGCCTGAGTACACCATCATCAATACATTATCATGCTGACCAAAATCATGGGTAACATGATTCCAACCATTGGGTCCCATAAATGTTGCACTTCCCTTTCCAATCACCTCAGCCAACTCATCTCCTACTCCAACTGAAGCTGACAAAACCCCCTGGTTCATTGAGAGGATCTAGCACATCGACCAACAGGTTATGGATATCCTACAAAAGTCCAATGACAAGTACAACCAGCACCATGATCAACATCGGTTGCCACATAAGTTTTGGGTGAACGACAAAGTTTGGTTTCACTTCTAGAAAGAACGCTTTACAGGACCCCATCGAAATCTTTTCCCACTCTGTTATGGGTCATACACCATCACCAAGATTGTGGCGGATAATGATTTTGATCTCAACATTCCTCCTTTCCTTGTCCCGCACCTAGTGTTCAACGTGGACCTCCTTCATCCTTATTTCCCACCATTATTGGACACCTCAAACATAGCAGAACAACTGACACTAACAGATCTCAACCTTGAATGCATACACTAGGAATCCAATGATCAGATTGTGGACATAGATATCAAGGGCACTCAACAACAAAGGATCCAGCTTTATCGATTCCTCCAAGCAGGGCAGCTCCTGCACTAAGGCAAGTGGCTCACCTGGGGATACTCAACGCAATGGAGACCATTTCTTCCTAAGGAGGGAGGATTTATCTAGGTGGATATCAGTGGCCACCCACCTTTTCCAGCAGGTTCAAATCAAATTTCTAGCAATTTTGGTAATTTACTATTTTTAGCAATTTTCTGGGTCGTGAACTTCCAGAGTCGTTTTGATGCCCTAAACGACATTTTTTTGGGGTATCTACCGATTGAAAAACTTCATCATGAATTTTTCATCAACAGTTGCAGTCCTTGGATAGATATTTCCAACGGACTATCGTACACCTAAAACAGAGATTGTATTCAAGAGTTACGACCTCAGGAAGTTGATGTACTGACTTACCCAGATGGGGCTCACATGACTTTTGGTGCTTCATCTCCTAGGGTTAGGTTTTTGGATGTCTAGGGTTTTTGACACTCCTGTTTATTGTAAAAATATCTTTAGAGCCTCATTGTAATCATCTTCTTTCAAATGAGTGCAACTGTCACATCTCTTCTCAGAGATAAGCTGCCACCATTCCAACAAGCTTGTTTTCCACTGCATTTTACAATTTCATCTTATTTCTGTATTGAATAGAAAACTAGTTTTATTGTATCCCTGTTATTCTTTGTTAAGCATATGTTAATAATCTGTAGTCATTTTTTTATGCTCATAAAATATGGATCACACCTGAAGCCTGAAGCTCTGAAGCACCTCTGAGTTGGTGCTTGGGCACAACTAAGGTCAAATGAAGGAAGGGGCCCTAGCATAAAAATCTAGCGTCTGTTGTTCAAATCCTTCAAAGGGCCCAGGAAAGAGCCCGTGGGTTTGGAATAACCTGCATCTTGGTGAAAACGAAACCTAAGATAGTTAAGGGAAAATAAAACTTTGATGCCCCACCCCTTAAAAGAGAACCTAGGGGGGTGGGTGTGTTACATGAATGATCATGTTATCTTATACATTTAATATATTGTAGTAGGAGGCTTCCCCAAGATTTTCATTTTTTCATTCTTTTACTTAATTCAAGTGTGGAAATGTTGAATTGGTTATATTTTCTCTAACCCACCCTCCTTTGATCTTGTGTTAGGTGATACTCATTCTAAAAGAAATAATGAGCCTATCCTTGCTCAATATGATGTTATTCTAAATATTTAATAATGGATTTTAGAGTCTATGGAAATTCAATTATATTCCATCAATGTTGGAATAATATAATTAGTCCAATTTATCTAGTTAGCTCAGTTATTTGTTGTTTATGCATCTTGAGGTTGATATGGTCAAATAGAATTCAATCTTAAACATTGCATCTAAACAGTTTTTAGTACTTATATATTGATAGTTATTAACATCTAGAAACATTTCTAGAGCTCGATCTTATTTAGAATGCTCATGTGTTCATTCTTATATGTTGTAGCAAATTGTTTCATGTGAATATTTTCCCTACGTCTTTTCATCAATAAAAAAATCATATAAAAAATATTTCATTTAAAAGTTATAAATTATTTTATAACCTATAAGTTGTTCAATTTTATATCAAATCTCACAACCAAACCATAAAAACATAGTAACCGGGAAGGAAAATTATTAATGCATAATCATAATTATAATATGACTAGCACAACCACAAACTCGTGGTTGGTGAACGTTGAAAGGTTTCGGCTCGTAAAATTATGAATGTACGTAGTTAAAGAAAACCCTATTTGATACCAGGCCCATGAAAATATGTGGTTCGAGAGAATACGAAAGGGTTGGAATTAAGTTTGGTAATCATTTGAACGTGGCAATTAGATGTTCACATAGTATATTTTTAATCATATTAAGTAAATGTTAACTGACGCCCTAAAAAATGCAAGTTGTGAACGTGAGATTTCATTCATTGATTTAGACCATGGTGACCATGAGTGTGGGAACCTTAGTTACTAATGAGGAAAGAATGCTTGGGTGCATTCAAGAGAATCTTATAGTTTCATATGTGTTGACTTTCGATCATGACCAACCTATAGTAGTGTTGGCAGCCATTTCGCATTTTTATCCTATCTTTATAAGCTGCCCACAAAAGTGTTTTGGAACCCTTGATTTTCATCACAATCTTCGAATAAAACAACACTATTATTTCGCGCATTTGCACACCTGACTTTGTTCTCGTTTTCACGACTACAAGCATGAAAACTTTGATTTCGAAGTCACATTAAAATCGTCACTGGATTATTTTGGTCACTCTTGTCTATGTGTTCATTGCATTTCCAATTTAAATATAGTCGCATAGTTGGCAAGACACCAAAATATTTACTCATTTCGCATTCTCTTGTTGTTAATGTGATTTCATTTTTATAAGATTGTGATGATATGATAATGAGTGTCATTGAGTCCTTAATACATTGGTGGTTTGATGTTTTATAGTCTTTCATCGATTTCCTTGGTGCATTGGTTTCATGAAAACATTGACATGATGATTAGACCCTTAATTCAATAGTCTCATGCAATGCATAAGTTTTATGGTCAAATCCTTATTTGAAATATTGTTTTTATTTTAAAACCATGCAAACACGCGGGTCGACTCATCATAGTTTTCAATGGTTGTTTTATTGGCATTGCAATACTGATTTGAATCACCATATGCGTCGTCGGTTGTACATTTGGATATGATTGTTTTTCATGGGCTGATCTAGCTCCACCACCCTTGCACACTTAGGCGTTAATGATTGTTTTCTATCCCACATTACCTCTATTGGTTTTCAGGGAAGCCTATGAGCTATCGGTCCAGCGTATACTCTATTCAAACCCTTGACCATTCACCCTGCTCGTTGTGTATTCCCTTCTATGGCGCCTGTGGTGCACATAGAACCAAATGGTATCCAAACTCTGTTGCTATTCGATAATGCTCTGGAAGATTTGGAAAATAGTGGTTAGCTGGTGCTTATCCAAATATTTGAGGGTTTCAACCTTTCGGTTTCCCAACAGTTCGCCCTCACCTTCGACGGATGCAGGGCTAACGTCAGAGACATACAACTCGAGCTTAATGAGGAATTCCTAAGTTCAACTACAGGACTACCAGCTATAGGGAAAAGGTGGTTTAAAAATTTCAAAGTAGATGAGGTGTCATGGCCACTCCTATTCACATCAAGAAAGATTGTTAGCTGCGATAGAGGTATGCCTCTCGCTACCCTCAAACCCAGGTGGCACGATCTTTTGGCAATTGTTAAGCAGTTTGTGACCTGCGAAGGTCGTTATGGCTTGGTATTTCTGTATCATCTTCGGCTATTGATGAATTTTATAGGCTACCCTCTGAATATGCCACATTATCTTTTGCGTAGTCTGTACAAGATGTCCAAAAGATTCAAGCGTGAGAAGTCTGATAGCAGCCTTTTTCATCACGGCTTGATCAAAGTTATTATCGTCCACCATTTGAGCCTTAGTGGTGACTGTTGGAAAGCCTTCCTATCAAGGAATGGCTTTGCCACTCCCGAGTCTGTCCAAGTGGACAAGGTTGTGGTTATTGAAACTCTGGTTGGACCAACCATGCCCCTTCATATCCTTCTACCCCCTGTCAAACCCTCGGATTGCCCTGACATGGACCTACCCGATACCATGGCCGACCCGTGTGCTAAAGACAATACTAAGGCCATCAAAAGGCCTATGAGAAAGAAAGGAAAAGGTGATACTGTTGTCAACAGTAAGGGAAAGAAGAACGAACGATGGATATCCAGATGTGCTAGGAACAAACCCAAACCAAATGTTGACCAGAAGCCAATAGTGTTGAGCGACGACTCGGACTCCGAAATTGAACGTTTCTTGACTGAGGAATATCCATATTCTCATATCCCATGCTCTATGGAACCTTATGACTATGTTTCCAACTTACCTCTATGCCTAAAAAATGACCCAAACTACCCAGGAATCAAGCTTCACAATCAAACCCCTGGTAACTTGAAAGAACCCTCACCTGTGATGCCAAAGCCCGAACAATCACTATGTACTCAATGTAATTCCTGGCTTGAACATTATTACATGGATGTCCCCCTGTTGCAATTTAAGATCAATTTTTTAGAGGAATGGGTGACAGTCATGTCAAAGGAGAACGATAGGCTACATGCCAATGAGAAGAAACAAAAAAACCATCGATTCAATTGTCTTCAGAAATGTCGAAGCAGCAACGACCTTTGTCAATTCAAAATTATCATGATCGAAGCATTTTCTTAATGCCCAGGTATGTATTTCAAAATCCATTTTGTTTTATGAGTTGGGTTGAATTAGGGTTATTGATTGGGTTTGCTTTCGATTAGTCCTGCTTGTTTTTAATAGATTCAAAACAATCTTGTTGACTTCGATTTACCAGAAACGATTCTATTTTGTTTTGAATAAATATTCTCGTTTTGGATTATGATTGCATTCGATCTGTACAGAATATTTCTTTGCTAAACTCAGACACAACTGTGTTTTGATTGATATGATTTTGCATTAAGAATATCGATTTTGTCGACCCTAAGATTAGTTCGATTCATTTCTTTTGGTTTGATTTTGATATGATTCTACATGTTTGAATTAGCATAGTCATTTATGTGTGCAACGCATCAATATCAAATATTGGTTTGATAAATGCAAAGTAATCTATTGATTCGCTAAACGACTCTGTTAAGTTTTGGATTGACATATTTTGTCTATATTGGATTCGTATGAAATATTTTTAAATCAATTATAGTCTGTTTGAAATTGATTCAAAAATGATTTCATTGGTTTCGATTTTTAAAACGATAATGTCTGTTCCAAATTGGTAATAACAAGTGTTGAACAGACTGCATGTATCTCTGTTACCATTCGGTTGAACACGATTTCCATTTGTTTCAAATTGGCATAAATATTTGGTTGCTTCTGGCATGAGCGATTTGCTTTGTGTTGATTTAATAATTAAAGATTTGGTTTAATAATTCAAATATATTTCTATTAGTTTTGGATGGATTTAAAACGATTATGTTTTCAAATTAGATTAGCTATAGAATCGTGAGATTCTGTAGCTAGTCTTAAAATTTAGATTTTTGTTAGTTTTACAAATAAAATGTCACCTAAACTTGTCTATTCTTGTCCACTTTCAGGTGCATACGAATTTCAATGACAAATTGGGCATGTTGTGGCAGTTTAGGAGATACTTTTGTGTTTTAGTTTTGTTATAGGTTGTTATCTTTAGTCAGGAATAGAGACTTGGGAGATTATTCCCATATTTTTTGTAAACAGTGGTTGATAATTCCCACAGGGATGTTTTACCCTGTGGTCTTTAAATAATTGTGATTTTTTGTAATTGACCCATGATCACGGTTGGGAGAACAGACTATGGATTTATGATGATACAAGCTGGGATGAAAGTGGATGTCTTGTAACAACTTTAGCTTTCAATATATCAAACTTTTATTTCAAGTTTTATTCATATCAGTTTGCAATCAATTATCGACTACTTTAGCTATCGTAATTCATTGTAGGTTGATGTGATTTGGTTTATGTGTTATCCATATCTGATCTCTCTTATTTTAAAAGTACAGCATTTACTTTGTTTCAATTTAATGAATTAAAGGTTTACCTTCTTCGTTAAATGAATCATTTTGTACAAATCGTTGTACACAGAGTTATCTAAATGTGATGATTTGTAAATTATAAGATTGCTGTCATTTTTTATGTCTTGTTTGTCCTGTCATTTATTTTTGAAGAGCACTGCTGCTTCCTGTTTACGAGAAGCTTGTGGATAATTTGGTGCGGGTTTCTCCCACTGAACAGCTAAATCAACTATTGGATACAGGACAAACTTGAAGCGTTACTTCAAGTCAGTTTTCTATTTGTTATTTAATAGTTAATATATTAGTGTTATTTAAGTAGTTTGGATAGGTATATATAGTTCAAATTTATAGTTTAGGATTATTATTTTAATTACTCAAATTAGTTAGTTTTGTTTATTGCTCTTCTTTCACATAAAAGATATAAAAATAAAAATAAAAACAATAGTTTTGTTGTCATAGAACAATTTACAAATGATTTTTTGCAGGTTTTCATTTAAAATCTGTAATCTGTAAATATTGTATATTTGTGATTAAGATTTAATTATGTTGATAATTGAACATTTAATTTCATAAAATTATTGTTGTATAGTATAGACAATAGACTGTATATATTTATTTCAGATTTGTTTATTAGTTTGTTTTAATTATCGTTTTCATTTAGACTAGTTCCTTTAGTGAGTTTGCTTTCATTTTTCTAGGACTTAGATCGGCCAACGGAGCCGCTAAACCCGTCAGGGTGGATCATCCCAAACAGCTTGGGTTATTTAGACAACCCCGGACCAGATCCACTCTTCCAGTTGGCGAGTGTTCATATTCGCCCGTCAACAAATGGCTCTAGAACGAGGGCCTAAAATTTATTAATGGCATGAGGCGGTCGTAAGACTCCTCCACCACCTAACCGCTCACCTATAGTGACAAGAAGCCATTCAAACGACAACATCCCCCCTCAAAAAACAACCACATAAAACGACGATCTATGGATCACAGTCGAACCAGCAACCCCGAATCCTACAGGTGGTGACGTACAAGAGACTGTTCGCCAATCTCTCTTGAGAACACATAGTGCCTTCACCCATTTAAGGAAACCAAATCGGCCTTTGGACCAACCTTTAGATTTCTCTGATATCAGAGAATAGCTTGGAGGCACTAACCTTACTTTGAACCCTACAGATCCAATCGTCACTCCTGCTACAGGAGGATCTGGAATACCACCCTCACCACCTCCATCATCTCCTTCTTCTTCGGGAGAAGACTCTTCTGATGAAGGCAGTTCCCCTTCTCAGCCTTCCACGCCGCCTACACCAATGGCCAACCAGAACAATCCTACTAGACCTTGGCTCGACCAGGATGCAATAGTTGTACCTGGAGCACAGCATCCCTTACCCAAACATCCGAAGAAGTGGCTTCCCAAGTTTGACCCTGACTCTAAACAGATCACTGAAGATCACATTAAAAAGTTTATGTTAGCCATAAGACTCCGTAATGTCGAACATGAAGACGTAGTCTGTAGGTTGTTCCCCTATATTTTCTAGGGAAATGCCTCTACCTGGTATTTTGCCCAGCAACCCCATACCATCGTGTCTTGGGAAAAGTTCGAGTCATGCTTTCTGGAAAAATTTGGAGACGATAACTCCCCGGAAGTCCTAGTCATGGAGCTTTCTAGCTTAAGAATGAACCCAAAAGAGAAAATTAAAGACTTTAATCAAAGATTCTTAACACTTAAGAACTGAATCCCTACGGATTCCATGCCTGCTGAGAATCTTATCATAGCATACTATACTAAAGCCTTGCATCAAAGTATAGCCATTTGGGTTAAACGATCCAAGAAAGCCATGTTGTTAGAGGCCTTTGAAGAGGCCAGCCAGATTGAAAAAGACATCCTTAGTTTAAAAGACACTACTAGTTGTTAGCGATTATTTTTGTCTTAGGCGCAAAAGCACCCAGGTCTGCAGGTTGCTCAAGAAGTGCCCAAGCACAGCATGGGAGATTCCCTGTTTTTCTGGTAGCAAGGCAAGTGAGCGGGAAAAATAGCGTTGGCAGCATCCAAGATCTATTTACAAAGCAGATCAACGGTCATCGAGTTTTCGTAGCTACGGATTTGCCCGAGGTTTAGCGTAAGAGGGAGCACCAATACCTCAAATCAGATTTGGGTCGTCCGATCCAGCTGGGACAGGTGGCATCCTGTCATCGTATCGGGTATCGGGAGTCAGGAAGCTCTCCGTCCATTGCACTTGAAAGTGTCGATCAACGAAACTCCGAAGCTCCTTTCGAACTAAGCCTAGGATCTCAGCACCAGGTCATATCAAGCGAGCGGGTTAAGGGGAGACAACCCCTTTATAATAGAAAATACTATCTGGGTCATCCATCTGAAGGATGCGCGGCATGCATCCACATCATGTTAGCATTCGGGAGTTCGATCGGTAAGCATTCCTCACCATTTTACATTTCGAAACCTCGAACCCCGATAGCATCGAAAGCGCCAAAACTTGGGCCCATAGTATTACCAGGTTAGTTCAGAGTCGTCAAATCAGTGGGGAACATGTGGCGACCATTACGCCCTCACAGCATTTCACCCATCGCGACTTTAAAGGAGAAAAATCCTAATCCTTTCTCATCCGCGAATTTAAAAATCCTAATCCTTTCTCATCCGTGAACCCCAAAACGCCAAAAGCACTCTAACAGAGAGGCCAAAGGTGCCTAATTAAGATTCAAGAGAGGGGGCGATGTGTTCTCTAGGCACTGATTCAATGTGATCTAAATCATGATGCCAACTTGAGGATAAACGAAGAAGAGATAAGGTGGTTGAAGCCTCGCTTCACTCATTAATTACAGGGTATGGACGTCCCGGCTGAAGGTCCACCCGAGATGGTCCTCCGTACTGATTCTTTCCATGGAAGCCGTGCTGAGTCTCCAACTCACCAGGGAAGCCTGCACACACCAATTCAACATTTAAGGGCTCAACTACCCCCTTAGCACGAGCCATGAAGAATTAAGGTAGCATATGACAGTAGAATGCAGGCCAAATGTGATTGAGGAGACGCCTCTACTGGGAAAAATGGGGAAGAGCATATGTAGGAATTTTGGCCATTTTTTGTATCTATGGATGGTTGATCAAGGCTCTCGATTGTAGAGTTTTAACGCTGGTCACTCTGGTAAATATAGAAGGAATTTGAGACTTCTTACCTTATGGATGTCAGCTTCTTTTCCATTTCTTTATTTACTGTGTTAGAAAAGCTCAAAATTGGAGGATCCAGTCGAGTTGCAATGTTGTAGGATGATGTAGGTTGGATCACTACAACAGTCTTAGTGTTTCTAATCAATTCTTGTGTTTTCTCAACGCTGGAATGGCTCGGAATTGGAGGATCCAGTCGAGTCGTCCCTCAGCTCTTTGAAACTCTGGACCAAGAGGATCTTGGCTTCTGATTTTTTCTTCTCCAAGCTTCCAAAGGCCTATTGCCCGAGGCTATCGTGCTCACCCTTCTCACAATTATTCCATCTACCACCCTTTAATCAACTTACTGACAGAAGTTGGATCAAGACCTCCCTTGCTTTCTACATACCAGGCCCAGTTTCCTGTGTTAAAGCTATATTTTCTTGAGTCTTCACCCATCTGATCACCCCATTAAAAAAATCATGACATAAAACTAATGGGCGTTGGTCTCTTCTCCTGCAATCAATCCACGAGTGACTTCTGACGCTAACATTTCTGGCGTCGTTGTCGGGGACGAAGTTGAAGATTTTTCCTGGGCAGAACGACATTGAGCCTCTGATTCTGAAGGTGCATCAAACATCAGAGCCCTTAAAGATTTCTATTGTGCACCTGGCGACTCCACTGTGGCAACTCCATTGTTTCCACATCATTGTTTCAGTTGTGACTACTGTTAGCACACCTGAAAGATGACCCTAAGGATCTTTCTCGAGAAGGTTTCAGCAGCTGCTTTCTCAGTCTGAGAAGCTTCCTGGGGTAACGACAACGTTAAGATTTGGCCTTTGATGGTGAACAAGGACCAGGCATATTTGAAGCTGCGCATCTTTCACCTGGCGACTCCGTGATTCAAGGATCGATTGGCGACTCCACTGTTTTGATATGGAGAAAATTATGGCTCACAGGTTTTCTTTCTGTGACTTTTCCCAGATAGTTGGGTTTCCTAATGCACTTCCTAATAGAGACCAATGTTAAGATTTCCTCCCTTAATTTCATGCAACAAGTTGGGAGGAACCAGCTGAGCATTTACTGGACTTCCATGAGGCTATTCACTGACACAATATCACACATGAGGATGTCCAGATTAAGCTCTTCAGGTATTCATTGAAGGCAGATGCTCTTGAATGGTGTCGGTCTCTTCCCACTACAAGCATCCGCTCTTTAACAGGTTTTCATACAACTTTCAATTCATTTTGTAAAGATTACTATCCAGCTGATTGCTTGTTTGAAAACTGTTGTGAGGAGTTTTCTTCACTTCATGAAGCCTCTGTTGGCCCTGAAGACCATGTCCATGATAAAGCCTTTACTGTGGAGGAAAGCATTTGCCATGAAAAAATAGAGGTGTTGAATGATATTAATTGTGTTAGCCCTAGAACGGAAGCATCTGACATTATTTCAGATGCACCTGCTCTTTTAGATGTTCATAACGATCAACATGCCTCTTGTGAAAATTATGAGTTTATAGAGCAGATGTGGTCTATAGTAGATGGCTTACCTGGGCATCGGGTGGAAGTAGATGTTCTTAGCAGCTCTGCTCATGATGAGGAAGACCCTCTCTTTTTAAAAGAGGGGTTAGTTGTGGAAGAGGTTTCTTCTATTTTCCCCTAGGGGGTTTCTCACGATATATTTTTACCCAGGATTAAAGAGAAAAGGATTATGTATGAGCAGCCAGAAGTAGCAGGTCCCGCTGTCCCTGAAATGGAATTTTTTTACGAGATCACTGTTCTGGAGGAGGATCATATCAATGAAGGACAACCCCTTTTTGATATATATTATAGTGATGATGAGAAGCAATCTTATCCTACTTTTGATCACTATAGAGATACTGAAGAGCCAGTCAGCAAACAGAACCACCCCATGGTCCCTATTTATGATGAATACGAATCGGACCTGGGGGAGACCAAACTAGAGGAGAAGAATATTTCCTATCCAGAGCCAGTCAGCGAGCAGCCACCACTCGAGAGAAGTGAGCCTACGTCATTTTTCCACCATCAACCTATGCTTATCAGAGATATTCAGCCACAGGTGAATAGCTGTGTAGCAGAGGAAGGTGTCTATCGCCCATTTTCTGGAATTTTCCACTCATTCTATGATCCTGTCTGCAAGTACATGGAGTGGAATTTCCCCTATGCCTTGGATCCGCCCTATTTCATCTCAACTCCAGCCTGTAAGGAGGAGTTGAAGAGTGTAACCGCTCTACTGTCACGGTTACACCATCCGCTAATGATCATCAACAGAAGGAAGGAGCTTCTATCCAGGAAGCTGCTTGAATGGCTATGGTGGAAGTTTTCTTTCACCTAGCCCATGTAAAGTGTTTTATTATCTTAGGACTGTACATAAATAAGCTCCTATAAGCATGAACATTTAGTTTGTTTTGTTTTTATTTTTCGGCCTGTATTTTCAGCAACTGGATGTTTTGAGCCTGACTCCATAGCCCAACAGCAAGGCACTGACGCTGCGGAATGAGTTCTTAGAGCATCACATGGATGACTCTATCCCCCATGGAGCCTAATGTTATCGATTATTTGTGTCTTAGGCGCAAAAGAACCTAGGTCTATAGGTTTCTCAGGAAGTGCCCAAGCGCAGCACGGGAGATTCCTTGTTTTTTCGATAGCAAGACAAGCGAGCAGGAAAAATAGTGTTGGCAGCATCCAAGATCTATTTACAAAGCAGATTGATGGTCATCGTGTTTTTAGAGCTACCAAGTTTCCCGAGGTTTAGCGCAAGAGGGAGCACCAATAGTTCAAATCATATTTGGGTCGTCCGATCTATCCAGGACAGGTGGCAGCCTATCGGCATATCGGGTATCGGGAGTCAGGAAGCTCTCCGTCCATTGCACTTGAAAGTGTCAATCAGCGAAACTCCAAAGCTCCTTTCGAACTAAGCCCAGGATCTCAGCACTAGGTCATATCAAGTGAGTGGGTGAAAGTGAGACAACCCCTTTATAACAGCAAATACTATCTGGGCCGTCCATCTGAAGGACGCCCGGCATGCATCCACGTCATGTCGGCATTTGGGAGTTCGAGCGGTAAGCATTCCTCGCCATTTTAAATTTCGAAACCCCGAACCCCGATAGCGCCGAAAGCGCCAAAACTCAGGCCCATAGTATTACCGGGTTAGTTCAGAGCCATCAAATCAGTGGGGAACACATGGCGACTATTAGGCCCTCCCGGCATTTCTCCCATCACGACTTTAAAGGAGAAAAATCCTAATCCTTTCTCATCCGTGAATTTAAAAATCCTAATCCTTTCTCATCCGCGAACCCCAAAATGCCAAAAGCACTCTGACAGAGAGGCCAAAGGCACCTAATTAAGATTCAAGAGAGGGGGTGCTATGTTCTCCAGGAACTGATTCAATGTGATCTAAATCTCGATGCCAGCTTGAGGATAAACGAAGAAGAGATAAGGTGGTTGAAGCCTCACTTCACTCATTAATTACAGGGTATGGACGTCCCAGCTAAAGGTCCACCCGAGATGGTCCTCCGTACTGATTCTTTCCATGGAAGTCATGCCGAGTCTCCAACTCACCAAGGAAGCCTGCACACACCAATTCAACATTTAAGGGCTCAGCTACCCCCCTGACATGATCCATGAAGAATTAAAGTAGCGTATGACAGTAGAATGCAGGCCAGATGTGATTGAGGAGATGCCTCTGTTGGGCGAAATGGGGAAGAGCATATGTAGGCATTTTGGCCATTTTTTGTATCTATGGATGGTTGAGCAAGGCTCTCGATTGTAAAGTTTTAGCACTGGTCACTTTGGTAAATATAGAAGGCATTTGAGACTTCTTACCTTATGGATGTTAGCTTCTTTTCCATTTCTTTGTTTACTCTGTTAGAACAGATCAAAATTGGAGGATCCAGTCGAGTTGCGCTGTTGTAGGATGATGTAGGTTGGATCACTGCAACAGTCTCAGTGTTTCTAATCAATTCTTGTGTTTTCTCAATGCTGGAATGGCTTGGAATTGGAGGATCCAGTCGAGTCGCCCCTCAGCTCTTTGAAACTCTGGACCAAGAGGATCTTGGCTTCTGAGTTTTTCTTCTCCAAGCTTCCGAAGGCCTGTTTCCCAAGGCTGTCTTGCTCACCCTTCTCACAAGTCTTCCATATACCACCCTTTAATCAACTTACTGACAGAAGTTGGATCAAGACCTCCCTTTCTTTCTACATACCAGGCCCAGTTTCCTATGTTAAAGCTATATTTTCTTGAGTCTTCACCCATCTGATCGCCCCATTAAACAAATTGTGACATAAAACGGATGGGTGTTTGGCTCTCCTCCTGCAAGAAATCTAGGAGTGACTTATGACACTAACACTAGCAATGAAAAAGAAACTAGTTCATCTTCCAAAAAGAAGATCGAAATCCTCCCTAGACCTTCTCAAAATAAAACACAACCTGAAAGCTCGGCTTTAGAAAACCTAACTAAATTCGTTCAAAAAATGTCGAATCAAGTTATATATTTGAAAAGGACAGTCGAAGAAGCTTCTTCGAGCAAAGGACCTTACAAACCCCCATTCAGGAAACCTTTTCCCACCAACCGACCTAATCCGAATACTGAGGGCCTTAATCTAGAAAGTCTGCAATTCGCCCTTCAAACAATCCTAGAATCCCAGGATAACTTGATGCCTCCTGAGATTCCTGAGGAGGTAGTTGAACAAGAGACAGTTCAAGAAGAAGAATATTCTCTGAACATTTTTGGACACTTCTCGGATAACATCTTTCAAGCTAACTTCGAGACAGTACATCCCTACAATTCTAGGAGTAAAGCAGTAAACAAACCTTCTTCCGAAAACACTACGACTTTGCCCCCAAAACAATCTAAACCAGCTGAGACTAAATAGAGTCATGTAAACCCCAACTTAGATTATGATTTAATTGAAGATCTTAAAAAGTTAAGGGCTAACATTTATGTTTACGAATTATTAAAATTTCCATTTCTGCTACAAAAAATGTTACAGAACATCGCAGAGAATAGCAAAAATGGTAATTCAAGCAACAACAAGGTTGTTCAAAACAAAGTTCCTCAGAAGACTTCCAATAAAGGCAATTATGATCCTCATGATAAAGGAAGCCTTCCTGTAAATAATGTAACAAATGTAGATAAATTAGCTTTAGAAACTGCGAGTAAAAAACCACAAACTACCACACTTAGTACTCGTAGAAATGTACCTCCATTTTTGTTAACTTTCGAAATCTTTAATAGAAATGTGCACAATTGTATGGTAGACTCAGGGGTGTCATCCAATGTGATGTCATGGTCTATGTGCCAGAAGATTAATGCTGAAGTTGAACCATCCACTTTAAAAATCATCCAACTTGATCGAACTAGTGTTAAAGTCATAGGCGAATTAAGGAATGTGCTTATAAGATTATCGTCTAACCCCAAAGTTCATCAAGTTATTGATATTATTGTTGTGGATATTCCAGAAGTGTATGGTCTGTTTTTAAATAGGGAATGGTCGGAACAGCTACACGGCTATTTCGCGATAGATTGGTCTCACCTGTGGTTTCCATAAAACGGCAAGCCCAACAAAATCAAGGTAAGTTGTGAACGCTACCTTAAGTTCACGGTCATAGATTTGAATGATCCCAATGAACCATTTACACCTTCTTCTGATTCACCTAAAATACAAGGGATGGATATCTTTTTCAGGAATTTCATGGCCGAGACTTCAACTATCACCAACCCAGAACAGTAGTCCAAGATTGTAGCATATGTGCAACCAACATCTTCTACACAATGGTCTCATACACCCGATAAAAATAAAATTTGGTCTCTTTATTTTGATGGGTCAAAGTCCAAAGAAGGAGCTGGAGAAGGCTGTGTTATTATTGATCCGACAGGTAACAAAACCCTGATTGCATGTAGGTTAGAATTTGAATGTACTAATAACACAGCAGAATATGAGGCTTTACTGAAGGGCCTCAGAAAAGATTTAGATATGAACATTCAAAACTTGACTGTCTTTGGCAATTCAGAAATCGTAGTCAAACAGGTAAGAGATTCTATCCACTGTCTGTATCCGCATCTTAAAAGCTACCAATCCGAGGTATGGAATTTAATGAATAAATTTTCTTCTTTCAATATAAATTCTATTCCTAGATTGAATAACTCTGAAGCTGATCTATTAGATAACGTAGCTTCTAAACTCTTTCCTGCAGAAGGCTTGTCCCCAGACACATTCTCCATCAAACTGTTGTTCAGGCCATCCGTTCCCGACAACATCACGAATTGGAGAGTCTTCGATGACGATCAATAGATTATTAGCTTCCTGCATATGGAAGAAACTTTTCAAGGTGCGTTGATCGATGAATGCACTCACGACGACAATTTGTGCAATTTAACGGTAATACCAGATCCGAGAAATCCTGAATCTTCATCGGACATGGTAAATTTGATCCCTAAGTCTGTAGTTAGATTAGAGAAATTTTACGATCTTCAAGATAAATTCAAAAAATCGGTCAACTGTAAAACTAATAGTTCCTCTTTATCATATGAAAAAGTAAACTTAGGAACTAATGACAATCTGCAGTGCATTAATTTAGGGGTTGGGTGTTCTGAACAAGAAAAATTTGCATTTGTTAAATTGTTTAAAGAATTTAAAGATGTTTTTGCATGGATGTATGATGACCTTAAAACTTTCGAACCCAATATCATACAACACGTCATTCCTATGAAACCCCAAACCTTGCCCTTTCAACAAAAATTAAGAAAAATGCACCCTAAGCTCGAACCGACCGTCAAAAAAGAATTAAATAAACTCCTGAATACTAAGATAATTTTCCCAGTTAGGCACACTCAATGGGTTTCTAACCTTGTCCCTGTTCGGAAGAAAAGTGGGGAAATTCAACTATGCGTTGATTTCTGAAACCTTAATAGAGCGTCTGATAAAGACAATTACCTTGTCCCACCCATGGAACAGATCCTTCAATAGGTATCTAGTTATGAGAGGCTATCTTTATTGGATGGTTTCTCGGGGTACAACCAAGTCCTGATGTCTCCTCTAGACCAACTTAAAACTACCTTTCGCACTCCATGGGGCACCTACGCTTATCGAAAAATGCCCTTTGGACTGATTAATGCCGGTGCCACTTTCCAGAGAGCGATGGACATCGCTTTCCAAGGCTTAATCAATCAGTTCATCGTAGTTTACTTAGATGATGTTACTACATTTTCTAAAAACAAAACTGATCATCTAGCTCATTTAAGAGTCATTCTACAGCGATGTCGTAAATATGGCATTTCCTTGAATCCTAAAATATCCATCTTTGTAGTAGAACAAGGTAAACTCTTAGGATTTATTGTGTCAAGCAAAGGGATGATTATTGACCCCAAAAGGACTCAAGTCATATCAAAACTTCCCCCTCCTACATCCAAAAAGTCTATGCAGTCCTTCTTGGGCTAGATAAACTTCGTCAGGAGATTCGTCCCCAGTTTCTCCGAAATGGTTAGACCTTTAAAGAACCTAATTAAGAAAGACGCACAATATCATTGGGGACCCTTAGAAAACCAAGATTTTAATGCAATAAAAAAGGCCATAATAGACGCTCCTTCTCTCATGAGCCCTGACTTTTCCCAAGACTTCACGCTCTACACTTTTTCTTCTGACCGCTCCTACACTGTCGTCCTTACTCAAAAGAACATTGAAAACAATGAAGTACCCATTGCCTTTATGAGCTCTTCTTTCAAAGGTGTAGAACTTAATTACCCAGCAGTATATCAACAAGCCTACACTATTTTCAAATCAGTCAAGCACTTTCGGTCTTATCTTTTGAAATATAGGACAAAATTTATTGTCCCTTATCTAGCCATCAGGAACCTGTTAGTGCAGAAAGAACTAGGTGAAAAGAGGGCTAACTGGTTTACCTCCATACAGGAATACGACATAGAAATTACTCCATCTCAGATAGTGAGAGGCCAAGGGTTATGCAATTTAGTTACTGATTCAGCAGCAAGACAGCAAGAAGAAAATGATAGGTCAAACCTAGGACAGCACAATCAAAATGCAATCTGTTGTGCACAAAACTCTGTCAGTCCGTGGTATGACGATATACAATTCTGTCTTGAACATGGGTCAGCCCCTCGTCACCTGGATCCCACTAAAAGAAGAGCGTTAAGATTAAAATCTACCTCCTTTCATTTGGTTAATGGTATTATGTTTCGTCAAAATTTTGATGGCGTACTGATGCACTGTCTTGAGAAAGACGAAGCAGAAAAAGTCTTGCTAGAGTTGCATGCAGGAGAAGTTGGTGGGCATTTTGGTGGTGACACCACTGACCATAAAGTTTTGAGAGCCGGTTATTACTGGCCCATGCTTTTTAGAGACGCTCATGCCTTGTGCCATAAGTGTATTATTTGTCAAAAAGCATCAGGGCGGTTACAGAAACCAGCCTTTCCTTTGCAACTTTTTTTAGTAGACTCCCCTTTTCAGCAGTGGGGCCTTGATATTATAGGTCCAATCAATCCACCATCCTCACAGTAGCATAATTTTATCATAACAGCCATAGATTATTTCACCAGGTGGTATGAAGTTGCCACGTTAAGAACTGTGAGTACCAGTCAGGTAATCGCCTTTTTAAATTCGAATATTATCACTTGTTTTGGTATCCCTGACTGTTTAGTATTCGATAACACTTCTTAATTTTCATCTCTTGAGATGAGCGAGTTCTCTTTAGAAAAAGGAATTAAATTGAAGTATTCTGCCAGCTATTACCCCCAGGGCAATGGATTGGCAGAATCAACAAATAAGAATCTGATTAAAATCATCAAGAGAACGGTTTATGAGAATCACAAAAGCTGGCATAATGCACTGTTAAATGCAATATGGGCTAATAGGGTAACACCAAAAACTGTTGTAGGTGACTCTCCCTTTTTTCTTGTCTATGGCAGAGAAGCAATTATGCCACCACACATTCTTCTTCCCTCACTACAACTATCACAGAAAATACAAGAAGAAGACTGTCCCCCTTTGGAAAACCAAATTAACGCTTTAATGAAACTAGAAGAGGTAAGAGCTCAAGATAAACGTAAGTTAGATCAGCATCAACTAGTGGTTAAAAGATGGTTTGATTCTAACTCTGCCTCTGATAGGAACTTCGAAGTAGGTGATCTTGTCTTGAAATGGGACAAACCGCATGAGCGAAAGGGAGAGCACACGAAATTTCAAAACTTATGGCTTGGACCGTTTTTAATCGCTGAGAAATTGGGTCCCAGCTCTTTCCGATTATAGAATCTAGAGGGGCAGCCTGAAACCTATCCGGTGAATGGCCAAGCTCTGAAAAGATATTTCGCTTGATGAAAACCCTTTGTATACTATGTACATATTTTTCTTTTGTCTTCTTTCCTTTTACTGTTTTGGCTTTGATTTTTTTTTTCCTTTCTGCTTATCAGTTTTGCTTTTGGAAATACACATACCTGCAATTTTGGAACTATTCAGACAAGGAAAACAAAAAATTATTTCACTAAAAAGACTACTGAAAAATTGTCTAAACATCAATTATATACTTCTGAAATTTACATCTGTGTTGGAAAAGACTGTTGTTTGAAAGAAGTTAACTGATTTTGATCTGTGAGTAAAGCCTGACACGATCATCCGTTATCTTTTTACGCTATCCCTGTTCCTTAAGGGAATGACTCAGAAAATGTCTCCCTGCCTTAGAAGGTTGGTTCTGTAAATAAACCATCCCTGGATCTTAATGAAGGACGGTTCTAAAAAATTTTGTTGAGGTCTGTAAAAAAATATGTTAAAATATCATAATTTTCAACGTCACGCCGCTCGATTATATATATTTAAGAAACAAAATAAATCATTAAAAGAGCTGTGGGAAGTGCTTGTAAACCCTCCGGGATGTTGAACAGGTCTGCTGGCAGTGGGTAAATGCATGCATGACCCCAAGACAACTTCGTCGGGGTACTGAACAGGCCCGCTGGCAGCGAAGCAATGTCGGGTATATGAAAATTTGCAAATATCCAATCTCTTGACCTTAAAATGTCCTTTATTCTGATCTGGAACTTCTTGGCAGGATACAGATATCAGAGTGGGTTAAATGGAAACCCTGTCGAGGCTATGGATACCTACTGGCAGCAGTGGCCCTGTAAACAGTATTGGAGATTTTATCTTTAATATCGCGGTTCGCTTGTCTTAAGACTGTTATCAGTTTTCATCCTTTAAGAACTGCTGGAATACTCAATTAATGATGGTGTTTAAACAATTTTATGGTTGTTTTTGAGTTTGAATTATTCTTGTTATCACAATCTGAATTTGTTCTTTTGGCAGAGATAATTGCTTCTACCAGTGTGTCGCCATTGTTGGCAGCCATTTCGCATTTTTATCCTATCTTTATAAGCTGCCCACACACGTGTTTTGGAACCCTTGATTTTCATCACAATCTTCGAATAAAACAACACTATTATTTCGCGCATTTGCACACCTGCCTTTGTTCTTGTTTTCATGACTACAAGCGTGAAAAAATTGATTTTCAAGTCACATTAAAATCGCCACTGGATTATTTTGGCCACTCTTGTCTATCTGTTCATTGCATTTCCAATTTAATTATAGTCGCACAGTTGGCAAGACACCAAAATCTTTACTCATTTGGCATTCTCTTGTTTTTAATGTGATTTCATTTTTATAAGATTGTGATGATATGATAATGAGTATCATTGAGTCCTTAATACATTGGTGGTTTCATGTTTTATAGTCTTTCATCGATTTCCTTGGTGCATTGGTTTCATGAAAACATTGACATGATGATTACGCCCTTAATTCAATAGTCTCATGCAATGCATAATTTTTATGGTCAAATCCTTATTTGAAATATTGTTTTGATTTTAAAACCATGCAAACACTATGCTTATGAAAACACGCGGGTCGACTCATCATAGTTTTCAATGGTTGTTTTATTGGCATTGCAATAGTGATTTGAATCACCATATGCGTCGTCGGTTGTACATTTGGATATAACTGTTTTGCATGGCCCAATATAGCTCCACCACCCTCGCACACTCGGGCGTTAATGCTTGCTTTCTATCCCGCGTTACCTCTGTTGGTTTTCGGGGAAGCCTGTGAGCTATCGGTCCGGCGTATACTCTGTTCAAACCCTTGACCGTTCACCCTGCTCACTGTGTATTCCCTTCTATGGCGCCTATGGTGCGCATAGATCCAAATGGTATCCAAACTCTATTTCTATTCGATAATTCTCAGGAATATTTGAAAAATAGTGGTTGGCTAGTGTTTATCCAAATATTTGAGGGTTTCAACCTTTCGTTTTCCCAACAGTTCGCCCTCACCTTCGACGGATGCAGGGCTAAGGTCGGAGACATACAGCTCGAGCTTAATGAGGAATTCCTAAGTTCAACTACAGGACTACCAGCTACAGGGAAAAGGTGGTTTAAAAATTCGAAAGTAGACGAGGTGTTGTGGCCACTCCTATTCACATCAAGAAAGATTGTTAGCTGCGATAGAGGTATGCCTCTCGCTACCCTCAAACCCAGGTGGCATGATCTTTTGGAAATTGTTAAGCAGTGTGTGACCTGCGAAGGTCGTTATGGCTTGGTATTTTTGTATCATCTTCGCTTATTGATGAATTTTATAGGCTACCCTATGAATATGCCACATTATCTTTTGCGTAGTCTGTACAAGATGTCCAAAAGATTCAAGCATGAGAAGGCTGATAGCAACATTTTTCATCACGGCTTGATCAAAGTTATTATCGTCCACCATTTGAGCCTTAGTGGTGACTGTTGGCAATCCTTCCTATCAAGGAATGGCTTTTCCACTCCCGAGTCTATCCAAGTGGACAAGATTGTGGTTACTTGGACCAGTCGTGCCCCTTCATATCCTTCTACCCCCTATCAAACCCTCAGATTGCCCTGACATGGACCTACCCGATACCATGGCCGACCTGTGTGCTAAAGACAATACTAAGGCCATCAAAAGGCCTGTGAGGAAGAAATGAAAAGGTGATACTGTTGTCAATAGTAAGGGAAAGAAGAATGCACAATGGATATCCAGATGTGCTAGGAACAAACCTAAACCAAATGTTGACCAGAAGCCAATAGTGCTGAGAGAAGACTCGGACTCCGAAATTGAACGTTTCTTGACTGAGGAATATCCCTATTCTCATGGCATATGCTCTATGGAACCTTATGACTATGTTTCCAACTTACCTTCGTGCCTCAAAAATGACCCAAACTACCCAGGAATCAAGCTTCACAATCAAACCCCTTGTAACTTGAAAGAACCCTCGCCTGTGATGCCAAAGCCCGATCAATCACCATGTACTCAATATAATTCCTGGCTTGAACGTTATTACATGGAAGTCCCCCTATTGCAATCTAAGATCAAATCGTTAGAGGAACGGGTGACAGTCCTGTCAAAGGAGAATGATAGGCTACAGGCCAATGAGAAGAAACAAAAAATCCACCGGTTCAATTGTCTTCAAAAATGTCAAAGCAACAACGGCCTTTGTCAATTCAAAATTATCATGATCGAAGCATTTTCTTAATGCCCAGGTATGTATTTCAAAATCCATTTTGTTTTATGAGTTGGTTTGAATTAGGGTAATCGATTGGGTTTTCTTTCGATTAGTCCTGTTTGTTTTTAATAGATTCAAAACAATCTTGATGACTTCGATTTACCAGAAACGATTATGTTTTGTTTTGAATAAATATTCTCGTTTTGGATTATGATTGCATTCGATCTGTACAAAAGATTTCTTTGCTAAACTCAGACACAACTTTGTTTTGATTGATATGATTTTTCATTAAGCATATCGATTATGTCAGCCCTAAGATTTGTTCGATTCATTTCTTTTGGTTTGATTTTGATACGATTCTACATGTTTGAATTAGCACAGTCATTTATGTGTGCAATGCATCAATATCAAAGATTGGTTTGATAAATACAAAGTAATCTATTGATTCGCTAAAAGACTCTGTTAAGTTTTGGATTGACATATTTTGTCTATATTGGATTCGTATGAAAGATTTTTAAATCGATTATAGTCTGTTTGAAATTGATTCAAAAATGATTTCATTGGTTTCGATTTTTAAAACGATTATGTCTGCTCCAAATTGGTAATAACAAGTGTTGAACAGACTTCATGTATCTATGTTACCATTCGGTTGAACACGATTTCCATTTGTTTCAAATTGGCATAAAGATTTGGTTACTTCTGGCATGAGCGATTTGCTTTGTGTTGATTTAATAATTAAATATTTGGTTTAATAATTCGAATATATTTCTGTTAGTTTTGGATGGATTTAAAACGATTTTGTTTTCAAATTAGACTAGCTATAGAATCGTGAGATTCTGTAGCTAGTATTAAAATTTAGATTTTTGTTAGTTTTACAAATAAAATGTCATCTAAACTTGTCTATTCTTGTCCACTTTCAGGTGCATACGAATTTCAATGACAAATTCGACATGCTATGGCAGTTTAGGAGATACTTTTGTGTTTTAGTTTTGTTATAGGTTGTTATATTTAGTCAGGAATAGAGACTTGGGAGATTATTCCCATATTTTTTGTAAACAGTGGTTGATAATTCCCACAGGGATGTTTTACCCTATGGTCTTTAAATACTTGTGATTTTTTGTAATTGACCCATGATCACGGTTGGGAGAACAGACTATGGATTTATGATGATACAAGCTGGGATGAAAGTGGATGTCTTGTAACAACTTTAGCTTTCAATATATCAAACTTTTATTTCAAGTTTTATTCATATCAGTTTGCAATCAATTATCGACTACTTTAGCTATCGTAATTCGTTGTAGGTTGATGTGATTTGGTTTATGTGTTATCCATTTATGATCTCTCTTATTTTAAAAGTACAACATTTACTTTGTTTCAATTTAATGAATTAAAGGTTTACCTTCTTCGTTAAATGAATCATTTTGTACAAATCGTTGCACACAGATTTATCTAAATGTGATGATTTGTAAATTATAAGATTGTTGTCATTTTTTATGTCTTGTTTGTCATGTCATTTATTTTTGAAGAGCATTGTTGCTTCCTATTTATGAGAAGCTTGTGGATAATCTAGTGGGGGTTTCCTCCCACTGAACAACTAAATCAACTATTGGATACAGGACAAACTTGAAGCGTTACTTCAGATCAGTTTGCTATTTGTTATTTAATAGTTAATGTATTAGTGTTATTTAAGTAGTTTGGATAGGTATATATAGTTCAAATTTATAGTTTAGAATTATTATTTTAATTACTCAGATTAGCTAGTTTTGTTTATTGCTCTTCTTTCACATAAAAGATATAAAAATAAAAATAAAAACAATAGTTTTGTTGTCATAGAACAATTTACAAATGTTTTTTTGCAGGTTTTCATTTAAAATCTGTAATCTGTAAATATTGTTTATTTGTGATTAAGATTTAATTATGTTGATAATTGAACATTTAATTTCATAGAATTATTGTTGTATAGTATAGACAATAGACTATATATATTTATTTCAGATTTGTTTATTAGTTTGTTTTAATTATTGTTTTCATTTAGATTAGTTCCTTTAGTCAGTTTTCTTTCGTTTTTCTAGGACTTAGATTGGCCAATGGAGCCGCTAAACCCGTCAGGGTGGATCATCCCAAACGACTTGGGTTATTTAGACAACCCTAGACCAGATCCACTCTTCCAGTTGGCGAGCGTTCATATTTTCCCATGAACAAGTAGGAAGCACAATCTGGCTACAATAATCAACAAGAATGAATAAGCGATGTGGTGAAGAGCTTGGCTAAGCTCCAACACACCGTGGTGCAACTTTTAGAATGCACAAGTTAATAAAGTTTGTGATGACATTTTAAATCGGAAGAGAATATATATAGATAGATAGATAGATAGATAGATAGATAGATATAGATATATGTGAGAAACTAATAGTTTGTTTGGCTGTGTAAAGAATGATTTGCAAGAAGAAAGAGTCTTGGATATGGCAATGTTGTAAGCCCATAAGGAAGGCCAATTGCCTACTAAGATAAACTACTATGGGGAGGAAATTCCCATGCTTGTGAATGTGGTTCCGTGTGGAACAGATCTAAAAATAAATGAAGAAATTGGAAAAATTTGTGGGTGACATATTTGCAATAAAATTATGAAATTTAGAATGGCGATGATGTCTCATGAACTCTATATGCCTATGATACAAGTGAGAATAAAATATATGTCCAGAAATGATGGATGAAGGCTATCCAGCTGAAAAGCATGAAGGAGGCCACTATAGAGCCATGAGAACCCCTTGGTAAGCCATGATCTCATGGAATATGTTGTGTTGAGGTAACACAAGGCAGAGGGATGCCTTGACAGAGAAAGTTTGAGGGACGCCTTGACTATAAAGCTTGATAAAGTCTATGGGATTCTTCCTGTACAAGAAAATATTGGAAAGGAAAGATGGATCGCTCGAAGAATTGTATAATAGAGAAGGGGATTCCTGAGCCTTGGCTTGGAGGGTGAGTGACTGCAAGGAAGAGGAGACTCTGATAGTTCTTATAAACTGTTGATTGGGATAATGAACACAATAGGTATTTCAATGAAAAAAAATGAGCCTAGATAACAAGAAAACCATGTGGATACAAATCCACAAACTGTGTAGATAAGTATTGTTCTAGATTATGATTTTTTTCTTAGAAATTTTATGCAACAGTAATTTTTTTTTGCATGAGACTATGATTAATGTGCTTGTTGTCCAAGAACTATTGAAGGAAGGTGACGAAGATTAAGAGTTTGAAAAAAGGACCTGACCAAGAAATAAGATCAAGAATTATGAAGTGGCTGAACAAAAAAGGAATGACAAGTCTTACTATGAAAGAACACTGAGAACGATGTTCCTTTTAAGGAGGGGGGGATTGTAACACTATTAATTCCCCCAACTTGTAATTACTCATTAATTAGGATTACCATAATGTGGCATGGGAACAATGTAAATGCATTATTGTTTAATTTCCAATAATTGACTGTGGGGGTGAAGCCTTGAAAGTACTAGCCATGATATCACTAGAGGAAAGAATGTGAAAATGATAAGAGAATAGTTAATAAGAAAAGGATCGGTGGTTGAACCCTCAACCACCCCCATGAATGGAAGCATGATCTATCTGCATAAGGTCAGTCCGAAGTACCATAGGGTCTGACAGACCCAGACTGACCTGAGATTCCTTCTGATAGGAGGAAACATGATAGGGGGGATTTGCATGCAAGGAAGACAATATAATATAAATAGAAGAGTGGAGAATGTGAGGAACACGCCACGGGAAAAATGCGTAGAATGTCGCGATCTTGATTTTAATGTCCCCACTTTGGGACATCATTACATTACAAAGGGTTATGATGACCAGAGTAGCAAGATGGAGGTTATAGTGAGTACATACATTATTGAGAGGTATTTTGGGGTCCATCTTGCATCTCTCATCCCATTTCATCATTATCATCCATTTCGCACAGGTTGGCTTTGGTTCCGTTGCATTCCGACGATTTCCATGATTTTGAGTATTTTGAGCTATAAGTTAATTAAATTCACTTAAGAGGTCATTTTGGGCATAGTACTTGGAGGAACCTCTCAATGTAATAGCTCATTGGAATCAGAAGGAATGGGACTATAGGATAGGATGATGAGAAGTGACTTTCAGTGGCCAGGGAAGCCACTAGTAGAGATAAGGCGCTTTTCAGAGGTAAAAAGGTTAATTAATTAATTAAAGTGATTTAATTAATTAATTAATAATTAAAAAGAAAAGTCACTTTGGAGAGACAAGGTGAGAAGGAAGTATAAAGGAGAGGAAAGGGCCTCTACTCTTAGATTCTTTCATGTATGTTTATCATTTTGATATATGGCTTCTATCTAGAGAGCCCGTATCTTGGGGGTTTTGAGGGTTTTTACTTAACAAACCCTAGAGGATGATTCGATGGTGAAATATTCCACCTAGATTGTCCCAAGTTTGGTCTTAGGGATGCAATACTCCTCCACACGATTCTAGTTCAGATCTGTTCAGTGCAGGAGGGTTATACACCATCCACAAGCATAGGAAGAGAAGGAGGGCACACCATTGGGGGTTTCCAGCAAGGGGTGCGCACCATCCATTGAGGGAGATTCATTGAAGGTGATTGGCAGGGCTTCTGGAGATTCTAGCATCTAGGTTTTCATTGCAGCATCTTGGCCATTAGATATAGTGCATTCCAGAGGATTTTTATGCCATAATTGATTTATAGGATGCATGGGACGAATTGGAGGAGAGGAGCACACTTCAGAAAGTGATTCCAGCCATTTGGTAGATCAAATCTTCATATTTTCACTTGGGACTTCACCAGGTAGGTAACCGATCCCCAATCTATCATTATAGTGGTTTTTTGGAGCATTTGGAGGTCTCTAGGAGGGAGGTTGAATTATCTAGGGTTTCAAGCATCCAGGGGGGTGCACCATTCCTTGGAGGAGAATCAAATCCATGAGTTTGAGAGGGATCTTCGATATTTGAGCACCTGGGTTGTTCTTGCCTTTACTTGATCTACTATTTGGCATATTTACCAAAGTGATTGGACATCTTTTCCAGAAAGGCCGAATTATTGAGGCTATTCAGTGTTCCAGCAGGGCGTGGCATCTTCCAACTTGGGGCTTTGGCACTTCATATGGCTCAGATATATTCTTGCATTGGTATTCATTGTTATTCATCCTTTGGAGGCTTACATTGTCTTATCAAAGAATTTTTTAGTATCTCTTATCATGTGTATTGGATCCATCTATTGATCATTCCAGATATGCATCATTCTTGTATTCAGAAGATTCTTATATTTATGAATAATATCATATCTGAGGTATTTTGGCTTGTATATCATATTGTTGATCTTGCATATGGTTTAGGTATGTTCCATTACTGTATATTCTTGTCTATTGCTGCAAACAAACAATAAAACCATCAATATATCCCTAGCACAACCTAAGGGACAATAATAAGCAAAGTGTTTGACGAAATTCCACACTCGGTAAAGGTTTAAAAATGCACCAAAGACATGATGTTCTTGTCATAATGGCTTGGGAACATTACAGTGGTATCAAAGCTTAAACTCCTGCCGGCTTGAGGGTATTCCATAAGGAGATATGGAGGTGTGAGATTTTACAGAAAGGATTGTTGATTGTGAGAGGGAATATCAAACCCTCAATGAGAATCTCAGAGGTCTAATAATATTCCATGATTTTGTATCCTATAAAAATCCTAGTTGGAGCAAAGATAAGGTTGCACATTGGATTGGCATAGTAGAGGAAAAGAGAGCCATAGAAGCTATATGGGAAATAGAATTAGCGGGTTTGATGGCCAGCATAAAACAGAATAGCAAACAGATTAGAAAATTGCAAAAGGGAATAGCTAATGGATGGAAGGAAGAACAGAGCATCCCCACACCCATTGGGAGCACACAGCCTTGCTACATTTGCAAGGTGCCTTGGGAACCAGATCATAGGTGTAGGAGTAAGAGTCAGAAGCATATTATTGAGGTACGCTATGACAATGATGATGAGGCATGTGAGGATGGATCGATAGATTTTTATCTGGAGTAGTCTGATGATGACAATGACTCTTGCACAGAGGCTAGTGATAGTGACTCTGGCACAAAGGCTAGTGTTTCTTGCACGCTTGAGGATGATAGTGACCCTTGCACTTTGGAGGAGCAGTGGGATGGAAAGGATGATAACACTTATGCTTCAACAGTCATATCACATATTGTTGATGACCTTACACTTCAGTAGAGTGGTGACACTAGTGAGGACTCGCACATGTTAGCACCTATAGATAACCAACTTCCTATGGTGGTTGTGACACATCTGTCATATTTCCATAAACCTATGAAAGCCACATCATATGAGGATAGCAGTAGCATAGAGGAGCCATACGTGAGGGATGCACACCATGGACATGTAGATCCATAGATCCAGGAGGAGATATAGGACATGCATACAATTGACCTTACAAATACAGATCAACATGAGGAGATTGAGTCGCATCTTTTGGAGACTCCATTAGTTGAGAAAATTGTGGAGACTGACAGGGTGATGAGGCACTTGCTTCCAAGATCGGCCTGCATTGATGAGAATGCACTCTTTATCAGTCAGGATGACCATAGCACGTGTCTAGACACATATATATGGGATCTAGGCACAGATGATAGTAGCAGGGTGAGTTCACAAAAGGATACAGCTTCTCACACCGGATACAGTATGATTCAGAGGGAGATAGCATTTGAGGATGATATGCAGTCACATATGGGTAGATCTAGTGGAACAGTAGATAGTGGGTAGTTCAACACTTTATCTTCTGCAGAGAGTGTTGTTGGGGGTACCATTGATGGCACTAGTAGTGAGAGACATGAGGTGGCACCTCAGCATGACTGTGATTAGGAGTCACACCACTTAGTAGGATAGCTAAGACTTAGTGAGGATATGATCATGGTAGCCACTAGGCTTTGTGATGATACACATGCATTGGCAGTCGATTACTCTTTGAGGGCATCAATGGCATATGGTAGTGCAAATGAGGGATTTACCATGGTTTATTTTCATACTCTTAGGGAGAGAGTGTCTATGATGAGGACTGACTACCAACAGTTGTTGACAGACAGGGACTACCTACTGGGGATTGGCGAAGTGCATCAGAGGGCCTTGAGGGAGCAGGAGTTGGAGGTGGACTGACTCACTCAGAAGTTGGAGAGAACTTGAGGATTCTTGAGAGGCACACATACAACCCTTCAAGAATCAGAGTCCAGATCAGAGGAGATTCTTGAGGAGATCCATTAGAGATCCACATCATATATCCTAGTGGATAGTCAGATATGTCCTTTATTCACATGTCTAGAGGATGTTGGTGGTCTAGTAGAGGAGCACCAGTTGATGGAGGACCCTTCCATTTTTGTTCCGAGAGTGGGTGGCCTTTAGACAAAGGTTGATCCAATAGTATGCCCAGGATCTATGATGTGACATGAGTATACGGGAGACGACATGAGTATGTCGAAGCATATAGTGGTGAGTGATAGCTCACAAATACATGTCAAGATGTATGGTGGGATCCAGAGAGGTGCATTGCCTTGTAGGGAGGAGACACACTTAGGGGAGCATGCATATGCCACTCCTTTGCAGCATCACATAGTTAGGGGAAATCACCTTCACCATATCATCAGTTGCATGGGAGATGAGTGTAAATTCTAACCTTGTACAATATCTACTGCAAACTGATATTCAAAAAAGAACAGAAAAGATACAATGGAAAATACAAACATTACACAGAGATTTTTCACCTGGAAACCCAAATTGAGAAAAACCAGCATATATTATATTCATACATTGTGTTACATTGTTTGCAATACAATATACATATAGGAGCCAGTGGAATCCAAAACCCTAACCCAATGACCTGGATTAGTACAAAACCCTAATTCCTTAACCAAAAATAGAAAACCATCGGCAAAAAACCATGTGCCGAAAAACCACCTAAATATCATGTGGTCCCGGAAATATGTTGTCCCGGTAATATGTCGTCTCGGAAATATGTCGTCCTGGTGTGAAAAAAAATTTCGGGGGCACTGCCCCTGAACCCCTGCGCGAGGGGCTCCACCCCCCTACATCCGCATAGGGGGGGCCTAGCGGCCCCCCCTCTAACCTCCCTACACAACTGGCGCAGACACTCAGACACTACTACTCATGCAAAGAATATAACACATACCCAACAATGAGAGGTATATGTTGGTGGACCAACAATTAGAGGAGTTACTGGATGATTGGGAGTCAGTGATGATCACAGGAGAGTATGTACCATGGCTACCAGTGGACGATATTTTGGTTGAATCCATGGGATTGACCAAAGCATGTGATTTTTTAAAAGTATGCAGTTAGCTACAGAGGTTTCTTTTAGACTTTCTCGACACATTTATCATTGACAACAGTATGAGGAGAGATAGACAGTGGCAAAGGACATGGAGTGTGAGTAGGTGGAGACCAGTTGACATGAGTACTTTTACATCATACAGTAGGTTAGAGGTGGACCATGTTAGGTAGAAAATTGAGACTTGGTATGTGATGGTGAGAATCATAGGCCATGTGATAGCAAATGAGCATCAAGGGCTTCTGACAGTGATCAACCCAACACAGGAGCAGCTAGCAGAGACTGGAAGTGATAAACTTCCAAGTTTTCCATGTGATCTGGGGGTTCATTTTCTTAGCAGGATGTTGTACGTCATGTTGACCCAAGTTGCGCCAAAGAGCCACACACTGCACCTTGGGTTGATTTGGAGTGGGCCTATAGGTACTACTTCCACATAGATGTTCTTATAGATGCATCTTTTGGACAATAGGTCCAAGTGCTATAGGTACTTCATCTTGAGGATCTAGGAGTGGAGGATCCGGTATAGATACAGAGAACAGTCAGGCATGGTCAGCATACTGCAGTGTCAGCATGATGATATTCAATAGAGGCTAGCATGGGACCTAAGGATTGCAGGATTGCACATTTCACTAACTAACAAAGGTGAGTGGGCCTTTTTAGGGGAAAGTTGTTCTAACTTTCCATTGAGCTTCAGTATTGAGGAGAGCACATCACTTGAGGGTGTCTCACCGAGGTTTGGTAGTACCTCATTCTAGCATCAACATGGGTAGTTGATGGAGGTCATGTTGATCTTGGTAGTATCTTGGAGGATGGACTCAGTCAGGGATGAGGCCATGAGTCATGAGTAGGAGTCTCATAGTGTTGATACATTTCAGGATTATGCTTCCCAGGGGATTGCAGTTCATGCCTTGATATGGGACCCAGGGGGCAGAGTGCATGATAGTTCATCTTTGGATGGGGTCTACTATGTGTCCCATAGGTGGACATGGGATCCCGGTATTATAATTGAGGAGATTTGGTTATTGCTTGAGGGAAAGCAATTTTCTAGTAGGGAGGACTGTAATGTCCCCACTTTGCAACATCATTACATTACAGAGGGTTATGATGACCAGAGTAGCCAGATAGAGGTTATAGAGAGTACAGATATTATTGAGAGGTATTTTGGGTTCGGGATTTCATCGATCATCCCATTTCATCATTATGATCGATTCCACATAGGTTGGCTTTGGTTTTGTTGCATTTCGAAAATTTCCATGATTTTGAGTATTTTGAGCTATAAGTTAATTAAATTCACTAAAGAGGTCATTTTGGGCACAGTATTTGGAGGAACCTCTCAGTGTAATAGCTCATTGGAATTGGGAGGAACATGACTACAGGATAAGATGATGAGAAGTGACTTTCAGTGGCCAGGGAAGCCACTAGGAGAGATAAGGTGCTTTTCAGAGGTAAAAAGATTAATTAATTAATTAAAGTGATTTAATTAATTAATTAATAATTAAAAAGAAAAGTCACTTTGAAGAGACAAGGTGAGAAGGAAGTATAAAGGAGAGGCAAGGGCCTCTACTCTCAGATTCATTCATGTATGTTTATCATTTTGATATCTGGCTTCTAGCTAGAGAGACCATGCCTTGGGGGTTTTGAGGGTTTTGACTTAACAAACCCTAGAGGACAATTCGGTGGTGAAATATTAAGAGGAGTGCATTTCCTTGCAGGGAGGAGACACACTTAGGGGAGCATGCATATGCCACTCCTTTGCAGCATCACATAGTTAGGGGAGATAATCTTCATTGTATCAAGAGTTGCATGGGATATGAGAGGTATAGGTTGGTGTACCCAAAGTTGGAGGAGTTACTAGATGATTGGGAGTTAGTGATGATCACAGGAGAGTATGTACCATGGCTACCAGTGGACGATATTTTGGTTGAATCCATGGTATTGACCAGATCATGTGATGTTTTACAAGTCTACAGTCAACTACAAAGGTTTTTGTTAGCCTTTCCCAACACATTTATCATTGACAATAGTATGAGGAGAGATAGACAGTGGCAAAGGGCATGGAGAGTGAGTAGGACAAGACAACCTGACAGAAGTACTTTTACGACATACAATAGGTCAGAGGTGGACTGTGTTAGGTAGAAATTTGAGACTTGGTACGTGATGGTGAGCATCGTAGGCCAGGTGACAACAGATGGGCATGAAGGGCTTTCGACAATGATCAGCCTGTTGGTTGTGGAGCCTGATTATCTTCCAAATTCATAGGTCTTTTAATTTTAGCCATGTTTATACCCCATGAAGTATTTACACCCCAGAAGTATGTACACTCTTCCATGTGGGGGAGTGTAGAAGGGGGGTACCCCCTCTGTGGGGTCTGGGGGGCTATCCTCCCGTCTAGGGGGTCTGGGGGCAAGCGAGCCCCCAACGAGGGTTCGGGGGTGAATCCCCTGAAGGAAAAATTTCCTTGTAAATGTATATTCTAATTTCATTGTAAATCTGGACCGTTCATTATAAGGTCGCAGATCTAACAGTATAGATTATGTTAGGGTTTTTTACCCTAGAAGGCAACCCTCTTTTATGAGGTAAATGTATTGTGGCTATGGTGGATGGAGAATATTGTATTTTGAGATAGGAGACTTTGAGATAAAGAAGAGGAATTTATAGCGGGTTTCTATAGGTTGTATCCCTTCATATGCTGGATAATAATAAAGGAAGGACCTAGCAATTTCTCTGGTGGACGTAGCCCACACTAGGTGAACCACGCAAATCTATGTCTCTATTGTATTGTGTATCTTCTATGTTTTGTTTCTGCATTTGTTTTATTTTATTGCTCCATGGTCCTATTTTTATAACATAGCCCGACACAGGAGCAACTAGCGGAGACTAGAAGTGATAAACTTCCAACTGTTCCATGGGATCTAGGAGTTCATTTTGTTAGCATGATGTTTTACGTCATGTTGACCTATGTTGTACCAAAGAGCCACACAATCCACCTTGGGTTGATTTGGAGTGGGCCTATAGGTACTACTTCTACAGAAATGTTCTTACAGATGCAACCTCTTGATAGCAGGTCCAAGTGCTACAGGTACTTTAGCTTGAGGATCTAGGAGTGGAGGATTCGGTATAGATACAGAGAGCAGTCAGGCATGGTTAGTATAGTGCAATGTCAGCATGATGATATTCGATAGAGGCTATCATGGGACCCATGGATTGTAAGATTGAGCATTTCACTGAATGACAGGGGTGAGTGGACCTTTGCAGGGGAAAGTTGTTTTGACTTTCCATTGAGATTCAGTATTGAGGAGAGAACATCACTTGAGGGTGTCTCATGTAGGTCTGGTAGTACCTCATTCCGACATCAGTATGGGAAGTTGATGGAGGTTGTGTTGATCTTGTTAGCATATTGGAGGATGTACTTAGTCTGGGATGAGGCCATGATTCATGAGTAAGAGTCTCACAATGTTGATACATTTCAAGATTATGCTTCCCAGGGCATTGCAGTTCATGCCTTGATATGGGACCCAGGGGGCAGAGTGCGTGATAGTTCATCTTTTGATGGGGTCTATTGTGTGTCCCACAGGTGAACATGGGATCTTGGTATTATACTTGAGAGGATTTGGTTATTTCTTGAGGAAAATAAATTTTCTAGCAGGGAGGACTGTAATGTCCCCACTTTGGGACATCATTACATTACATAGGGTTATGCTGACCAGAGTAGCCAGATGGAGGTTATAGAGAGTACAAAGATTATTGAAGGTATTTTGGGGTCCATCTTTCATCACTCATCCCATTTCATCATTATCATCCATTACGCACAGGTTGGCTTTGGTTCCATTGCATTCTGATGATTTCCATGATTTTGATTATTTTGAGCTATAAGTTAATTAAATTCACTGAAGAGGTCATTTTGGGAACAATACTTGGAGGAACCTCTCAGTGTAATAGCTCATTGGAATTGGGAGGAGCATGACTATAGGATAGGATGATGAGTATTGACGTTTAGTGGCCAGGCAAGTCACTAGGAGAGATAAGGCACTTTTCAGAGGTAAAAAGGTTAATTAATTAATTAAAGTGATGTTGGCACAGGGGTAGACCCACGGTTCAAGGATACAACAATGCACCAATAAAACCATAACTACCAGCCCTTTCGGCAACACCTGTGAAGAATATGAAGTCTGACCTGAGGTAGAGGTAGGGGTGGTTGCAAGACTCAAGTGTCTGCAACCTAGCTGGGACCTAGATTTGTGATTACAATATTTAACAAAGCACTTAGCAGTTAACATTCATTAGCATTTAACCCTTTATTCACATCGCAGGTAAAACCCTAATTACATAACAGTGTAGTATTCAACTGGATCTAACACTTTCAAGAATTTAGCACATAGAAATAGAGAAAGTCTAGCATTCATTCACATTACTAAGCACTAAGCTACTATATCAGATGCATCTAATATATATAAATATGACAACACTAAGAATAAATCACATCAACACATGAACAACATAGCAAAAAGCACCATAGCATAGGATATACATGGTTCACCCCCAGCATGGGGCTACGTCCACCAACTCTTCTTCTCTTTATTATCTTCGTTCAATGCACAGAGCCACAAGACCCACTCTGCATAGGATAGGAGATCTGCACGTAGCTCGCCAGATCCTCCTTCCTCAAGTTTGGTACTGCACAGAGCCTTATTTAAATCACTTGCACTTAGCTCTGCAAGTTCTCAACACACAATATGCACAAATCCTTTACAATCACAAACTTTAGCACTTAGCACCCTTAATTCTACTCGATCTAGTGTCTCTATCTCCTCTTCTTACATCGTCTAGCTATCTATTTATACATTACAAATGGATCCTAAACATGGGTAAACCCATGGTACGACATCCCATACCCTTTACGTAAACCCTAAACCCAAAAGGTGGCAAGATCCCACAATCTCTGCTTCGCCTGGTGCTCCATCTTCGACCAGCATGTCGAAGTCCCCAAAATTTGTCAAACATGACCAATGTTTCCACAAAACCCTGCAAGGGCCAACAGGCCCCCAACACTCACCTGTGACTCATCTCGAGTCACTCTGATCTGGGTAAATCTACCTCGAAAGCATCGAGCTTGGCTTGAGCGAATGTGACCTGCTACTTCTCCAGAGCCTCCTGCTCGGAGAACTCTTGAATAAGTTTCTCTATCATCGGTCTTTCCAAGAACTGTTCTACCATGGTGACTACTTGTTCTATATGTGCACCTTGTCCTTCAATCTCCTCAAAAAGTGTGCAAGCTTCATCTTGTACTAGCTGGAGCCTTTGGTTCACTTCCATGACTTTACTTTGGATGGCATGGAGTTGTTGTTAAGCAGTGCTTTGTTCCTGTGACCTTTTCATCCTCTCAGCCAGTGATAGTAGCTTCAACTGTGCTTGCATTGTTGCTTCCTATTTATTTTCCTCTTAGAGCTGTGATTCCAATGTCCTTAGTTCAGGGTCCTCTGCAAGGCACTCATAGGTCTGCGCACTTCGACTGTTGAGTTTCTTGCATTCCAAGGACAATGCCTTGATTCTTTTGACTTTGCTCCTGGTAGTTTCCTCTCGTCAACGAAGCTTGTGCTCCTGCATAAATGACCTTCTCGGCCATGAGGTCTATGAGAATCACTTCGACGGATTTCTCTACTGCACTAAAGTCACCTGACATACATGCTCAAGATCTGATAGCTCGGGTTAGTCCACAAATAGTTAATGTAGAAGAACGGATGGTGAGGTCTCAATAAGCACAGTGCGATAATAGTCATCTCTCTATGGGCTTGAATAACCACAATTGGAAAAAGTGTCAATGGTAATACATTCGACGGGTTAAATAGATAACATCGTAATGAGTTCTTCCAATAGTAGGAATGCTTCAATCAATGCAATTCCATCTATTATGATGTGTTTCAATGGTCCAATGGTAAAAGTTCTAGTCAATAACCGCATTTCTAGCCATTCTAGAGCATCGTCATAATAGTCAGGATGCCTCCAATGGTCATATTGTTTCACCGTGGAGAAGTGCCAATCGGTGTTGTTATGCTATTCCGGCGAGGTTCGAGTTATGAAATCCTTCCTTCTGCGAAGTCCTCTCTGGAACCTCCTACAATTTTTCTAGCTTTGCTTTCTTCTTACTAAGCTTTCTTTCTTTCTTTCCTATGAGCTGCATCTTTGGATTCCTCTTTCCATTATTGTTATTAGCTTCTCTTGGTATAGTAACTTCACATTGTTGAGGATCTTTCACAAGTTTCAAGGCTAATACTTCTTCTCTTACTGTTTATGGAGTAGATGCTCTAATATCTTGCATGGATAATTTCTTTAAGTCTTCTTGCATTCTTTCAACTTTGATAGCTAGGTCTCTTGCCCTTAGTTACTTCAACTTGTCCTCATGTTCTTCTAGTAAGTGTGTTATTTTCTTAGCCAGGAAATCTCTTAATTCTTTATTTTTCTATTCTAGAGCTTCATCTTCTTGTTTCCTGCATATCTGATATTTCTCAATCCATGTTCTTCCTAGCAAAAGAGCAAATGGGGCTTTGTTCTCAACAAACTTAATGACCTCAAATTCTTCTTTCGTCGATGCTCCATGAGCCATCATAGGTATCTAAGTAAGTCTTCCACATGGGGTTATCAATTTTCCTTTAAACAATCACATTCCTCCCAATGAAGGAACCATAGTAGGCTTTCCCAAAATTTCCCAAGTTCTTTATGTCATGATATTCACCTATGTTTCCTCATCCAGAACATAGTCTATGTCGAAGTCTCCTATTCTTGTTTTTATGCACTCTTTCTCTTTTAAAGTCTCTGATAAATTGATGTATTTGTGATCATTCAGTGTTTCTTTCATCTGTAATAATATAGTCTCTGATTCTTTATGGTTCTTTAGCATATTCTTAGTCTCTTGACCTTTCTTGTGGTTGTCTTGTCTCATGTTCATCTTTTTGAATTCAGAAATCATTCTAGGGAAATCCAAAACTGCATGTCCAGTAGCTTTACAATAGAGGCAAATAGGACCTCTACCAGGGCATTCCTTATAAAGATGTCATGGTCTTATACAACTATAAGAAAGATTCAATCCTCTCTTTCTCTTAAACGATCCCCAACCTTTCATGTACTGTGCACTGGGATCATAGTGGTGGGCCTGCAAAAAATTCTTTCTAGGATCCTACATCCACTTGTTAGTACAAAAATTCTTTCTATGCATAGGAATAACATTTCTTTCACTATTTCTATCAAATCTATTCTTATCATATCTTCTTTCTTCGATTTGTGCCCTAGTTTTCAGACTAGGACCAAATATATTAAACATACCTAGATCCATTCTTTTGAAGAAAAAATTTCTACTTATCTTACCTTTATCAGAGCACAAACATTTAATCTCTTACCTCTTTTCTTCATATCTGATTCCCTTCTTAGCAAACACCTTCACAAGTCAAGTAGAATATTGTGCACTACAGTAATAGATCTACACTCAGAGATTTCTCTTTTCTTCAGTTCCTAGCAATCACAGTTTCAGGTCCCAGCAATGGAACCATTTGTTGGCATAGGGGTAGACCAAGTGTTCAAAACTACAACAATGCACCAACAAAACCCTAACTACCATCCCTTTCGACAACAACTGTAAAGAAGATGAAGTCTCACCTGAGGTAGAGGCAAGGGTGGTTGCAGGACTCAAGATTTTGTAACCTAGCTGGGACCCAAATTTGTGATTACAATACTTAACAGAGCACTTAGAAGTTAACATCCATTAGCATTTAACCCTTTATTCACATCGTAGTTAAAACCCTAATTACATAACAACGCAGTATTCAACCAGATCTAATACATTCAAGCAATTAGCACATAGAAATAGAGAAGATCTAGCATTCATTCACATTAATAAGCACTAAGATGCTCTATCAGATGCACCTAACATACAAAAAAATGACAACACTAAGCATAAATCACATCAGCACATGAACATCATAGCACAAAGAACCATAGCACAAGATATACGTGGTTCACCCCCAACATGGGGCTACATCCATCAACTCTTCTTCTCTTTATTATATTTGTTCAATGCACAGAGACACAAGACCCACTCCGCATAGGACATGAGATCTGTGTGCAGCTCGCGAGATCCTCCTTCCCCAAGTTTGGTACCACACAGAGCCTTCTTACAATCACTTGCAATTAGCTCTACAAGTTCTCAACACACAATATGCACAAAGCCTTTACAATCACAAACTTTAGCACTTTGCACCCTTAGATCTACTCGATATAATGTCGCTATCTCCTCTTCTTACATCACCTAGCTATCTATTTATACATTAAAAATGGGGCCTAAACATGCATAAACCCATGGGACGACATCCCATACCCTTTACATAAACTCTAAACCCAAAAAAGTGGTGAGTGTTGGCGTCAGAAGTCACTCCTGGATTGCAGCAGGAGTAAGCCTGAGGCCCATCAGTTTAAATGTCACAATTTCTTGATAAAGTGTGATGAATGGAAGTAAACTCATAAAAATATCATTCTAAATAAGAAGACTGGGTTGGAATAGCTAAGACAGGTGAGGTCTTGATCTAATTTAAGCCAGTAATTTTGCATAGTAGTGAGTAAGTGGAGGGAAAAACAAAGGAAATAAAGTCTGCTCTGGACATCTGATCTTCCAGTGGCCTTTAAACAGGGGAAAAGTCACAAATATGAGATCCTCTCATATATGAGAAACTTCAAGAAAATTAAGATGTTGTGAAACTAATATAATCAAACATGCATTATATAGTCATTACAACACCCGACTGGATCATCCATGCCTGGGTTCTTAAGATTCAGAGGAAAAAGGGGAGTAAGATGTTGGCTTCCATTAAACAAGAAGTCTCAACTATCAATCTATAACCAGAGAACTAGAGGCTTCATTAAAGCTTTACAACTGGGAGCTTAGCTCTACCATCCATCCTTACAAAAATATAAAAACTGAGTATATATACTCAGAGCAATTCACCTCGTTGGCCCTAGGAGGGTAGTTGAGCTACCTCATTTAAGGCTTTACATGCGCATGATCTTCCTTTAGACTGTACATGAAGCTTCTTGTCTGACACTGCTTTAGACGACATGGATTCTGTAGGAAAACTATCCATTGGAGTACCATGAGATGACTGCTTATGACCCTTTCCATGCCTTCTTCCATGGAGGGTGGCCGAGACTGAATACATAGAGAGTGACCACGTGTCGTTTTTCCCAAGCTTGGAGGCTAGCCTTCATTTCTTCAGGTTTCACTCTCAACGTAACCATAGGTCCATGCAACTGTCTCCTAGGTGGCCTTTACATTTCGCGTTTCAGGTTTCAGCGATTCCCGATGCAGTGGAGGAGCAACCCCTTGTCTTTCAAAGTCCTGGTAGCTGGAATGCCAAAACGTCTCCTAGGGGGATTTTACATTTTGTGTTTTGGGTTTCAGCGATTCCCGTTGCAGTGGAGGAGTGATCCCTTATCTTTCAAAGTCCCAGTATTTGAAACGTCGAAATGGCTCCTGGGGGGCTTTTGCATTTCGCGTTTCAGGGTTTCGAAATGTAGTGGAGAAGAGACCCCTTGTATTTTGAAGTCTCAGTAGCTGAAATGCCAAGACGGCTCATCATTTCGTGACTTTGGCCATAAGATATGAGCCCATGCGCTAAACCTCGGGCAACTCCATGACTCAAGCTTGCCCAATGACCATTGATCTTCTCCATCTATGGATCCTCATCGTTGAAAGAAAAATTCCCGCTCACTTGATTTTAAGCCCGAAATGGACTTCTTTTGTGTGTTGTGCTTAGTGCTCATGATTGTGGCCTTCGAATAAAATGCATTTGATCGGTTTTAAACCCCATTTATATGCATTTACACCAAGGGCCCGAAATCGGAGAGAAACAACCCCTTGCAAGAATTGGCACTAACATTAGGCTCCATGGGGGATAGAGTCGTCCCTGCGATGCTCTAAGAACTCCTTATGTAGTTACAGTTGCCTTATGTTGGTCTATGGATTCATTTATTAAGCCAAAAATAAACAGAACAACAATATTTACAAAAACAGAAGAGTCGTCTAAGGCTCAAACAAAACATTTCTTTAGGAAATGCCCATTTGGTGAAATAGTCTGTTGCAGTCAGGATCCATCAGTGTTGGCCACTTCAAGGAGGATGAATCTCTCCAATGAAGTCCAACCCCCATTGTTGAAAGGGTTCTTAAGCTACTACAGGGTTTAGTGGCAGATATTTGAGTTGTTTCTTTCCTAAGAACCTTTGGCATTTGATGCAAGCTATAACTTCTCTACAGACATTAGTGAATAAGGTGGGCTAGTAGTACCCAGCCTTGAGAATTTTGTGAGTTGTGGTCTTCCAGAAATGATGCCCTCCACAAAAGCTGCTATGGAAATAAAACATAACTTTTTGGGCTTCCTGTGGGTTTAGACACCTTAGAAACAGCCCTAGAGGGTCTCTCCAGTATAAGGCTTAGTCAATAAGGAAATATCTGATCGCCTTGACCTTTAAATCTCTTGCCTTGCTTTTTCCCATTCCATCAGGAGGCTTCAAATCTTGCAAAAGGTATAAAATGTCTTTGTACCAGGTGCATTTTGCTAGTGATAATCCACCCTGAGAGATTTTGTTGGATGACTCAGCTTGTTGACTTCCTGAGAAAGCATTGATGAAGATAACCCCCAAGGCCTTGCAATTGGATTCAGCCAGTAGCTTGGCTAAACCCTGCCCTTTAACCAACTTCATGGGCTTTATCTCCAGGTCAAACTCAAGGATCTTGGCAATCTATTTACCTCTTCTCCCATCTATGTCAGGCTGTATAAGAATGTCTTTCACAGAGGCCGAAGGAACATATGCGGTCACTCTTGAGAGCAAGACATAGACTCTGAAGGCTTTGAGAGCTTTCACCAAGGCATAGGCCTGCTTCTCCATGATCTCATACCTAATTTATGCATCTCTTAATGCCTTACTGAAGAAGGAAATGGGTTTCTCTCGCTGTTACACATGATTTTGGTCACTTGGGTGATGTCTCAATAGTGATGTATTCAGGCTCCCAACAAGGACTTTTTGCCTGAGAAAAGTGGCTCTTGTCTTCTTCCAAAAACATATTTTTAAGATGAGTTCACAAGATGCCTATGGTCTAGGGTGCAAGAATCCTTCATTCTCATAGGCCACCGACACTTAGGGTGTGAACTTCTCGTATTCTGCTCCATACACAGGGTGCGAACCTGTTTTGAGGTCTTGAGGGTTCTAGAAGGGAATATTCTAGAAAATGAGTTGGAATTCACATGGTTGTCATTCTACTGACTTCTTAGATTTGATGGGATCATCCTCATCCATGTAACCATCTCTCCTCCTATATATTGAAATTTTTCTCATGGAAAAGGTTAAGCAAGATTGAATGAAGAATTGGTGAAAGAATTGTGTGAAGAACCCTGTTTGGACAGAAGCTTGAAGTCTCTATTTGGTCTATCAAGAGGAATTGGATCTTCTTCATGCAATTATAGAGAAATTGTGTGTGTTGGAACCAAGGGTCACTGAAAGGAAGCTTGCAACATCAAGGCGATCAGGTTGTATCTTCTACTTTCAATTAATATGATACAGCAACATGTCCCTTTCCCATAAAGTCACTCTTACTTTATTGTGTAATTCCTTGATTATATGCATAAGTTGACATTGAATATACTTTGCTATCTTCACTTTTTTTGGTTTGTGTCATCTTAGACTTGACTTCACGAGAGCATCGGAGCGAAGCGGGAACAACAATGCAATGTCCCCTAGGTCGAGTCAGTTGTAAATCATGTTTATGAAATGAATTGTAATTATGTTTTATAGGTTGGTGAGACAAGTTTATATAATCTAGTGGGCTTATGTGATTATTATGCCAGAGAGCCTAAGTGTTGAAGGCCAAGAGACTGATTTTGTACGTGTATCTATGCACATTATTAATAAAAATATAAACACCGTTGTGTGCAGACTGACCACGATGAATGAGTGATGGGGGACTAAGATTCCACAGAGTGGGCAAGTGATTAGGGTCTGGAAGGTGGGAAGAGGGGATAAGTGTTGAGCCTAGGGGTTTAAGTCCTTGGGAATAATATTTGAATATTATTCCAAAAAGACCATGTGAAATATACGTTTTATCCTAAGTTCTTTTGGAATGACAAGTGACTTCCAAATGGGGAGGAACGCATGCAGTTTCATGGGTGACAAGTGTCAACCCAAGAACATGTAGATAAAACTGATGAGTTGAGCTGTGATGGGGCTTCCTCCCCCATTCTACTCAACCGTTGAAATGTGAATGGTCTAACCTCTAGAAGAATACCCTGGTGCATCCCTGAAAGCCGAAAAAATCCTGTGTTGATTTCTGAGATAGCTGGTACATCCTCTATCTGATCAGTTTGAGCCTGTCTGTGGGATCTCTGTACACTTGGTGCAATCCCGAAACCAAAACCATGAGTCTATCCCGTGATGCGGACCCTTTTTGGGAAGCCCGTGTCTGTTTTCCCAGTTGGTTGTTGTGGCCATACAGTTATGGACTGCGCGTGGATTACTGGCCAGTGTAAGTCCATGTTGAGCCTATGTGTAACCTCTCTCCAGGTGATGGAGGTGATTTTTGTTGGAAGAGTCAGGTTGTCAAGCCTGTGAGAAACTCTCTCCAGGTGAGAGAGTTTTTTGGGAAGTGGTTTCTCTCAGAAAGTGTCCAACACCAGCTTTGGGCTCTGAGACTTCCTAATTTGGCCTGTTGTCGAGACCTAGAGAAGAAGGTGTAGCACTGATGGAATTCGCTTGTGAAGGTGTATACTCCTAGGTAGAACATGCATGTGGGGAATGAGATTTCGTGAGTAGTGGGCGTAAGAAGGCATCCTAGGAAGAATCCTTCCAGTCATTCTGTGTAGTTTTCCCTGTAACCTTAGCCTAGCCTAGGATTCCTTGCCTTAGGGTGGAGCTTAGTCCCATCTCAGGGGTGACCCTCTGTTGAGCTTGATGAGAAGTGTGGTCTAAGGCTGGGAGGTTCATGGAAGACCTGCATGTGGTTGGTGGAATTACCACAGTTTCAAAGATAAGTATCAGCTTATGTTAAATGTTATGTGTTGTATGCATGTAATGCTTATATATTATCATGTATTCTGTTGTGCAGATGAATTATTGTTAATGCCAAGGAATATTTATGTTAGCAGTAATTCTTGTTCCTACTCTGAGTTTGAATGTGTTTTAATTTGATTAAAATGCATGTTATTAAATAATTATGAGATTGGTATTCTGCACAGTAGCGTCTGCCCGACCAGTGGGGATGACGGTCGGGGGAGCGTTACAGAATGGTATCAAAGCCATGGTTTCAACATTGAGCCTAGATGGGCCAAATAAGTGGTCTTTGGACCAAGTTTATGAGGAGAAATTGTGTCGGGAGGGCCAATTTAAAACCTCATAATGTTCCTGAGTGTCAAGGCATCACTTGACCGTGTTACCAAGCTCAGGAGGTGTAGCGGTATTATAGAATCGTAGTCGGTGTGGTATATGGCCACAGGGAGAGAGAACTCCACAAAAAAAGTGTTGGATTCATAGGATCGGTTCGGGAGGAAAGGATAACCCTCACGACCGTCAGAACTGGAGGAAGTGCACAAGGTTTAAAAACCCTTTGGAGCTGCACAGGAGTGTGAAAATGTGTGTTTTGATTAAACGACGGGCAAATTTGGGTAGCCAGAATATGCACGCCCAGATCTACAACTAGGGTTCCATTCCAGACCCCCTTCCCCATTCTACCTTTAATGATGGGGGGGGGGTCTGGAATTGAGTGTGCATGTTTCGATGGCTAAGATTGAGGCACTTGGATCTACGGACAAGATTGGATTCCGGACCCCCTTTTCCTTTCTACCTTTAATAAGGGGGGGGGGGTCTCCTGAATGGGCGACTTTGTGTGGGTCCCCCAAAAATGCCAAAAGGATCTGTGCCATAGATCTGAGAGAGATATAACCATTGGATTTCATTTGGAATGGACGTGGACACATGGGCATGTACCACGTGCCAATGGGACAAAAAGAAAAGTGAAAGTGGTGGGACCCTATGACATTGTCGGGGGTGATGTGGGCCATTTTAAGGACACCATGTGTCCCTACCTTGGTTGGTGATAGTTGTGCTATGGGCTCAGGGGAAGAGAGTTTGGAATTTCGGGAGTCGGGAATTGGAGAGGGAAGCGAGTGCGAGAACCTCCAGGGACCAAAACCTCGAAACCCGAAGTCCCGAAATTTTTTGAAGACAAAATAATCGTCAAGGATTTAACTATTGGACCCTCATGGACCAAAAAATCAAAACTCGAAAGCGAGTAGGAGAGCCTCGTGGATCGAAACCCGAATCCCAAAGTCCCAAAACTTGCAGAGACAAACAAAGCTCAGAAAACTTAGTGGATTTGAAACGTTTTTTTAATTCATGTTGATTAATGGATGGTGTGGTTATATTAAAGGTTTAAGGCCTGACAAACTTCAGTTCACTGCACGTTGTGTGTTCAGAGTTCAACGAGTGTCGGGACAACTGAGAATAGAAGTCAAGTATAGAAATGGAGGAGGTGCAGATTACCTCTGATTCAGAGAATGAAAGTGAAGGAAGGAATTTCAACCTAGGAGTCGAAGGATCGAACTCCAATGGGAATGGAAGAGAATTGGATAAGGAAGGGAATATAATGAAAATCATTGAAGGATTGTAGAAGGATGCCCAGTCTCGCCGAGCCGATAGCCGAAAGCTCATGAGGTTCAGGGATCAGCAAGGTGAATTCAACTTAAAGATGTTGAAGAGCCTGGAAATAATAGAAAGAAAATTGGAGAAGGGGAGTGAATCAAGCAAGACAAAGAGTTGCAGGACCCCTGAGAGAAAAAGAAGATCGAGGAATGGTAGCAGACATCATCGTCGCTCCCCAAAGCATTCCGATAAGGAAGCACACAGTAGTTCAAGCCCATCTCCTAACAGAAAGCACGGGAGATCTGGGATGGATGAATTGAAAGGGGAGATGAATAATATTAAGCCTCCTACATTTGATGGAGAACATAAGAAGGAGGAATATGTTGAAACATGGTTTCTTTGCATGAGGAAATATTTCAAACTACAGAATTATTCCTCTCATGTAGAAGGAAGAATTGTGATGTATCAACTAAAAGGAAAAGCATCCATGTAGTGGGATCATTTTGTGCAGGTGCAGCACATTAGAGAGAAAGATACCACTTGGAAGGTGCTCAAGAGGTATTTCAAGAAGAAATACCTGAATAAAAGATACTATGATAGAAAGATGAAGGAGTTCTTCAAACTCAAGCTAGGCAACATGACCATTGATGAATACGAATGAAGTTTCTTGGAACTACTGAAGTATGTTCCATTCATCAAAGATGAGGCTATCAATATTTAAAGGTATCTGAGTGGACTGCCACCTGCCATTGGTGACAAGATTCAGTATGATGATCCTAAGACTATGGAAGAAACAATAAGAAGGGCCAAATTCTTATATGAACAACAAAGAGAAAATCCTACCTTTCAGAAGGCTTGGGATGACCAGAGGAAGTTTAAGAAGGAGCAGAGGCAGAAGGGAAACAAACCTCCCTTTTTTAGAAATAATCCTCAAGGACATCCATCGTTTAGAGAGCCAAGGATGGATAAAATGGGGGAACAAAGGAAGAGACAAATGCCCATTCAGTGTTGGGGCTATAAAGGGAACCACAAGTATATGGATTGTCCCCATAAAAATGGCAAAGCAAGAGCTATCCATACTCTTCAACAAGATGAAATAGTGGAGGACATGGGTAGTAGAATGCCAAGGATCTACGCAGCCCTAGACAACAAACAAGTTGAATTTCAATCGCACATGATTGAAGTGGAAGGTATGATTAACAATCGACCATTTATTATTTTAATTGATTCAGGGGCTAGCCATAGTTATATAGATCCTAGGGTGGTGGAAAGTTTGCATTTATCAAGAAGAAAACATGAAAAGTATTGGTTAGTACAGTTGGCTACAGGAACCAAGAGGAAAGTCACTGAGTTGGTTAAGTCCTATCCTGTGGACATGAAGGGATTGAGCACGAAGGCTAAATTGAATATTCTACCTTTAGGCTCTTATGACTGTTTAATTGGGATGGACTGGTTGGACTAGCACCATGCCCTCCTGGACTATCGTAACAAGAGGTTTACATGCCTAGATGAAGAGGGTAACTAGAAAACAGTCCAAGGAATTCCCAAAGATATGGATGTTAGAGAAATCTCAGCAATACAACTGAAGAAGTGCTACAGAAAAGGCTATCAATTGTTTGCAGCCCATGTGGAGGAAGCATCCAAAGATGAAATCTCAAATATTGGAGACCATGAGGTACTCATAGAGTTCAAGGATGTATTCTAGGAAGTACCTGGACTACCTCCAAAGAGAGACATAGATTTCTCTATGAACTTGATACCTGGAGCAACTTCGGTGTCAAAGGATCCATATAGAATGAGTACCCCAGAGATGAAAGAGTTGCAACTGCAGCTTGAAGAGCTTCTAAACAAGTGGTACATTCACTCAAGCATGTCACCTTAGGGTGCCTCGGTCCTATTCGTGAAGAAAAAGGATGGGATGTTGAGGCTTTGCATTGACTTCAGACAGTTGAACAAGGTAACTTCCAAGAACAAGTATCCTATGTCGATGATCGATGATCTTTTCGATCAGTTGAAGGGTGCGAAAATATTTTCGAAGATAGATCTCAGATCAAGATATCACCAGGTAAGAATAAATGATGAAGACATCAGAAATACCACCTTTAGAACAAGGTATGGTCATTACAAGTTCACAGTGGTGCCATTTGGACTGTTGAACACACCTGTTGTTTTTATGTGCTTGATCAATGGTGTATTCAGGGACTATTTAGACAAGTTTGTCATAGTCTTCCTGGATGACATTTTGGTTTATTCCAAGTCAGAGGAAGAGCATGAACAACACCTGAGAATGGTGTTTCAAGTGTTGAGAGAACACCATCTGTATGCCAATTTGAGAAAATGCTCATTTTATCAAAGGTAGATCCATTACTTGGGGCACATTATTTCAGAAGAAGGGATCGTCATGGATCCTGAGAAGGTTGAGACCATCCGAGAATGGTCAGTGTCAAGGAATGTGCCAGAAGTTAGATCCTTTATGGGTCTGGCAGGCTATTACAGAAGGTTTATTGCAGGGTTCTCAAAGATAGCTCACCCTATCACTTCCTTGCAAAGGAAGGAGGAAAAGTTTCATTGGAGTGAAGAGTGTGAGGAGAGTTTCCAGTGATTGAAGCAGTTGTTAACTAGCGCTCCAATCTTGAGGATTGCAGATCCAAATATGGATTTTGTGGTGTGCACAGATGTGTGTAAGGAAGGGTTGGGAGGAGTTCTCAACCATAATGGATTTGTAATCTGTTATGAGTCCAGGAAGCTGAAAGAGATTGAAAAGAATTATGCCACTCATGATTTGGAGTTGGCAGCAATAGTCCACGCTCTGAGGAAATGGAGACATTACCTCATGGGAAGGAGATTTGAATTGAGAATAGACCACAATGGTTTGAAATATTTGTTTGATCAACCAACCTTAAATGCTAGACAAAGCAGGTGGTTGGAGTTTTTGTGTGAATATGACTTTGATATCAAACATATCAAAGGGAAGGAAAACAAGGTGGCTGATGCGCTCAACGGAAAGGTGCATGAATTACATGCTACAGTCATTATCATGTATAGGACTGATATTAAAGATAGAATTTTGGAAGATGAAAACGCAGACAGTACAGAGACTTGGTAGCAAAGCTATGGTAGAGTGAGAGACCATAGAAAGAGGGAAATTACATCTTGGGAGCTGATGGAATACTTTTGTATAAAAACAGAGTGTATATACCCAATGTCTAGGAATTGAAACTTGTGATTCTAAAAGAAATGCATAACATGACTTATGTTGGACACCCTGTATATCAGAAGACTGTGGTAATAGTCAAAGGCCATTAATTTTGGCTGGGTATAAAGAGGGAGATCGTTGAATACATCACCAGATGTATGGAATGCCAAAAAGTTAAGGTTGAGCATAGGCACCCAGTAGGGTTGTTGCAACCCATAACCATTCCTGAGTGGAAGTGGGAAGTAGTAACAATGGATTTTATTACAGGATTGCCCAGAATGAGCAAGTTGCATGATTCGATCATGGTGGTGGTGGAAAAGATTACAAAAGCTACCCATTTTATTCCACTAAAAACTACTCACAAGGCAGTAGATGTTGTTGATATTTTCCTAAGAGAAGTGGCACGCTTGCACGAAATTCCTAAAATGATTGTGTCTGATAGGGACCCGAAATTCACCTTGAATTTCTAGAAAGGACTATTCAAAGGATTCAGAATGAATCTGAACTTTAGTACATCGTATCATCCTGAGTCTGATAGACAGAAAAAGAGGGTGAACAGAGCGATAGAAGACATACTGAGAATGTATGTGATGGATAAACCATGAAGAAGGGAAGACTACCTGCACTTGGTAGAATTCGCCTACAATAATGGGTATCATGCATCGTTGAATATGAGCCCATTTGAAGCACTTTATGGAAGAAAGTGAAACACTCCAGTGAGCTAGGATAATCTAGTTGATAGAGCAGTAGTTGGACCAGAGTTGCTCAAGGAGATGGAGGACCAAATGATAAAAATTAAGCAGAATTTGAAAGTTGCCCAAGACAGGCAAAAACTTTATGCTAATAAGAATAGAACCCACATAGAATTCAAAGTGGGTGATCATGTTTTCTTGAAAGTGAAAACTAACAAGAGTTACCTAAAGCTGGGAAGTTGTGCCATGTTGGCAACTAGATTTTGTGGGCCATTTGAAATCCTGGAAAGGATTGGGCCAGTTGCATATAAGCTTTCATTACCTGCATCTATGACTGTACATAATGTATTTCATGTTTCATTGATTAAGAAATATATACCTGATGTTAATCATGTTATCGATTGGAATGTGATCCAGGTGGAACCAGAAGTTGTCCTGCAAGTGCATCATGTGCACATATTGGACTGGAAAAAAAAACAGCTCCGGAATCGAGCCATAGAGCTTGTAAAGGTCCAGTGGACCTAGTACGGTCCTAAGGACGTGACACGGGAGGATGAATATGTTATGCAGGTAGAGTACCCACATATTTTTGAATTTTTTTGAAAAGATTGCATATGCAGTGTAAAGTTGCACTGAGGATAGTGCAAAAATAAGGGAAGGGGATTGTAATATCTGTTATAAGATAAATCCGTGAGTGCGGACACAAACCGATCTCCCTAGATCCACCTGGATCTAGAACAAAACAGGACAGAATAATACACTTTCCCTAGATCTAGCCTATTGAATGAACTAAGAGGTAAGGATTATGGACATACCTTATGAAC
>ML797131.1:165787-177167 GCA_009831015.1 Picea engelmannii
TTGAATAACCATTCGAAGCCAACTCATGTTTCTAGAAGATTCCCTTCTAGAAGATTCGAGATCTTATCTTTTTCCTTCCTTTGGAACATGTTCGCACCCTGGCTATTAGTTACAGTGCGAGAGGTTCGCACCCCAGCTTAAAGCAGACTGCGAGAATCAGGCATTCTCGCAGGCAAATACATAGGTAGCCTGCGAACATCCTTTAAAAGCATGATTTTGGAAGCAGACAAATGTAACTTCTTTCAGGAAAGTATTCTTAGTGAAGATCTTGATTTTCTATCATCATAACATCATCATGACATCATCACAATGACCAAAATTGTGGATAAAAATATTCCCAAGGCCGAGCCGGTTGGAAATCATGTTTATGAAATGAATTGTAATTATGTTTTATAGGCTAGTGAGCCAAGTTTATATAAGATGGTGGGCTTATTTGATTATTAGGCCAGAGAGCCTAAGTGTTGAAAGCCAAGAGCCTGATTTTGTACATGTATCTATGCACATTATTAATAAAAATATAAACACCGCCGTGTGCAGACCGACCACGATGAATGAGTTATGGGGGACTAAGCTTCCACAGATTGGACAAGGGATTAGGGGATGGAAGGTGGGAAGAGGGGCTACGTGTTGAGCCTAGTGGCTTAAGTCCTTGGGAATAATATTTTAATATTATTCCAAAAAGACAATGTGAAATATATGTTTTATCCTAAGTTATTTTGGAATGACAAGTGACTTCCAAATGGGGAGGAACGTATGTTGATGGAACACATGCAGTTTCATGGGTGACAAGTGTCAACCCAAGCACATGCAGATAAAGATGCTGAGTTGAGCCATGATGGCGGTTCCTCCTCCATTCTACTCGACCGTCGGAATGTGAATGGTCTGTCCTCTACAAGAATACCCTGGTGCATCCCTGAAAGCCAGAAAAATCATGTGTTGATTTCTGAGATAGTCGATACATCCTATGTCTGAATAGTTTGAGCCTGTGCGTGGGATCTCTGTACACTTGGTGCAATCCCGAAACCAAAACCATGAGTCTATTCCATGATTGCGGAGCCTGTTTGGGAAGCCCATGTCTTTTTTCCTAGTTGGTTGTTGTGGCCACGCAATTTTGGACTGCGCATGGCTTACTGGCCAGTGTAAGTCCATGCTGAGCCTATGTGTAACCTCTCTCCATGTGATGGAGGTGATTGTTGTTGGAAGAGGCAAGTTGTCAGGCCTATGAGAAACTCTCTCCAGGTGAGAGAGTTTGTTGGGAAGTGGCTTCTTTCAGAAAGTGTCCAACACTAGCTTTGGGCTCTGAGACTTCCTGATCTGGCCTGTTACCGAGACCTAGAGAGGGAGGTGTAGCACTGATGGACTGTGCTTGTGAAGGTGTATACTCCTGGGTGGAATATGCATGTGGGGAATGAGAGTCCATGAGTAGTGGGCATAAGAAGGAATCCTAGGAAGAATCCTTCCAGTCATTCTGTGCAGTTTTCCCTGTAACCTCAGCCTAGCCTAGGATTCCTTGCCTTGGGGTGGAGCTTAGTCCCAGCTCAGGGGTGACCCTCTGCTGAGTTTGATGAGAAGCGTGGTCTAAGGCTGGGAGGTTCATGGAAGACCTGCATGTGGTTGGTGGAATTACCACAGTTTCAAAGATAAGTATCAGCTTATGTTAAATGTTATGTGTTGCATGCCTGTGATGCTTATATATTATCATGTATTTTGTTGTGCAAATGAATTATTGTTAATGCCAAGGAATATTTATGTTAGCAGTAATTATTTTTCCTACTCTGAGTTTGAATGTGTTTTAATTTGATTAAAATGCATGTTACTAAATAAGTATGAGATTGTTATTCCACATAGTAGCGTCTGCCTGGCTAGTGGGGATGACGGTCGGGGGAGCATTACAAACAAAGACCTAAGGAAGCGATATAAAGGTATGTCACTTATTCCTTCCTATTAGTAGATTCAATGATTACAACTTAGGGAAAAAGTCGTGTCCTGTCCTGGTTTTTTCTAGATCCAGGTAGATCTAGGGAGATTTGTTAGTGTTCACACCTACCGATTTGTCTGATAACAAAATTGGTGACTCCGCTGGAGATGCAACCCATTTTTGGTGGTTTTTGGTGGTTTTTCCTCGGCCATTTTCTCTTAACTTACTATTTTTCATTTCCATCAATCTTTGAGTATTGAAGAGACCTTGATAGACTCTCTAGGTCCAGAAGTTCCTTAAAAGTTTTTGTCTTTTTTCCAAATTTTTCTTAGTTTTAGGCCTTCTCGCACTGCACCCTTCTATAGCCTGCGAGAACCACTAGAGTTCGCACCCTATTATTCATTCCAGTGCGAACTTCTCGCACTTTTCTTGTGTCCAAACTGCGAGAATCCTTGATTCTCACACTATACACCACTGTCATCCTGCGAACCCATTTGCACTTTTTTTGGATTAAGGTTTTTTGTATCCTCAGATGCCTAGATTTGTATGTGTGTCTAAAAAAAACTTCTCTGGCCAGTGATTGATTGTTTCTTGACTTTGAATTTTGTGAATGATTAATATTCAAAAATTGAAAGATCTTCTTGTTCATTTTTTCTCAACTTTTATCTCTTGACCTTTTCTTAACAAGGATATAATCTCTGGTTTTGAAATCCGAGTGCTTGTTTGGTTGGGAGCCAGTGATCAGTTTAGAAGTTGGAATTAATTGTCTTTTTCAATTGCTCATTACTTGGAAAATTTTTATCCATATGCATTTGAAGAGACTAGTCTTGTCTGTTTGTTATTTTCATTGAAAGATTGGTTTGGGTTTTTTGTTGTATATTGCTTTTTCATCGATTGCTAGTTTTTCTTAGTTCCACCACTGTTGTTTGGTTTCTAGTGAAAATTAAAAAACATTTTTTTCTTTTTAAGCAACTTTTTATTCGAAAATATTGGCATTCAATTGTTGAAATAGAATGAATAGAGGATTGGCATTATTCATGATTGATTGATGTTGCATTTCAAAGAAGATCATATATCGTAGTTCAAGTTGTTCCAGAACACTCCTCTTTCCCTTCTGTAAACAGGATTCATCGAACAAAACATTTGTATCATTCATTCCTATCTATGCATTGTTCGGTCAAAGTCTCACACAACATCGGTTCCATTTCCATATCCTTTGAGTAACAACAACCTTTAACAATATTGTGCAATTTTAAAAATTTAACTAGTAACTCTTTTCTAGGACTCTTTTACACCAACATTGGCTAGGCAGTCAGATACACTCTCCAAAGAAAAAAACACACAATAGCATCTTGTGGTAAGGAGTGTCAAATTCCATTTGTATCATTTTGTCCTGGGAAGCCCTTCTCACACAAGGGTCAAACTCGAGGTCGCATTGAGATTGACAGAGTTACTCACCCTGCTTTGTCGATATCAATGTAGAGATTGCATGTATTACCGGGGTCACTTGAAGGTATACCCACAATGATGAGTGGAAGCCTCTCAAGATAATATTGGGCTAGATACCCTGCCCTTGCGTGTGGATCGGACTATCGACTATTCCCCCAGGCTTTATTGTTGTTGGTGGTAACCTTAGTAGCCTATCTTCTTAGGGTCTTACACAAGGTGACTGTGAAGGGGCAAGTCTTCATAGTACCTGGAATCGACGTTGGCCAAACTCACTCGGGCTCCTTGGAGGGTATACCCATGATTATGTGTGGGAGCTTGCACCATGGTGTAAGTCCGTTAAATAGGTCGTCAATGTAACTTTTCCACCCTAGCCGAGCCCCTTCTTGTCTCGTCGTTGCAACGTTGGATTTCATCACCAACTAGTGACTTCGGAATTAGAATGTCTTGTTTGCTTGGTTTTGTTTCCTAGATTTTTACTAGTGCGTGTTGTTTGTTTACCCAAGTTGACCATAGAATTTCCCCTGTAAGTTTCTATCTCGATCACAATTGACCCTCCATTCCATTCACATAGAATGCAAGGCTTACCCCCAGAAAATATGGAAGTTTCTCAACCCTTTCCTACCAACTCACTGGAGGGCTCTCCTCAACATAGTGAAGTCCAAGATGTTGCCACTCCACAAGTGGAAATAACTGACTCTCTAGAACGGTTTTGAATTACCAATTCTCGAGAGTAATTTTGACTTCTTCCCAACTCCGAGAGACACATTGTGCGAGTGAACTCTTCCAGAGACTTAGTTGTTCAGTCTTCTAGATCACCGAATGGACCTTTCTTAGGACCTGAGGGTCAAGATCCTTTTTGGACTACTGGCATTTTTAGACGGGATCTCTTTGGCTCAGGAGCAGGCATTGATATCACTGTCTCATCTGAACTACCCAAAACATCTGATCCAGACACAGTACCTTTTACTACTGCTTATTATTTTTCTGGTACAGAAGCACCGCGAGCTGACCACATCTTGACTCTCCCTTTACAAATGGTCCATTACACAGATACTACGAGCCCTCACACCAGGATTATCGTGGCTAGCCAAGCCCCCATTGGCATGTCACTTGTTCCCAGAGTCACCCTGACACTTCCACCCAGATACCATGCATTGAATGCCTCTATTCCCACTCCTACGCAATTCTCATCCAGGACTCCTAGCAGTTCCACTCCTTCTGGGCACCATCCTCCCGATTTCATTTCGACACTTCCTCTGTCCTCTTTCAGAGGACCTCTTCCATCCTCTATCGGAGGCACTGATCCTTGTGGCACCATTCTGTTGTTCACACCAAATTACCAGATTCCTGTTGGTGGACAATTTCACCAAGGAGGCCCAACTCAACCCCCCCTTGCAGGACAAATCCCAATTGGGACATAACCCCCGATTGGAGGGAAACCCCCACCGACCCCACCCTATGGAAAAAAAATACCTCCACCCTTGGCCCAATACTGGAATCATCTTATACAACATGTCACCCTCACTTGGCCAGGGGACATGGATACATTATTGTAGCCATAGATTATTTTACAAAATGGGCCGAGGCGATGCCGACATTTGACAACACCGGAAAGACCACAGCATTATTCATATTCAATCACATCATAACTCATTTTGGTGTCCCTCAGGCTATCGTCACTAATCATGGTAGCCACTTTAGAAACTTCATGATGTTCGAACCCACTAAAAAGTTGGGTCTTCTCCATGAAAACTCAACACCCTATTACCCACAAGCCAATGGCCAAGTCGAAGAAATTAACAAAGTCCTCATTACCATGCTTTGATGAATGATAGGGATTCACAAAATAAGTTGGCACACGATATTTTTTTTATCATTGTGGGCTTACCGGACATCCATTAAGTCTGCTACCAGGTTTACACCATTCTAGTTAGTCTATGGTCTAGAAGCCATCTTGTCAACTGAATGTGAGATACCCTCCCTAAAACTAGTCGTCGAACTCCTCCCAAACACTTCTGCCGAAGAAGAATGTCTGTTGTATCTCATGCGATTAGAAGAAACTTGTTGCGATGCCACCCTAGTCATAGAAGCTTAGAAGAAACGCATCAAAGTCCAATACGACAAACATGTCAAGCCTCACGTTTTCTCCGAAGGTGATCTGGTTCTCCTTTACAAACAAGAATGGGATATGCGCGGAGAAGGAAAATTCAAAGCTATGTGGCGAGGTTCTTATATCGTTAGATGCATTTTGGAGAAAGGATCTTACAAGTTAGTGGACTACGATGGTATCCCTTTGAGTGAACCCAGAAATGGGCTGTACTTAAATAAGTACTATGCCTAAGGTCACATGTGCATGAGTACATGTATTTTATTGTATCATATTTCTTCTGTGTTACTATAGTATGATTTTTCGTTATCTGGTCTCTTCCCTCAACCGCTTATGCTACATTGTGTTTGGTTTCCAGATGTTGGAGTCTTCGCTACCCCACTTTATCTTTGTTGATGGCGCTAGCCATAATACTCAGAACCTTGCTTCTGCTACTTGGGAAATTTATGCCCCTACAAATGAACTTATCACTCTACGAGGTGTGTGTCTCGGCTGTGCAACCAACAATATTGCAGAGTATAGCACCATTATCGAATTGTTGATTGATGTTATTTTGCTCGGTATCCACCACTTGGTTATATGACTTGATTCGCAGCTAGTAGTACTACATCTAAGTAATGTCTATGCTATTTGAAGTCCTACTTTATCACGGGTATATTTACGAATTCACCTCTTGGAATGTTATTTTGATTATATTGAGTATCAACACATTCCTAGATGTCTAAATACATTGATTGATGCATTAGCTAACTATGTAATAGACAGACATTTGGGCCATTTATAAGCCAATCACATCACATGTATCACACAACACAAGATAAGCTGGTAGAAGTCGTATATATGTATATAGCGATCAAAAGTTTTTACAAAGCGTTTATGTGCAAGGACCAAAATCTCAAAATGTGAAGCTCATAGCTTCTACAAAATAACATCATGGGTGACGCTCATGATAACACACAACTACCCAGGCCACCCTACGAAGCAGTCGACTAATAGACTCTGACATGCCTACAGTATGGCGTTGATAACATCTAGGGATCTCCCCAATAGCCATATCTGGGATGTCAGCGGTCAACCCCTCCAAGTTCTGCTCCACTACCTTGTAGTCTTTGGCATCCCATCGTGCCACTGGAGCTGCCTCTCCTCGCCACTAAATAGGAGACGTTCCTGGAGGTCTATATGGCCCCACATCTGTGTCATCAAAAAGATATTTTTTGATTAGTTCTTGGACAAACATAAAAAAATTTTATGTGATAAAAATTACAAAAACATTTAAAAGAACAAAATGTGTACTTCTTACCTAGGTCACCCCACTGAGCATCCTCGGGAAGGGCCAAATATGGATCCCCTTGAAAGTCCAAACCCGCGTATGCATAGTCATCAACCATTAGCATCTGTGGCCACAACCAGTCGAAAAATGAATCATTATACTTGATGATGGGCCCAGCTACGTGTCAGGCCATGAGGTTGCACCACCTCAGCATCCTTAGATCCTGTGGGGCCGGTAAACCCCAATCATCCTGTAATCTCAGCAATGCGACCCTCTCAAGAAAGAAGGACACCAAAAGTGATTCCTACCCAAACTGCTTCAAGTTGCCCCTCTTCCACTTTGTCAATTGCCTCTTCATACTGCAGAGAACTGCATTCGACCAGTTGAAGACTCGTGGCTCTATGCACTCTATGGCATATTGGAAGTATCTCTGGAGATCCATGTGTGGATTCGCGCTCCCGACCATGCGTGCTATAGTGAACAAAATGGTTTGCAGGGTCTGAAGAAATTTCGATACAAATTAATGTATTCCTTCGATTCTCCTGATCTAACAATTTTCGCCACTTGTTAAATACAGAATCTCTTCTACTATTATTATTGTGGAAGCAATTTAAACCACGATCACAACCACAGTGCACAAAGTGAAATATCAATAACACACAACACAGAAGTTTTACCGGGAAAGCGTAAAGCTAAAAACCCCACTATCATATATTCTGTATATCATGAATCATGAAACAATCTCATACAAAACTCTAATCCAAGAGCTCTCAATACAATACAATTGTCTCACACTGTCATACACAAATTAGCAAATACATGCACCACTTCTTGTGTCCAGACATCCTGCCTCCTCTGCACAAACTCTGCAATCTGAATTCTCACAATGAATCGAATGAATACAATTGCCTCGTTTGTACATGCTCATAATCATATTCACCACATGTGTGAACAAATCACAACTGATAGCCAAAGTGTCCCTTTCACCTGTTATCTCAACTGGATCTCCATTGGAACTGATATGCATGTAGTTAACCGTGGCGAATCTTCAGTTGCATTTGAGTTCACTAATTAACTGAACTCTCACTAGTGCATGTTTAGTTACAACTAGTACAACTGATATTAACTCACTTAACTACACTTATAATTCTATTACAATTCCAAATTGCTCAGTTATGAATGAGATAATAGATTAATATTTATTGTCTAATTTAATTAAGGGAAAACTAAATTTGACACATGTTTCTTGTTGACTTTTCAATAGGGTCAAGTCTTGGACCCCCCAAATAGAAACCTTTCCCTTGCTTCTTTCTGCCTCAGGAACACAATACTGGTGACAGTACTCACTCATAGGGAGTCTGCCACCTTGGCTACCGGTCAAGCTAGCATGCTACCCATGCCGTGATAACCCTATCAGAGAATAGATATCCTCGATATCTAAGGTCAATGTGTGGACTCCCATGTGAAACAACTATTGGTCCACATCTCACATATGAACCAAGTACTCCAACAATCTGAGTTGGGCCCTCATGCCTGGAATCCTGAAGAATTTCAAGAGCCCATAGTCTCGGAGGGCAACGACGGTATCCAGGTCATTCCCAGCAATGACATCCTCCTCCTCGTGTTCTCTTTCTCACAACTCCAGCATCGTGCTGGTCAAATACCTGCACAAGAACCATAAGAGAAGGATCAACAACTTATTTCATACCTTCACACAATTTTTATTGAGCCAAAAATCAAATTTAAATTTCATTTTTCGTCCCCCACAGGTGCCCCTTTAGCACAGTGTGAGATTCTCACAGGTGCCCTTAAGGCCACCTACGAGAATCCTAGATTCTCGCAGGTCCCTCATGGCTATCCTGCGAGAATGCTCGGGTCCAAGTTATGGCCCTAAAATGGATCTAAAACCCTAAAAATTGTCAATGAAAACTAAAAATAAACCATGGAAAAGGTAGAAGATCAAGAGCTTACCTCGTTGGCGGAGATGGTTCGCCAAATGGTCGCTTGTGCCTCTCGCGATCGTGCAACGAAATCTAGGGGAAAATGAGGTGTATTGGGCAAAGTTTTTGGCAAAATCACAATGAAAATGGTAAAATCCCTTTTTACCCATATTTATTCACTTTTTACCATTTTTTGTTGATTTTTTGTTTTTTCTATAAAACCTAATGCCTAATAGCCCTATGAGTTTGACTTTTTTCAGGTATGGAAACTTTGAAGTCCACGTGAAGGAGTACATATGTTTTTTCTTTTTGTTGCATGTACGAGTGTTTTTTATGGTTTTTAGAAAAGCCTTGAGCTCAGTCTTCGTTAGTTCTCGTGCTCGAAAATACATGAGAACGTAACTGAGTATACTTTTCTTATATTTTCGTACTCATCATGGTAACACGAAAATGACGACCGCAAAGGAGAATCCTTTAAGCTCTTTTCACACTCCATAAAAACAAAAAGATGGCTGAGCGACCTTGTTATGTTCACGCTCGTAAAAGTATCTGAACAAAATGTTCGATGGGTGATAGTTTATCACTTTTTCGGTCCTGTCGAACTATTTTATGAAAAAGGAACTATGAGAGTTATCTTTAAGTGTTTTTCAGACTCTCAAAACATGAAAAACCCCCAAGTTTTCTATCTTTGGACTTGTTAAACAAACATCAAAAGACTCGTAATGGGACTGAGCCACTCCTTCCTAGGGTTCATTAAATATACTCCAAGGGACTCGTTCGAAGGATGAGCCTACATCAACAAGCATATGTTATCCTCCTCAAGCTTGTGTAAAAATAAAGAGGTACTCGCCAGAAATGGTGGGGGAAATTTTGGGAAAGGGATGCGTTTTTGTATTCATATTAATGGCAGTAAGCATTTCTCTTGAACAAGAAACCCCCTATTCATTATTTGAAGCCAGTTTGGGAAAAACATTTGTCTCTCATTCAACTTGCTACAAGGTCATATCCTGGGTCGTCTCTGAGTCAGTGTTGCCAAGTCCTTGGTCATGTCATTCATATGTTCAATATAAGTTCATCCAAGTCCTCTATTGATTCGGTCATTTGTAGTTGTCCATTCTTACTATGTCAACCTTCCCTGTGTCCATTTAAACCTATATTCATACTTTGTTTCATCCTCAAAATCTGTTACTTATTTCATGTCATTGATGGGGGATACATCAAGGCCCTCCTGTGATGAGTCTTGTTCCATTAACTTCAACTCATTATCTGAAAAAAAGACTTAGAAATTATCTGGTACCTTGGAAATTGCATGCCTCAATGGTAGGATTCCTCGCTTTCAACAGTGGGTTTTCATTATTGACCCACTGATCGGGAGGTTCCGTCGAGTGTTCGACCTCGGCTCATTTATTCACATTCATCGGATTGTACTAGTGTACCTTGGGAGTCATTGACATTAATGGTGATTTACCTCGCACTTGTTAACAATTTCATCAATGACCGGTAATCAAGTGGTTTCTACCATGTTCGACTTAAGCACATGTAATCGCATGGCTAGATTCATACTTTTCGACGACGGGATTGAAGACCCTGGGTCTCATCTTGTTGATCTAGGCTGTGATGGAGTATGTATGATATGCATCAGCACATAGATCCACTTTGTATGTCATGTGGCTATGTCATCTTAATTTAAGTCTTCTCGCATGGATCCACAGTGTATTCTTGGTGGCTATGCAGTATTTTGATGGCATGGATCCACAGTGTATGATTGGTGGCCATGACCTACATTCATGATGTCATTTGTCTGTGATCTGAGTATGGGAATGCCTACCTTAGAACTGGTATTATATTCTGCAGATGCTTGGTTGTTTGTAGGTTTCCGATTAGGTGCGCTCCTGGTTTCTAACACACACACACAGTTTACAAAGTATTTCGGTTTTCATAGATTCTGGCCTCATACTTTGGGGGGCATTCTGTTACACATGATTTTGGTCACTGTTACACATTATTTTCGTCATCCCTATGATCGTTAATGATGTAAACCTATATGTTGCCTTCAGAAGGGTCAGTGGCCTGAGTTCCTAAAGAGAGAAGGGAGAAGAACTTTTCTTGAGAACAGAAGTTGCATTTTCCTATGTAAAAACCTTATAAAAAAGGAAGTTCGCAGGTTTCTATATAGGCAAGGTGTGAGAATGACCCATTCTCACAGGTTGCACTATAGCCAGGGTGCGAGGTGTTCGCAGGTTGCTCTATAGCTAGGGTGCAAGAATTCCAGCACGTGGGAAAAATGAGCGTTTTCTCGAATCTTATAGAAGGAGAAGCTTCTATGGTGAGGTGGCATCCGAATGGTTTGGATCTTACTCGCTTTCATGATTTAGTGGGATCATCCTAACCTCCTCACCTTATCTTCTTCAACTTATAAAAGGAGAGGAGTTCTCATGGAGAAAGTTAGCTTGAGCTTGGGTTAGCTTTGTTGGTTTATGAGCTTGTTGGCTTTGGCTTGATTAGAATGGCTTTGAGATTTGCTTTGTCAAGATAGATTGTGAGTAGCTATCGGATCTATGGTCTCAGAATCCTTGGAGCAAGAAGTGTGTGGGGAATGAAGGACAGTTGGAAGGGACCTTACGACATCAAGGCCATGGTTGTAATCTCTCTTTCACATTTAATATGATACAGTAATATGATTCTTTCCTATAAAG